>JAOWBW010001276.1:118749-368391 GCA_026119855.1 Campanula takesimana | reverse complement strand
CAGAAAACGTCGCTCATCAGCAAGCCATTACTCAACGCACCATTGATGAATATCAAACATTAATGTTGGTCATTTGCGCTACCTCAGAGACGGGTCACAGACACTCATGGTTTAGTGAACCGCGCCTATCAACTTTCTAAACAAATCCAGCGCTCCGTTTCTGAATTGAGAAGGTTTGATTTGAAGGAAGATGACGCGCCTCCTAATCATTAGTTTTCTTTGATTGTAAGAATTTTTTTTTAGTAAATCCCTTTTGAAGATAGTGTTTTTAAGTGCTTACTTGTTTTAGCACATCTTTTGTCCTTGTTCTATTCGAAACTTGTAACTTGTAACTCCTACTTCCCAAGTTTTAATAAGAAACAATGCATCACTTATTATCAACCTTGTTCACTCAAACTCCTTGTTTGTAGAACAATGAATATTGTTTAAATTCATATGCATCATATTGAATTATTTCATACTTTCATGCATTAAGTTTAAACTTGGTTTAAACACATTTTAAAACTGAAAATCATATATCATCTTGAATGTGTTAAACTGTTGTTCCTATCTTTCCATATGTAACTCTTTATTCTTATTGGAATAGATTAGGAATCTATATCTTGGACTAGTGTGTACATTAACTTGAGAATGATTACCCAATTCATTCATTTGGACATGTTTTTTATCAAGCATAATGTTTGTCGTTGATATAGTAGGTAATGGCATCAATCAAATAGGGGGAGATTGTTGGGTATGCACACATATCTTAGTTTTTAATGTATTAGGATTTATTAGATTTGATTGATCCATCACCTAAGTTTATTTCATGGACTTTAGAACCCACATGTAAGAAGTATTTATACTTCATTTTTTAAGTTGTCCCATTGTTATAGAATAGGCTTAGAAATAGGGCAAGAAGATCAAGATTCAGATAAATCACAAGTTCAGTTTGAGCCACGCGCCTATGCGCCCCTTTATGCTATGCGCCATGCGCCTTTCAGCGCGCGCGCATATAGCCTCGCGCCTCAAAGATCCACGCGCGTTGTTACGCGCCCCAAATGGACCATGCGCTCTAATGGATAACGCGCCTCATCATGGTTGATTTTACACTCAGTGATTTAATGAAGACTCGAAGACTTGAAGAGAATTCAAATTACGCCAATGATCCAACGGTGGTTAAAAGATGCATATACGCCCAATCTATTGACACGTGTCCATAACGGTCACATTTATGTTGAGTGTCAAAATGGCTATAATATATGCATGCTCCAATCAACGAGCGACAGCTCATCTTATCCACAAAGATTTCCAACGGCTAGTTTTTGAAGTTCACTATAAATACCCATAACTTCAACATTTTGAAGTTGCTGAGTTTTGCTAAGAATTTCAAGAATTTCTCTCTCAAAGCATCATTTGTTGAAGATTTGAAGATTGACTTCGTTTTTCCAGATTTCTCAAGAACATCTTCATACCTTCATCCTTAGCCCAGATCTTCAAAGCCTTAACACTTTAGTTTCTTGTGCTCTCCATCTCAAAGATCTAAAGAGCCTTGATACTAAGAACACACACGCACCTCTTTAAGATTAATCATTTAGATTCATCTTTTAGAGATACACCGGTTATTGTTTTGGATTTGTTCTTTCATAGTAAAGATCTTGAGTAGTGTATAAGCTCAACATTGTAATTTGTAACACTCATCATTATATAGATCTCGATTAGAAATCCAAGACTAACCATCTTGGTAGAGGACATGATCTTTCATTGATCGAACCTCTCCAAATAGCTCGTGTTATTATCTTGTTATTTCTTTCAAGTTATTATTTTCACTCACTACTTGCTTGTTTACTCATTGTAGATTGTTTGAACTGAATTGTGTTGTGTTGTTATATCATTTGCCTTAGTTCCTTATTTCACTCACTTTGAGCCAAAATACTTAGTGTGGTGTTGCGCTCCCTTTATCACTTTGCGCCTATTTTCATTACTAAAATTCGCTGTGCATTTCACTCAATCACTTAGGCGCATTTCATAACGCTACTACTTGAAAGTGCGCAATTCGCAATTGATTTTTCAAGGGGACGAAAAGAATTTTAAAAAAGCTATTCACCCCCCCCCCCTCTAGCTATTTTTCATACCCTTGTTGCCCTTTGGGACCAACAACTCTCTTTATCCGGAGTCTATCTCCAAGGAATACGAGTCCCACAGTAATACGGGCTCCCTAGCTTCTCTGGAAGTTAGGACTCATTCACTCACACCTATATAACAGGTCCTCACCACAGGAGACGAGTAATGAACTCTTTGGCTCCAAACTAGTCAATTGATTTCTTTATTCACAATTACCACCCGTATTCTTACTCTCACGCCGGAGGGCCTTCGCCGGTGAAGCCCCGGCGTAGTTTACGTTTGTTTATTGTTCGCAGATCCAAAAGGGGAAGATCTCATTGCTGGATTTATCCAAACCGCTAGACGAAGGGCTGATCCGGCACGTTTTTTGGCAGCATCAGTTTGGTTCCATTACCGGGAAACGTCGTTGGAGAATCTCTGTTCGAAAACCACAAATTTCCCCATGTCTAGAACTCACGGCGTGACGGTCGGGAAGTTAGCGTTACTGGACATGAGATGTTTTGATTATTATTGTTGTTCATGTTTACTTATAATAATCTCCGTCCCTAGTACATGTTAAGCACTAGTATAAAGGCTAAATGATCATGAGATGATCTTGTTAGATTTATGGGTACTTGTTTGGAACAAGGTACTGGACATGACCCGCTGTATGAGATTTATGTCATGGTCTGTGTCGTACATATATCTCATATTAGTTATGTCATACGAATCCTTAGACATGGAGTTATTATAGTCTTCCACTTGATGAACATTATGTTTGACATATTCAAACGTTACCTTTAACCGGGTAGTTATAAAGGGTATGATTGGCATTATCGGATTCACGTAGGGAAGAGTAATAAGCTAAATGGATTTGTCCCTCTTCGGAGAGATGTCAAGCTTAGGCCTCTCGTAGGAATGATGTTGATGAAAATGTTCGCGGACTCAAAGAATTGATTAGATCAATGTCATTTGTATATCAACATATTCGAATCGAGAGGTATTGAACAAAACAGTTGACTTGTTGACCATGACTTGTGTTCAATGACATCGTGGACAAAGGGATTGTGACATATTCTAAAGTAATGCGAACTTGTATCTAGTTATACTATTTGGGTAGGTATGACGGTTTGCTAGAACCTAATCATATCTTATGGTTTCATGGTTGAACCCATTGCCAACTTAGTGTAATCCTAGAGAGTCACACACAATAGAACGAATCTTAAATAAGAACTATATCGGAATATATTGAGTCGAAGGACTTTGGAGGAATTTGGAAATTAGGGAAATCTGGGGCAGGTGTGCGACCGCACAAAAGGGTTTGGGCGGCCGCACAGCATGGCTCAAAAAGTACCAGAAATCTTCCAGATAGATGTGCGGCCGCATGTCGCGACCCCGGACCCCGCGGGCCCGAGACCGCGATCTGGACGTCGACTTAAAACCAAAACTGACAAATACCGAAGTTAAAAATTTCATTTAATACCAAAGGTAATGATCCAAAGTTTACAAAACCAAGTTTGATAAAAAAACCAATTACAACTTATCATAAACTTCCACAAGTTTATGCCCAACAAAATACAAATGTACAAAATCCTAATGACGTCAATGTTTGGTACAAATATCCCCAAAAGGTTACACATTGATATAATGTAAACCAACCTATACAACTTTCCCCAAAATAACGGATCCACACTCGACGTCCTCTTTCTCGTGATCAGCGAGACTAATCCTTAGCACCTGGGGGGGGTTAAGGAAAAACAAAGATAAAAGAAAAGGGGTGAGATAAATCTCAATAAGTTACTAATGCAACTACATGACATGCTATGATGCAATATACAATAAGCAATAATAAATATCACATAGCACATAGCATTTATCACATAACAGATAGCAGCGGAAATAAACACATAACAAAGGATATAGCCAAGGTTTTCCAAACCGGAACATCCAAATAAAGGATTGCCGCGCAGCTTCAATAATCAACCAATCATCATCTTCATCATAGCATGAAAGCGAAGAGAAACCCCCGGTACCGGAACCAATAACCATAATAGTGTCACAAAGGACAAGGACCATGACACAAAGTCATGCCCGCTAGCCAGATACATTCACAAAGGAACGCTGACTTATCCTTTCCAGGCCAATCTGGAGAAGGGGTAAAGAAGGGGGCAAAACAATGGTCAACATTATAATGGACTTGGCTTTGCCATTATAATCTTTCCTATCGCCCAAACACACACAAAATACCAGCTGGACTTTCAAATAAATGCTAAGTAATAATAATTTAGCATGAATGAACAACTTAAGGTTCCAAAGTAGGGAACCAATCAAATTAAGTTACCACAAGGTCAACCAATGCAAACAGCACATCAAAGATGAACTACATTACCAAAACGGCACTTAAATACATTTCACATCATATTTATTCACAAAATAATCAAATCCACACAATAAAGTGTTCCACGGTGTTATCTTAAGTTAATTAGAAGGATTAAACCTAAACTAGTTAGGCCTTAAGTCTTAAACCAAGCAAAAAGGTCAAATTCCTGGAACACGGGGGGGCGGGCGCCTGGTATGGGGAGGCGGGCGCTTGAATGTCCATAAGTTTGGTCATCAGAAAATGACATGTAGGGCGGGCGCCTGGCAAGGTCAGGCGGGCGCCTGGTCTACGGACTGGGAAGAAAACAGAGCTGGGTTTCTCCAAGTTCATACCAAAACAACCCCAAATCCTTACATTCCTAAATCAACCAAAAACAAGACTCCCAACAAGCATACTAAGGTACCCAAACAACATTTAACTAAAAAGGGGATCTTAACAACACCCTTTATCAACCAAAACCAAGAATCAAACTCAACATTTATGATTTCACCATTTTTAACCAAAAGCTCAAATAAATTCAAAATAAATTCTAAACTCAACGAAACTTCAAATATAACACATCAAACATTATCTAAGCATGATATGAACATTTTAGCATCAGTGTGGGGAAAAGTAACTTACTTGATTTTTCTCAAAGTTGATGGATTTCATTCTTTTTGGCTTCCTACGATCCTATCGACGATCTAACACATTTCACGTTTTAAGAAATGAGAGAAGATGAGAGGAAGAGGAAGGAATTAAGAGAGAAGTAAGGAAAGAAAACTCACCTTTTTGCTAGAGAGAAGGAGAGAGATGGCTGGGAAATGGGAATGGGGTGGAGTGTAGGAGGGAGAAGGAGGTGAGGGAGGCAAGGGAGTAGGGGGAAATTATTTTGAAATGTTACAACTAGACCCCCTCCCCGTACTAACACAATTACTTACACTCCCTGTCACGACCCGAAATCTAGGCTCTATTTTATTAGTAATTAAATGATTTTTATTTAATTATTTGCTTAATTTATTTATTTAAATTATTATTTATTTAAATAGTTTTGTGTGCAATTTATGTGTTATAATAATTATGCCTAGCATTGTATTCGAGTTATTTGGGCTAGTGTGGAAGTGTTGAGTCTTAATTGTTAGCCGGGAGTGTAAGTAATTGTGTTAGTATGGGGAGGGGTCTAGTTGTAACACTTTGAATTATTTTCCCCCTACTCCCCTCCTCCTCCCTCACCTTCTCCCTCACCCTCACCATTCCCTGGAAACTCTCTCTCTCTCTAGCTTGGGTACGTTTTTCCTTCATTCCTTCTCTCTTCATTTCTCCATCTTCCCATCATCTTCTCTCATTTCTTAAAACGTAAACCTTGTTTAGATCGTCGATAGGATCGCGTAGAGTCAAAAGATTTGAAATCCATCAACTTTGAGAATTTGCAAGTAAGTTACTTTTCCCCCATTTTAATGCTAAATTGTTCATATCATGTTTAGATAGTGTTTGATGTATTACATTTGAAGTTTGGATGAGTTTTGCAATTTATTTGGAATTTATTGAGTTTTTGGTTGAAAATGGTGAATTGATGAATATCTTGATTCAATCTTGGTTTTGGTTGATAAGGGTGTTGTTAAGGTCCCCTTTTGTTTAAATAATGTTTGGGTACCTTAGAAATCTTGTTGGGAGTGTTGGATTTTGGGTGTTATGTGTTTTGGGTTTAAAATGGAAGAACCCCTGTTGTTCTTCCCGATTTCTGGCGATTCCGGCATATTGGGCGACCGCCCAAAATTGTATGGGCGACCGCGCATCTTTCTGAGAGCTTTTGTTCTTGTTTTGAGGCACTTTGGGCGACCGCACAACCCAACTTGGGCGGCCGCACAGTCCTCTGAAAATTTCCATTTTGTTAAAATTGTGTGATTGAAGGATGCCTTTTGACCCAAATCTTGGGTGTCCTTCTAGTTGACCTTAGTGATCATTGTGGTACGCTTTAGTGATAGAATTGGGTCCTTTGTGATCAAGTTTGTGTTTGAGATTCATTAATTGTCAATTGGGATTTTGAGCACCTTTATTGTGCATTGTTTGTTCATTTCATCTTCTTGGTGATTAATTGGCATGATTCCCTACTTTGGAATCCTTTGTTGTTTATCGTGCTAGTATTTTATTACTTAGCCTTTACGTGAAAGCCCAGCTGGCATTGTGTGTGTTTCGGGCGATGCGAAATATTATGATGGCACAAGCCAAGTCCATTATGATGTTGACCATTGTTTTGCCCAATTATTACCCTCCTCCAGATTGGCCTTGGATGTGAGAAGAGCTAGCTCCTTTGTGTGCATTTTAGCTTTACTTGGAGCATGACTTTGTGGCATGTCTCCCGTCCTTTGTGACACTTCATTGGTTATTGTTCCGGTACCGGGGTTTTCTCTTCGGCTCTTATGCTATTATGAAGATGTTGATTGGTTGATTATTGAAGCTGCGCAGCGATCCTTTATTTGGATGTTCCGGTTTGGAAAACCTTGGCTATATCCTTTGTTATGTGTTTATTTCCGCTGCTATCTGTTATGTGATAAATGCTATGTGCTATGTGATATTTATTATTGATTATTGCTTCTTGCATCATAGCATGTCATGTAGTTGCATTAGTAACTTATTGAGATTTATCTCACCCCCTTTCTTTTTATCTTTGTTTTTCCTTAACCCCCCCCCCCAGGTGCTAAGGATTAGTCTCGCTGATCACGAGAAAGAGGACGTCGAGTGTGGATCCGTTCTTTTGGGGAAAGTTGTATAGGTTGGTTTACATTATATAAATGTGTAACCTTTTGGGATAATTGTACCAAACATTGACGTCATTAGGATTTATGTATTTGTATTTTGTTAAGCATAAACTTGTGGAAGTTTATGACAGTTGTAATTGGTTTTTATTAAACTTGGTTTTGTAAAACTTTGGATTACCACCTTTTGGTATTAAATGGAATTTTTAACCTTGGTATTTTCATAGTTTTGGTTTTAGAGTCGACGTCCAGATCGCGGTCCCGGGGCCGCGGGGTCCGGGGTCGCGACAGTTGGTATCAGAGCTATGGCATTAGCTCTATGTATAAGTCTAGGTGGATTAGTATGACCTAGGTGGGTAGTAGTGTGCGGAGGTGATTAACGGGTGATGTTTTATGCAGGTAATTGTTCTCAATGTCGGGAAGAAGAAACAGAGGAGGTGCTAGTGGGGCACAGAATCAGAATGATACAAGGGATGAAGCCCGTGCCATGTTTCAAGGCATGTTTGAGGCGGCCATGAAGGCCATACATGATCAAGGCCCGAGGGTAGAGCAAGCACCACCCCGTTATGGATTGGAGCAATTTCTGAAGTTGAAACCGGTTGAATTCAATGGGGAGCCCGATGTTCGGAAAGCTGAGTTGTGGATTGAGTCTATGGAGAAGATTTATGATGTATTTGGGTGTTCGGATGAGGATAAGGTCCGGTTTGCGGCTTACAAGCTTGTGGGAGCCGCCGAGCATTGGTGGAAAGGTGTTAAAGCTACTTGGGATAATACTCACACGGTGTATGCGTGGGAGTTGTTCGTTCGCAAATTCAAAGAGCATTTCATTCCGGTTGTTGATCAAAACCGAAAAGAGATCGAGCTACTCAACTTGGAGCAAGGTGTGTTGTCTATAGCACAATACTCGGCTAAGTTCATAGAATTAGCCCGGTGTTGCGACTATTTGGTGAGGACCGAGGAACAAAGGCTATGAGATTCATTCGGGGATTGAAGACCTCCATCCGTACTCAACTGATCGCTCAACGGATTGTGACATTCCAAGATGCGGTGGACCGAGCCTATTTGATAGAGCAAGATATTGGGGAACATAAGCGGAAGACCGAGGTGGCCAACCCGAGTAAGCAAGGAGCGCAGAGCAAGTCACAACCGAGAATTGATAATCGAGGTAACTTTGGGGACAATCTCAGTTCCGAGGACAACCGACCCCAAGGAACCCGGGTACCACTTCCGGGAACCAAGGGAGCCAAATTAGGAGGCCTTGTTCGTATTGTCAAAAGGAAGGTCATTCTGAAGACCGTTGTTGGAAGAAGCAAGGAAGGTGCACCAATTGTGGTCAAATGGGGCATTTCGCAAGAGATTGTACTAGAGGCAAGGGACAAGCATCTGGGTCAGGAGTTGGTATTAATCAAGGTCAGAAAAGGGATGTTACCACCGGGAAGCCCAAGGTTCAAGGGAAGGTTTATGCTATGAATCAACAACAAGCTACCGATGATCCATCCGTTATTGGAGGTATTGTTTCTGTGTCTAATGTGAGCGCACGAGCGTTGTAGATCCAGGATCATCTCATTCATACATTTCTGTGCAATTTGCTTCCATATTAAATGCTGCATTCGAGTCTTTACCATACGTACTAGAGGTGTCGACCCCTATAGGAGAATGCTTGATTTCTGATCGAGTCTTTCGTGCTTGTGATGTGGTTATTTGTGGTCGAGTCCTTTGTGCGGATTTGGTAGTTCTTCCTATCCAAGACTTTGATGTCATTTTGGGTATGGATTGGTTGAGCAAGTTTCATGCTTCTGTTGATTGCCGTAAGAAAAACTGTTACTTTTTCTATTCCCGATGTGCCTAAGTTTGTTTTTGAGGCTAGTCCTCTGAGTAGAAAGGTTCGCCTAATTTCTTTTATGAAAGCGAGAAAATTATTGCATAGTGGTTGCGAGGGGTTTTTGGCTAGTGTTCTTGATACTAGGAAGGAATCCCCTAGTTTTGATAGTGTTCGGGTAGTTCGGGAATTTCCCGATGTTTTCTCTACCGAGTATGATATGCCTCCCGATCGTGAGATTGAGTTTTGTATAGATCTTTTGCCGGGTACGACTCCGATTTCGAAAGCACCTTATAGGTTAGCTCCCGCAGAGTTGAAGGAATTAAAGGTTCAGTTGCAAGAGTTGCTTGATCGAGGGTTTATCCGCCCTAGTGTTTCCCCGTGGGGAGCACCGGTTTTATTTGTGCGGAAGAAAGACGGTTCCTTGAGATTGTGCATCGATTACCGGAAGTTGAATCAGGTTACGGTGAAGAATAAATATCCTCTACCGCATATTGATGATTTGTTTGATCAACTTCAAGGGTCCGTGGTTTTCTCTAAACTTGATTTGAGGAGTGGATACCATCAGTTGAAGGTCCGATCAGAGGATATTCTGAAGACTGCTTTTCGCACTCGGTATGGTCATTATGAGTTCTTGGTTATGCCGTTGGGTTGACGAACGCGCCGGCCGTGTTTATGGATTTGATGAACCGGATTTTCCATCCCTATCTTGATTCGTTCGTGGTAGTTTTCATCGACGACATTCTTGTTTATTCGAAATCCGAGAGGAGCACGAGCAGCACTTGAGGACAGTTTTATCCATTCTTGCTAGAGAGAAATTATTTGCGAAGTTCAGTAAATGCGAATTTTGGCTCGAGAAGGTGTCATTTCTGGGTCATGTGATTTCTAAGATGGAATTTCGGTGGATCCTTCAAAGATTGAAGCCATAGTGGATTGGAAGAGGCCCGAGTCAGTGACCGAGATTCGTAGTTTTCTGGGTTTAGCCGGGTATTACCGAAGATTTATTGAAGGGTTCTCGAGGATTACTACTCCGATGATTCAGTTGACCCGGAAGAATGTTCCGTTTGTGTGGACCGAGAAATGTGATAAGAGTTTCGAGGAATTGAAGAAGAGGTTGACTACCGCACCGATCTTGACTTTGCCTAATGGGAGCGATGGCCTAGTGATTTACAGTGATGCTTTGAAAGAGGGGTTGGGTTGTGTGTTGATGCAGAATGGGAAAGTAATCGCGTATGCTTCGAGAAAGTTGACCCCTAGTGAGCAGAATTACCCGACTCATGATATGGAGTTAGCGGCCATAGTCTTTGCGTTGCACAAATGGAAGCACTACCTTTATGGGGCGAGGTTTGAGATTTTTACCGATCACAAGAGTTTGAAGTACCTATTCTCTCAGAAGGAATTGAACAACCGACAGCGTCGATGGATGGAATTGTTAAAGGACTATGATTGTACGATTTCTTATCACCCGGGGAAGGCGAATGTGGTAGCCGATGCGATTAGTAGAAAATCTTATGTGGCTTCGATGATGGTTCGAGAATGGAAAATGCTTGAGGATATTCGAGATTGGTCTCCTCGTGAATCGAGACATGGGGCTATTTTTGCGAATATTAGGGTATCTCCGACCCTAGTTCAGAGGATAAAGGAAGCTCAGAAAGAGGATCCCGAGTTGGTGAAATTAATGGGTAAATTGAAGGAAAAGAATTTCGAGGATTTTTCTATTAGCCCGGTGGGAGTGTTGACTTTCCGTGGTCGTTTGTGTGTACCCGATGTTAGTGGATTAAAGAGGCAAGTTTTAGATGAAGGTCACAAATCGAGGTATACTATTCATCCGGGTAGTACGAAGATGTATCAGGATTTGAAGCAACAATTTTGGTGGATTAATATGAAAAGGGAAATAGCCAAGTATGTATCGAGGTGTTTAACGTGTCAGCAGGTCAAAGCCGAGCATCAGAGACCCGCGGGATTGCTTCAGCCGTTAGAGATTCCCGAGTGGAAATGGGAGCATGTGACTATGGATTTCGTTACGGGACTGCCTCGTACCCGTAGAAAGTATGACAGTGTTTGGGTAATAGTGGATAGATTGACCAAGAGTGCTCATTTCTTGCCTATTGACATCAGGTATTCGATGGAGAAGCTTGCGACCCTTTATATCGATGAGATCGTTAGATTGCATGGGGTTCCGGTTAGCATTGTGTCAGATCGAGACCCGAGGTTTACTTCCAGATTCTGGAAGGCGTTTCAGGAAGCTTTGGGTACAGATTTGCGATTTAGTACAGCTTTTCATCCTCAGACCGACGGTCAATCCGAGAGGACTATTCAGATTTTGGAGGATATGTTGCGAGCTTGTTCGATAGACTTTTCCGATTCTTGGGATTCGCACCTACCGTTAGTGGAGTTCTCTTACAACAACAGTTATCAGGCTAGTATCGAGATGGCACCGTATGAGGCTTTGTATGGAAGGAAGTGTAGATCGCCTATTTGTTGGGATGAGGTTGGTGAAGCGAAGATTGTGGGTATTGATTTGCTTCGGGATTCGGTTGAGAAAGTCAAAGTTATCCGGGACAGATTGAAGACAGCCCAGAGTCGACATAAGAGCTACGCAGATAACCGAAGGCGAGACCTTAGTTTTCAGGTTGGTGATTTGGTGTTCTTGAAAGTGTCTCCGAAGGTGGGTATTCGTAGGTTTGGGAAGAAAGGCAAATTGGCTCCGAGGTTTATTGGTCCGTTTGAGATTTTGGGAAAGGTTGGACTTCTAGCGTATCGTCTTGCGTTACCGCCGTCTTTGGACCGGTTGCACAACGTTTTCCACGTTTCTATGCTTCGGAAGTACGTTCATGATCCGTCTCATGTGTTACCGAGGATACCGGAAGATATTGAGCCCGATATGACTTATGAGGAACGACCGGTTCGGATCTTAGATTCCAAGGTCCAAGAGTTGAGGAGCAAGAGCATCGCGTTGGTTCGAGTTCTTTGGAGGAATCATAACATCGAGGTGTCGACGTGGGAGCTTCGTGATGAGATCGAGAGGAAATTTCCGTGGCTTTTTGTTTAAGGTGAGTCTCGTTAAAATTCGGGCCGAATTTTCTTTAAGGGGAGTGAATGTCACGACCCGAAATCTAGGCTCTATTTTATTAGTAATTAAATGATTTTTATTTAATTATTTGCTTAATTTATTTATTTAAATTATTATTTATTTAAATAGTTTTGTGTGCAATTTATGTGTTATAATAATTATGCCTAGCATTGTATTCGAGTTATTTGGGCTAGTGTGGAAGTGTTGAGTCTTAATTGTTAGCCGGGAGTGTAAGTAATTGTGTTAGTATGGGGAGGGGTCTAGTTGTAACACTTTGAATTATTTTCCCCCTACTCCCCTCCTCCTCCCTCACCTTCTCCCTCACCCTCACCATTCCCTGGAAACTCTCTCTCTCTCTAGCTTGGGGTAAGTTTTTCCTTCATTCCTTCTCTCTTCATTTTCTCCATCTTCCCATCATCTTCTCTCATTTCTTAAAACGTAAACCTTGTTTAGATCGTCGATAGGATCGCGTAGAGTCAAAAAGATTTGAAATCCATCAACTTTGAGAATTTGCAAGTAAGTTACTTTTCCCCATTTTAATGCTAAATTGTTCATATCATGTTTAGATAGTGTTTGATGTATTACATTTGAAGTTTGGATGAGTTTTGCAATTTATTTGGAATTTATTGAGTTTTTGGTTGAAAATGGTGAATTGATGAATATCTTGATTCAATCTTGGTTTTGGTTGATAAAGGGTGTTGTTAAGGTCCCCTTTTTGTTTAAATAATGTTTGGGTACCTTAGAAATCTTGTTGGGAGTGTTGGATTTTGGGTGTTATGTGTTTTGGGTTTAAAAATGGAAGAACCCCTGTTGTTCTTCCCGATTTCTGGCGATTCCGGCATATTGGGCGACCGCCCAAAATTGTATGGGCGACCGCGCATCTTTCTGAGAGCTTTTGTTCTTGTTTTGAGGCACTTTGGGCGACCGCACAACCCAACTTGGGCGGCCGCACAGTCCTCTGAAATTTCCATTTTGTTAAAATTGTGTGATTGAAGGATGCCTTTTGACCCAAATCTTGGGTGTCCTTCTAGTTGACCTTAGTGATCATTGTGGTACGCTTTAGTGATAGAATTGGGTCCTTTGTGATCAAGTTTGTGTTTGAGATTCATTAATTGTCAATTGGGATTTTGGAGCACCTTTATTGTGCATTGTTTGTTCATTTCATCTTCTTGGTGATTAATTGGCATGATTCCCTACTTTGGAATCCTTTGTTGTTTATCGTGCTAGTATTTTATTACTTAGCCTTTACGTGAAAGCCCAGCTGGCATTGTGTGTGTTTCGGGCGATGCGAAATATTATGATGGCACAAGCCAAGTCCATTATGATGTTGACCATTGTTTTGCCCAATTATTACCCTCCTCCAGATTGGCCTTGGATGTGAGAAGAGCTAGCTCCTTTGTGTGCATTTTAGCTTTACTTGGAGCATGACTTTGTGGCATGTCTCCCGTCCTTTGTGACACTTCATTGGTTATTGGTTCCGGTACCGGGGTTTTCTCTTCGGCTCTTATGCTATTATGAAGATGTTGATTGGTTGATTATTGAAGCTGCGCAGCGATCCTTTATTTGGATGTTCCGGTTTGGAAAACCTTGGCTATATCCTTTGTTATGTGTTTATTTCCGCTGCTATCTGTTATGTGATAAATGCTATGTGCTATGTGATATTTATTATTGATTATTGCTTCTTGCATCATAGCATGTCATGTAGTTGCATTAGTAACTTATTGAGATTTATCTCACCCCCTTTCTTTTTATCTTTGTTTTTCCTTAACCCCCCCCCCCAGGTGCTAAGGATTAGTCTCGCTGATCACGAGAAAGAGGACGTCGAGTGTGGATCCGTTCTTTTGAGGAAAGTTGTATAGGTTGGTTTACATTATATAAATGTGTAACCTTTTGGGATAATTGTACCAAACATTGACGTCATTAGGATTTATGTATTTGTATTTTGTTAAGCATAAACTTGTGGAAGTTTATGACAGTTGTAATTGGTTTTTATTAAACTTGGTTTTGTAAAACTTTGGATTACCACCTTTTGGTATTAAATGGAATTTTTAACCTTGGTATTTCATAGTTTTGGTTTTAGAGTCGACGTCCAGATCGCGGTCCCGGGGCCCGCGGGGTCCGAGGTCGCGACACTCCCGACTAACAATTAAGACTCAACACTTCCACACTAGCCCAAATAACTCGAATAAAATGCTAGGCACAATTATTATAACACATAAAATGCACACATAATTATTTAAATAAATAATACTTCAAATGAATAAATAAGCAAATAATTAAATAAAAAGCATTTAATTACTAATAAAATAGAGCCTATATTTCGGGTCGTGACATTCACTCCCCCTTAAAGAAAATTCGACCCGAATTTTAACGAGACTTACCTTAAACAAAAAGCCACGGAAATTTCCTCTCGATCTCATCACGAAGCTCCCACGTCGACTCCTCGATATTATGATTCCTCCAAAGGACTCTAACCAACGCAATGCTTTTGCTCCTCAACTCTTGGACTTTGGAATCTAAGATCCGAACCGGTCGTTCCTCATAAGTCATATCGGGCTCAATATCCTCCGGTATCCTCGGTAACACGTGAGACGGATCATGAACATACTTCTGAAGCATAGAAACGTGAAAAACATCATGTAACCGATCCAAAGATGGCGGTAACGCAAGACGATACGCAAGAAGTCCAACCTTTCCCAAAATCTCAAACGGGCCAATAAACCTCGGAGCCAATTTACCCTTCTTCCCGAACCTTCGGATACCCACCTTCGGAGATACCTTCAAGAATACCAAATCACCGGTCTGAAAACTAAGATCTCGCCTTCGGTTATCTGCATAGCTCTTATGTCGACTCTGGGCTGTCTTCAATCTATCCCGGATAACTCTAACTTTCTCAACCGAATCCCGAAGCAAATCGATACCCAAAACTTTCGCTTCACCGACCTCATCCCAACAAATAGGCGATCTACACTTTTTTCCATACAAGGCCTCAAACGGTGCCATCTCGATACTAGCCTGATAACTGTTGTTGTAAGAGAATTCCACTAACGGTAGGTGCGAATCCCAAGAATCAGAAAAGTCTATCGAACAAGCTCGCAACATATCCTCCAAAATCTGAATAGTCCTCTCGGATTGACCGTCTGTCTGAGGATGAAAAGCCGTACTGAATCGCAAATCTGTACCCAAAGCCTCCTGAAACGCCTTCCAGAACCTAGAAGTAAACCTCGGGTCTCGATCTGACACAATGCTAACCGGAACCCCATGCAATCTAACGATCTCATCGATATAAAGGGTCGCAAGCTTCTCCATCGAATATCTGATATCAATAGGCAAGAAATGGGCACTCTTGGTCAATCTATCCACTATCACCCAAACACTGTCATACTTCCTACGGGTACGAGGCAGTCCCGTAACGAAATCCATAGTCACATGCTCCCATTTCCACTCGGGAATCTCTAACGGCTGAAGTAATCCCGCGGGTCTCTGATGCTCGGCTTTGACCTGCTGACACGTTAAACACCTCGATACATACTCGGCTATTTCCCTCTTCATATTAATCCACCAAAATTGTTACTTCAAATCCTGATACATCTTCGTACTACCCGGATGAATAGTATACCTCGATTTGTGACCCTCATCAAGAACTCTCTGTTTAATTCCATCAACATCCGGAACACACAATCTTCCACGGAAATTCAAAACTCCACTCGAGCTAACAGAAAAATCCTCGAAGTTCTTTTCCTTCAATTTACCCATTATTTTCACCAACTCGGGATCCTCTTTCTGAGCTTCCTTTATTCTCTGAATTAGGGTCGGAGACACCCTAATATTCGCAAAAATAGCCCCATGTCTCGATTCACGAGGAGACCAATCTCGAACATCCTCAAGCATTTTCCATTCTCGAACCATCATCGAAGCCACATAAGATTTTCTACTAATCGCATCGGCTACCACATTCGCCTTCCCCGGGTGATAAGAAATCGTGCAATCATAATCCTTCAACAATTCCATCCATCGGCGCTGTCGGTTGTTCAACTCTTTCTGGGAGAAAAGGTACTTCAAACTCTTGTGATCGGTAAAAATCTCAAACCTCGCCCCATAAAGGTAGTGCTTCCACTTGTGCAACGCAAATACTATAGCCGCTAACTCCATATCATGAGTCGGGTAATTCTGCTCACTAGGGGTCAACTTCCTCGAAGCATAGGCAATCACTTTCCCATTCTGCATCAACACACAACCCAAACCCTCTTTCGAAGCATCACTATAAATCACTAGGCCATCGCTCCCATTAGGCAAAGTCAAGATCGGTGCGGTAGTCAGCCTCTTCTTCAATTCCTCGAAACTCTTGTCACATTTCTCGGTCCACACAAACGGAACATTCTTCCGGGTCAACTGAGTCATCGGAGTAGCAATCCTCGAAAACCCTTCAATAAACCTTCGGTAATACCCGGCTAAACCAAGAAAGCTTCTAACCTCTGTCACTGATTCGGGTCTCTTCCAATCCACTATGGCTTCAATCTTTGACGGATCCACAGAAATCCCATCTTTCGAAATCACATGACCCAGAAATGACACCTTCTCGAGCCAAAATTCGCATTTACTGAACTTCGCAAATAATTTCTCCCTCGCAAGAACGGATAAAACTGTCCTCAAGTGCTGCTCGTGCTCCTCTCGAGATTTCGAATAAACAAGAATGTCGTCGATGAAAACCACCACGAACGAATCAAGATAAGGATGGAAAACTCGGTTCATCAAATCCATAAACACGGCCGGCGCGTTAGTCAACCCAAACGGCATAACCAAAAACTCGTAATGACCATACCGAGTGCGAAAAGCAGTCTTCGGAATATCCTCCGATCTAACCTTCAACTGATGGTACCCACTCCTCAAATCAAGCTTGGAAAACACAACGGACCCTTGAAGCTGATCAAACAAATCATCGATGTGCGGTAGAGGATACTTGTTCTTCACCGTAACCTGATTCAACTTCCGGTAATCTATACACAATCTCAAGGAACCGTCTTTCTTCCGCACAAATAAAACTGGCGCTCCCCACGGGGAAACACTAGGGCGGATAAACCCTCGATCAAGCAACTCTTGCAATTGAACCTTTAATTCCTTCAACTCTGCGGGAGCTAACCTATAAGGCGCTTTCGAAATCGGAGCCGTACCCGGCAAAAGATCTATACAAAACTCAATCTCACGATCGGGAGGCATATCATACTCGGTAGAGAAAACATCGGGAAATTCCCGAACTACCCGAACACTATCAAAACTACGGGATTCCTTCCTAGTATCAAGAACACTAGCCAAATACCCCTCGCAACCACTATGCAAAAATTTTCTCGCTTTCATAAAAGAAATTAAGCGAACCTTTCTACCCAGAGGACAAGCCTCAAACACAAATTTAGGCACATCGGGAATAGAAAAGGTAACAGTTTTCTTACGGCAATCAACGGAAGCATGAAACTTGCTCAACCAATCCATACCCAAAATGACATCAAAGTCTTGGATAGGAAGAACTACCAAATCCGCACAAAGGACTCGACCACAAATAACCACATCACAAGCATGAAAGACTCGATCAAAAATCAAGCATTCTCCTATAGGGGTCGACACCTCTAGCACGTACGGTAAAGACTCGAATGCAGCATTTAACATGGAAGCAAATTGCACAGAAATGTATGAATGAGATGATCCTGGATCTACTAACGCTCGTGCGCTCACATTAGACACAGAAATAATACCTCCAATAACGGACGGATCATCGGTAGCTTGTTGTTGATTCATGGCATAAACCTTCCCTTGAACTTTGGGCTTCCCGGCGGCATCCCTTTTCTGACCCTGATTAAAACCAACTCCTGACCCGGATGCTTGACCTCGGTACCTCGTGCAGTCTCTCACAAAGTGCCCCATTTCACCACAATTGGTGCACTTGCCTTGCTTTTTCCAACACCTATCCTCCGCATGGCCTACTTTCTGACAAAAGGTACAAGGCTTCCTAATTTGGCTCCCTTGGTTCCCGAAAGTGGTACCCGGGTTCCTTGGGGTCGGTTGCCCTCGGAACTGAGATTGTCCCCCAAAGTTACCTCGATTATCAATCCTTGGTTGCGACTTGCCCTGCGCTCCTTGCTTACTCGGGTTAGCTACCTCAGTCTTCTTTTTATGCTCCCCAATATCTTGCTCTATTAAATAGGCTCGGTCCACCGCATCTTGGAAAGTCACAATCCGTTGAGCAATAAGTTGAGTACGGATGGAGGTCTTCAACCCCCGAATAAATCTCATAGCCGTTTGTTCCTCGGTCCTCACCAAATAGTCGCAATACCGGGCTAATTCTATGAACTTCGCCGAGTATTGTGCTATAGACAACACACCTTGCTCCAAGTTGAGTAGCTCGATCTCCTTTCGGTTTTGATCAACCACCGGAATGAAATGCTCCTTGAATTTGCGCACAAACAGTTCCCACGCATACACCGTGCGAGTATCATCCCAAGTAGCTTTAATACCTTTCCACCAATGCTCGGCGGCTCCCACAAGCTTATAAGCCGCGAACCGGACCTTGTCCTCATCCGAACACCCAAATACATCATAAATCTTCTCCATAGACTCAATCCACAACTCAGCTTTCCTTACATCAGGCTCCCCATTGAATTCAACCAGTTTCAACTTCAGAAATTGCTCCAATCCATAACGGGGTGGTGCTTGCTCTACCCTCGGACCTTGATCATGTATGGCCTTCATGGCCGCCTCAAACATGCCTTGAAACATGGCACGGGCTTCTTCCCTTGTATCATTCTGATTCTGTGCCCCACTAGTACCTCCTCTGTTTCTTCTTCCAGACATTGAGTACAATTACCTGCATAAAACATCAACCATTAATCACTCTGCACTCTACTACCCACCTAGGTCATACTAATCCACCTAGACTTATACATAGAGCTAATGCCATAGCTCTGATACCAACTGTCGCGACCCGGACCCCGCGGGCCCGAGACCGCGATCTGGACGTCGACTTAAAACCAAAACTGACAAATACCGAAGTTAAAAATTTCATTTAATACCAAAAGGTAATGATCCAAAGTTTTACAAAACCAAGTTTGATAAAAAACCAATTACAACTTATCATAAACTTCCACAAGTTTATGCCCAACAAAATACAAATGTACAAAATCCTAATGACGTCAATGTTTGGTACAAATATCCCCAAAAGGTTACACATTGATATAATGTAAACCAACCTATACAACTTTCCCCAAAAGAACGGATCCACACTCGACGTCCTCTTTCTCGTGATCAGCGAGACTAATCCTTAGCACCTGGGGGGGGGTTAAGGAAAAACAAAGATAAAAGAAAAGGGGTGAGATAAATCTCAATAAGTTACTAATGCAACTAGATGACATGCTATGATGCAATATACAATAAGCAATAATAAATATCACATAGCACATAGCATTTATCACATAACAGATAGCAGCGGAAATAAACACATAACAAAGGATATAGCCAAGGTTTTCCAAACCGGAACATCCAAATAAAGGATTGCCGCGCAGCTTCAATAATCAACCAATCATCATCTTCATCATAGCATGAAAGCCGAAGAGAAACCCCGGTACCGGAACCAATAACCATAATAGTGTCACAAAGGACAAGGACCATGACACAAAGTCATGCCCGCTAGCCAGATACATTCACAAAGGAACGCTGACTTATCCTTTCCAAGGCCAATCTGGAGAAGGGGTAAAGAAGGGGGCAAAACAATGGTCAACATTATAATGGACTTGGCTTTGCCATTATAATATTTCCCATCGCCCAAACACACACAAAATACCAGCTGGACTTTCAAATAAATGCTAAGTAATAATAATTTAGCATGAATGAACAACTTAAGGTTCCAAAGTAGGGAACCAATCAAATTAAGTTACCACAAAGGTCAACCAATGCAAACAGCACATCAAAGATGAACTACATTACCAAAACGGTACTTAAATACATTTCACATCATATTTATTCACAAAAGAATCAAATACACACAATAAAGTGTTCCACGGTGTTATCTTAAGTTAATTAGAAGGATTAAACCTAAACTAGTTAGGCCTTAAGTCTTAAACCAAGCAAAAAGGTCAAATTCCTGGAACAGGGGGCGGGCGGGCGCCTGGTATGGGGCAGGCGGGCGCTTGAATGTCCAGTAAGTTTGGTCATCAGAAAATGACATGTAGGCGGGCGCCTGGCAAGGGTCAGGCGGGCGCCTGGTCTACGGACTGGGAAGAAAACAGAGCTGGGTTTCTCCAAGTTCATACCAAAACAACCCCAAATCCTTACCATTCCTAAATCAACCAAAAACAAGACTCCCAACAAGCATACTAAGGTACCCAAACAACATTTAACTAAAAAGGGGATCTTAACAACACCCTTTATCAACCAAAACCAAGAATCAAACTCAACATTTATGATTTCACCATTTTTAACCAAAAGCTCAAATAAATTCAAAATAAATTCTAAACTCAACCAAACTTAAAATATAACACATCAAACATTATCTAAGCATGATATGAACATTTTAGCATCAAGATGGGGGAAAAGTAACTTACTTGATTTTTCTCAAAGTTGATGGATTTCAATTCTTTTTGGCTTCCTACGATCCTATCGACGATCTAAACACATTTCACGTTTTAAGAAATGAGAGAAGATGAGAGGAAGAGGAAGGAAATTAAGAGAGAAGTAAGGAAAGAAAACTCACCTTTTTGCTAGAGAGAAGGAGAGAGATGGCTGGGAAATGGGAATGGGGGTGGAGTGTAGGAGGGAGAAGGAGGTGAGGGAGGCAAGGGAGTAGGGGGAAATTATTTTGAAATGTTACAACTAGACCCCCTCCCCATACTAACACAATTACTTACACTCCCGACTAACAATTAAGACTCAACACTTCCACACTAGCCCAAATAACTCGAATAAAATGCTAGGCACAATTATTATAACACATAAAATGCACACATAATTATTTAAATAAATAATACTTCAAATGAATAAATAAGCAAATAATTAAATAAAAAGCATTTAATTACTAATAAAATAGAGCCTATATTTCGGGTCGTGACACCGCACAGGAGGTTTTGGGCGGCCGCACACCATGTCGGGACTGGTTTCCTAATTTGATTTGGAAAATAATTTTGGACGGGTTTAGAAACAAGTTTCCTATTTGGAATAGGTCTAACTTGTATATAAACAGCAAAATTCGGCCAGAATCAATGCTAATGCTTTTGTGCAAATCTCAAAGAGTTTGAGAAAGGTTTTATTTTGTTCTAAGACATCCTAGATTGAAGAACAAAATAATACACAAATAAAATTCCATATAGTTCATATTGATTGTGAAAACGTGTTTCACAATTTAGGTCTAGCAACCAAGATCAAATGTTCTTGATATTCGTTCAAGGTGTGGATACCGCTAGAGGGTGAAGCTCATCATCTTCAAAGTTCGTGTTCTTACTTGTTTGTGATTAAAGCTTCAATTTCTCCACCAAGATCAAAGACCAAATTCAAAGTCATCAAGGGTTAGTTTTTCTAGTATTCATATTGCAAGTATTTGATTTAATCATATGAATGAATCTATGGGCTTTGGATTTCATAAAATTTTAAATGCTATTTTCCGCTGCGTATGTTACTACGAAACCCAACACTCCTAACGTGGCAAATGACAATGTTCTGAATCAAGGCCTCCCTCCTCCACCTCAGGGAGGCGGGATGCACACCCATTCCAGAGGGCCAGGGCCTGAAATTGCTCACCAGTATGGACGACGGAGACGGACAACTTCACGTCCTCAGCTTACCGAGGCTGGCCCTTCTAGGCCGGCACCAATTGATCGGAGGGCATTATTACATCAGAATCTCTCAACCCTTCAGCAACTAGTTGATGCTCAGAGGGCTCTTCTAGAATTAGACCCTGATCATTCCTTGGAACCCTTCGCCCAGCCCTCTGGTACAAGAGGAGCTTTGGGAGGCGGAGAAAGAAGTGACCGTAGGGGGAACACACGCACTGAGGACAGACGTCATCAGGAACCGCGTGACGTGCCCCCAGGAAATCGAGCTGCTCCACCAAGCCGACTAGAAGGTCGACTAGGCCCAATTAATCCCGATGAAAGAGATCTGAGGGATTAAATAAAATCGTAGGAGATAAGAAGAGGCAGAATCTCCAGATGTGAGATTTCTAGGAGAAAGGCGACGATGGCAAAATCAAGATCAAGTCCCACCCAGACAGGAGCCACCTCGTCGTGCTCCTCTGAGACAACCTCGTGATGATCCAGATGCAAGCCGAGTTGTTGGGAGGGGCCGAGACCAAGAGAGAGACAGGCTGAGAAGCTCTCATCGCAGCTCAGGATTCAGTGAACAGATCATATTGGATTTGCAGGAGAGGATGGACAATATAGAGATGAACCAGGGGCAGAGAAAGCCAAAGACTGACTATGACGCAATGCGTCCGTTTGCTCAATATATAAAGGATTCTCCACCTAATCCCCAGTTGAAGCTTCCACATCTGGACAAATATTCTGGCAGTTCCAATGCCATGGACCACCTTCAGTCTTTCGAAGGAATGATAGCCTTAGTTTCAAATAAAGACGACGTACTTTGCAAGGCCTTTGCTAGTACGTTAGTTGGAGCAGCCAGGTCTTGGTTTATGGACTTAGAGAGAAGAAGCATCAACTCCTTCTCCAAATTCAAGTCAAGTTTTCTAGAGTATTTCGCCACTGCCGGGGCTAGAAAGAAAAGATTGTCGGATCTGGCAAACATAGTTCAGGGAAAGAGCGAGTCAACTATGGACTTCTACAATAGGTTCAGAGACTTGGCTGACTCAATAGAAGAGAGACTCACGGACAGGGAGATCATAATGTGCTTCTATAACGAGCAAATATCAAACGAGCTTACCTATGAATTGTCGGTAAGAGAACCTCTTACAAAATCTGAGCTATACCAGATGGCCTATGCTACAGCCACTGCTGAAGAAAAAAAGAAACTGATGTCCGGATACAGAGATCGAGACCGAGAAGGGGAAGGCAGACCCACTTCTAACTCGGTCCAAGGTACCAGTGGAAGTGGTAACAGAGGGAAGAACAGAACGAGACCGGCCGAGGTCTTTACCCCCTTACCAAGCCGATTTCCGAGATCATGAACCTGGTGAATCTCCTAAATCCAAAACCCCTTAAAGATA
Organism: Campanula takesimana; assembly: GCA_026119855.1. NCBI lineage: Eukaryota > Viridiplantae > Streptophyta > Magnoliopsida > Asterales > Campanulaceae > Campanula > Campanula takesimana. The sequence continues at coordinate 345,105 of JAOWBW010001276.1, read as the reverse complement.
ACCTAAAGTTCCCACGAGACACCAACAAGTACTGCGCCTACCACCGAGACAACGGGCACGAGACGGATAACTGCTTTGCCCTAAAGAAAATACTACAAAGGTGGGCTGATCAGGGGAAACTAAATGAATACTTGGCAAAGAAAGACAACAAACGTCCGAGAGAGGGCGAGGCGGTGGACCGCGAAGACAGACCACCTCGGGCAAAGCTGATCGGAGTAATCAGGGAGGAAATTCCTTCCAACACCAAGTTAAAAGAGCAGATCTATGAGCTAAGCAAGGTTTACCATATCCCCCCTTGGATTCAGAAAGGGGAGGAGGTGATTAGTTTCTCCCCCAATGAGCTGGCCGAAAACAGGGCCATGAGAGAACAACCGTTGGTCATCACAGGACGAATCGACAACTGCGAGTCAGAAAGGCTCTTAATAGATTCTGGGGCTGCTAAAGACGTGCTCTATTACAGAACCTTCAAAGAGATGGAGTTGCCATACACCATGCTGACCCCGTACAATGGGAGACTAGAAGGATTTACAAATCACAAAGCCGAGGCTAGAGGAACCGTAGACTTGGTACTAGAAGTTGGTGAGTACCCCTACAAAACATCGGCAACGATCACTTTCATTGTTATGGATTTGGCAAGTGACTACCATGCCATCCTCGGCTCTCCTAGTCAGGGAAAACTGGGAATGGTTGCTTCCCTCCCCCACCAAAGGGTGAAATTCCCAACCCCAGAGGGCATAGGCTGCGTCCTCGGCAACCCCAAACACTTTTTAGAGCACGTGATGAGGTCAATAAAGGCAAAAACAAAGATGGAGATTGACACTCCAGAAAGAAATATTACTATATCGAAGTCGACCACGGTCACTACATCAGCCCCTAACATCGGTGTGATAACAGTAGACATGCCTGAGGAATGGGTCGTACTGGATGATGATAATGCCATGACAGAGACCGAGGTGACGTATGGATTAGATGGATTCGGTTGTATCTCCATGAACACAGCTTCGAACGAGCCGAGTGGCTCAAACCTTGCCCTCGTCCCAAGCTCGAGGGCCACGATACCCGACCACATGGATGCTGAGATCGACAGACTCCTAGATATGGAGAATTTGAGCCTAGAAGGCAAAGACAAGGAAAAAGTAAAGCAAATCATTGTGGAAACCTTGGAGTTCAGGGACGGTCTCGAGCTAAGGCCAGTTGACCAGTTGGATGAGGTCGTTATCAACCCTGAATACCCAGAACAGAAGGTACGAATTAGGAAACAACTTCCCCCGGAAGAGAGAGAGGAGCTAATCAACCTGCTAAAAAACAACCTAGACGTGTTTGCTTGGAAAGTTGAAGACATGGTTGGAGTTAAAGAAGCCATCGCTCTCCACAAACTAGAGGTGGACAGTTTCTTCAAACCAGTCAAGCAGGGACGAAGGGTCTTCTCTATAGATAAGGAAAAAGCAATCAAGATCGAGGTGGATAAATTGATGAAGGCCGGGATCATCCGAGAAGCGACATATCCCGAGTGGCTGGCTAATGTCTTAATGGTGAAGAAACAAAACGGCAAGTGGAGAATGTGTGTCGACTTCACAGATCTCAACAAAGTATGCCCAAAGGATAGCTACCCCTACCCAGCATAGACAAATTGGTCGACTTCATTGCTGGACATCAAACCTTGAGCTTCCTAGACGCTTATTCTGGTTACCACCAGAAAGCAGGTACTATAATGCCGAGAAGATAGCATATGCCTTGGTCATTGCCACCAGAAAACTGCGCGCATATTTCTCTGCTCATCCCATTACGGTTTATACCGACACGCCACTCATGAAGATTCTGCACAAGATGGACAGCTCAGGAAGATTACTGAACTGGTCAATTGAATTGACCGAGTTCGATATAACCTACAAGCCCAGGAAGACAGTGATGGCGTAGCCTCTGGTAGACTTCTTAGTCGAGACCGCGTTCTCCAGCGAGTATACGCCGACGACCAGGAAGAGGAAATCTCCCATGGATAGGGAACCACTGGAAGAACTACTAAGGGACTGTTGGGTCTTATACACAGATGGATCAACAACAAAAGGAAGAAGTGGAGCCGGCATATATCTGACAAGCCAAGGCGGCGAACATGTAGCCCGTGACTTCATCAAATTTAAATTCCCAGCTTCAAACAACCAGGCCGAGTATGAAGCCCTGGTCTTGGGAATAGAAAGGGCAAAGTTCTTTGGTGCAAGCAAACTGGTGGCCTATAGCGACTCCCAACTCATGGTAAGTCAAGTGAAAGGGGAGTACAACACCGAGAACCACATGCTGACAAAATACCGAGATCTCGTCCTGAATCTCACTAAGAACTTGGAATTTTGGGAAATAAGGCAAGTAGGACAGGAACACAACCAGGAGGCCGACTTGTTGTCAAAGATGGCCACGTCAGAAGAGGCCAATCCTCTGGTCATCTACGCCGATCAACCTGCCTACGAGAGATTGGAGATATTGATTCTCGATGACGAGGAAAGAACTTGGATTGAAGACTACAAGGACTACATCGAGAAAGGAAAAACTACCAGAAGATGAGTTGGCGGCCAAGATGATAAAGAAGAAGACGGCCAGGTATATAGTTTGGAACGACATTATATATCGAAGATCATTCTCCAGGACCCTCCTAAGATGTGTTTCCCCTAAGGATACCGAGAAACTTCTAGCCGAGGTACATGAGGGAGTCTGTGGAGGACACCAGGGGGCCAGAACCCTTGCTGATAAAGTGATCACACTCGGCTATTACTGGCCAAACTAAAGAGAAGAAGCCCAGGCATATGTGAAGAAGTGCGACAAATGCCAGCGCTTCGCGGACCTGCCCAAGATGCCACCGGTAGAACAAAGTCTTATCATACTGACATGGCCGTTTGACATGTGGGGAGTCGATATCATTGGACCATTCCCCTTGGTAAAAGGAAGCAACAAGTTCATAATTGTAGCGGTCAACTACTTCACCAAGTGGGTGGAGGCTAAGCCCTTGGCTAAAATCACAGAGAAGAACGCCATCAACTTCATCCATGACTACATATGGTGTCGGTTCGGCGTCCCACATTCTATTGTGACCGACAACGGACTCCAGTTCTCTGACACTTTCACCGAAGAATTAAAGAGACTAGGAGTCAAGCATAGAAAGTCATCGGTCAGTCATCCTCAAGGAAATGGACAAGCCGAGGCAGCTGTTAGTACCCGACCTGAAAATGAGTTTATTAGGACTTTCCCAAAAATACAAGGACTTTGTAGGAATTAGAAACCTTGCAAAGGCTTGTCCCGGATTCCCAAAATATCTCATTTATGACAAAATCTATCAAAATAGGTAACAAATGGTTTCCTTAAAACCGTGCAGAAACCCTAGCTTAAGAATCAAGTCAGCCTGCAACCTTGGCCACGCGGCCAACATTGCTACGCGTTGATCTTGGCCACGCGGCCACTCTTGTCACCGGCTTCAACCATGGCCAGGCGGCCAACCTTGCGCTGGATGATCCTGACCATCAGATCTTCCCATCAGTTTGCTATATAAACCAATTCCATTCCATTGGTTTAGGGTCCGATTTTTGAGAGCTCTAAATACGAATTTTGGAGTTCTTAAACACTATTTTGCTCTCTAATTAGCATTCAAACCTCCAAGAAGATCAAGGTTTATTTCTTGCCAACATAGGTAAGTTTTCTAACTTTTTTCTTCATTTTCTTGCATCATTTTTAATGTAGATCTTTTATATTCATGTTCGTACATGTTTATTCATAGTTTCTTCATATGCTTTGCATGTTCATTCATATGTTCATAATATGTTCTTCGCATGTTCTTCGTGTTCATAGATTAAAACCTTATTTATGCTATATTTAGGGTTGTGATCTTCATAATTACATGTTATTTCATAGCCGATGATGATCGAGGGTTCATCAACCCGAGGATAATCTAGGAACTACTTCTAAACCATAATATTTAGGTAATTCCCCCTCATTATGCATGATCCCGATCCTTCTGCCTATTCTAATTATCTGCGAACTACGCTGACCTGAGCTTCTCACATTTAGAGGAACGTAGGTAATCTTCGGATCCAGTCTAAATCACTAACACACTACTAAAACATTCATCATGATAGAAAGACCGATCAATTCGGGCAATAGGAGTGATAACGTTCAATATTCTTCTCTTGTTGTAATTTGACCCCCGAACCCACTAAAAATGCTTTTTTCAATGTTTTGGCTTTAATTAAAACGGCGTGGCGACTCTCATAATTTTAATGTCGTTAAGAATATTCCCTTTGTAAATAAAGATAATCACAAGATACTTCCCATGCGTCGCTTCATCGGAAAGGGGTATTCAAAGTGGCGACTCTGCTGGGGACTGCTTTGAAACTTTTTCAAACTTTTCGTCAATGACTTCATGATGCTTGCCATGTTTACACATGCACACATTTGCCATGTTTCACATGCCATGCCATGTTTACACTTGCCATGTTTACACATGCCAACACATGCACACTTGCCATGTTTACACATGCACCTACATACACTTGCCATGTTTACACATGCACACACCTTGCCATGTTTACACATGCACACGCATGCCATGTTTGCACATGCACACTTGCCAGGTTTACACATGCACCTCACATACTTGCCATATTTACACATGCACCCACGCACTCCTCCATGTTAATACTTGTACCTTGTATCTTGTATCCTTAGACCTTTGTTATTTTCGCCTTAGTATTAGGGTCAAACGAAACTCTGCTATGCTCCCTTGTACATTATTCTCTCTCTCTCTCTCTCTCTCTCTCTCTCTCTCTCTCTCTCTCATGCATTGCATTGCATCATCCTAACATCAAAAACTTCTCTCTTTTCTCCTTAAAAAGAATTAGTTTCTTGCCACACACTACCACTAGTCCGTGTCAGCACTGCACAGGTCCCCATTACCCAGAGTATTCGATGTGCAGGAATTTGTGTGCTACTGCCGCACTCTTTTCGAGTCACTCGTTTATTCCACTCACCGTATACGGTGGGAACCTTTTACCTAACCCGTGTCAACCCACACTAGTATAGGTAACACACCTAGGTTTTGACCGGTTGGTTTGGCTAGCTTTTTCTTAATAGTCAATTAACGTGCTGTCTATGTCGAGTCATCCCCAAGTCAATGATGAATCGAGATCTTTGAGAGAAAGTGCACAAAAAAGTGATTTCCCTACAAGGGACGTGCCATGGAAAGATGAGTGTTTATTGTCAAGATCTCCGCTCATCATTAACTTGCGTAGGATGTAACATAGACGTCACGTTAAATGCCTTTAAGGAAGGGTTAGTCGTAGGATCCGATGGTTGGTGGAAGCCGCTTGCCCTATAGGACCCTCGCCCAAATTTTCCGTTTGGGGGTGTGCAATGCAGGTGAAAAACGAGGGGTCTATAGACGTAATGATGGCCTCCACTGATCGTAGTCTTCTAACTAGTTGCAAAAAAGGGGTACCCCTTCCAACCAATTAGGATGTAAATAATGTATGTTTTTGTAAATTAAAATATACTTTGCATGAGCCTTCCCCCTATCCTAAAGCTTCATTACCCTTCAACCTTTCAGCAAAGCAAGTTTGGATCCGCTCGGGTGGTCGACTACAACGCGAAGCTTCTACTCCGTCCACGTTCTCAGTCTCATCATCAGCAATGTCGACTCCCGCTTCAGCTTCAGCCTCTACTCCTCCTGCTAGTGCCGCCGAGCTCAACACTGAGGCTACTCTCAATGGTATTCCCCCAAGCCTCCAGAACTTCCTCGCCGGTCTCGAAGCCAAGATCAAGAACCTCGAAGAAAGCAACAAGATGTTGGAAGATCAGAACCAACAGTTGAAGGTCACATTCAACAAAAGGGAACTAAACTGGTGCCCGATGGTGAGAATTTCATTTATGTCGAGGATGAAGAGGTCAATACCAACTGTCTCCCCAACACCAATGCCACTGCCTTCCCATTCCCAAGCTACCGCAATTCCACCTCCTTCCCTCTACACCCAACAAGGTTTCACTACCATGAGCAAGAACAAGGCTGTCTATGAACCTTCCCCTGAACTGCTTGGTGGCTACCTCTCTGCTAGCAAACTACCCGCGCCCTCGTTGCCTCTGAGTATTGGGATGGCCGCTGCTACTACTTCCACTACTCCTCCCGTCATTCTGTCAGAATCTATACCCGACATCTCCAATCACCCTGTGGTCACGGCCATGCAAGAGCAAATGCGCAAGTTGATCGAGACCGTAGATAAGCAAAGTGCACCGACTACCAAGACAATCAACCCTAGCCAAGTGGGGGCTCTCCCCAAGGATTTCAAGATGCCTAAAGTGGCGATGTTTCATGGTGACTCGTGTCCTAAGACTCATTTGGATAGTTATGTGTTGGCCATGAGGGCTCGTGACTGCACCAACGAACAAATGGCTCGCGTATTCCATAGTACTTTGGATGGTATAGCTCTGCGTTGGTTCTTGGGGCTAGAACCAAGCGAGAGGCAAACGTGGGATCAAATCAGCGCCATTTTCTGTGAGAAATATCAAGCTAACTTGGATTGGCATGTGAATCGAACGGATCTTGAGAACACTATGCAAAAGCCCGGCGAGGCTATTTATGATTTTTACAAGAGTGGAACCATCGGTTGTGTGAGGTCCAATACCCACCAAAGGCGAAGGAACAGAAACAGATTTTCTACAAATGCTTGCTACCGGAAATGAAAGCAGCTATAGGTAATGGTTACTTCCCTGATTTGCGGGAAATGGTTGACGCCGGAGTAAGGTACGAAGCAGGGTTCACTGGGATTGTGCCGCCAAAGGAAAGTCCAAAGACCAACAACAACAACTCCTTCCGCTACAAGGCTCCTACTGCGCCTGCGCCTCCTAGGGGTGGAAAGGAGGCCATCGGCCAAGTGAATATGGTCCAGAAAGAGGTCCCGTTAGATGTCCAAGCCGTAACAAGGAATGGGGCTCCACAACAGAGGAAGCATTTTGATAATTTTGGTATGCCCATGGGGAAAGTCTTTGACGTGTTAGTCAAGAGAGGTCTTATCAAGCCTTTAGAGAATTACCAACCCGCCTACCCAAGAACCGATTTGGACGCCTCCAAGTTCTGCAAGTATCACAAGCACATCGGGCACACAACGGATGGTTGTATTCAATTGAAGCGCGTAGTTCAAGGGTTGATCAATGACAAAAAGATTGAGAAGCCGAAGGGTCCTAATGTGGTGAATAACCCTCTTCCTAACAATGGGGGTGGGGTAAATATGGTGCAAACATGCGAGATCAGTATCCTAGAGCTCATGGATGCCTTTGACAAGATAGGGCTCACAATGGTGGATATCTTCATGGCATTGGTGACGTTAGAAATGCTTGAACCGTTAGAAGGACATCTCCCCCGTCTTGGTTGCGATTTATCAAAGTTTTGCCACTACCACAAGTGCACCGGTCACACTACCGAAGAATGTTTTGAACTCAAGAAAGCCGTGCAAGAGCTCATCCACAAGGGAGTAGTCGAAGACCCTAGAGATTATGTAGCTAGCAATGTACTCATGGTAGAACTTAGTGAGATCACTGATCCGGCCAAGCCTGTTGTGGTGGACTGTGATGAGATGGGTTGTATTCCAATGACTAATAATAAAGAATCTTCTTGCTACTTGTTGTCTTTAGAAGAACTACTGAGTGAAGTCGAATCTCTAGAGGAAGAGAGTCCCAAGCCCTCTCAACCTCTTTCTTGGGCCGAAATCTTCGAGGAGGCCGAAAAGACCGAAGTTTCGCCCCCTTGTCATGACTCGCCATTGTCTTTGGAGGAGCTACGTGCAGAAGTTTGTCTCCTTACAAGATCCGGTCAAGTGTACCAATCCGACCCGAAGGGTGCAAAGAAAGTCTTTGGAAAGGAACCCGAGCAAGCCGACCTAGACAAAGAAGACCCTATCCTCACTCAACTCAAACAAACCCAAGCCCATATTTCACTATGGTCCCTACTCACCTCCTCCCTAGCCCATCGCCTCATGCTCGAGCAAAACCTCGCCGCCACCATGGTACCATCCACTATTACCCGGAAGACGTCACCCACATGATTGGTAATATCCACTATGGAAACATCATCACTTTCTCGGAGCTAGACAAGCCAGTGTTCGGAGTTGATCATAATGAGCCTTTATACATCACTGTCGAGGTGAATGGCAAGAAGATTCCCCGTGTATTCATTGATAATGGTTCTGCTATTAATATCCTGCCCTCAAGGATGATGGATGTGGTTGGCGTTCATGGTGTTGATTTACGCCTATCCAAGCAAACCATCAAAGCTTATGACTCTACATGCCGCGCCGTGATAGGCGAAGTCACCTTGCCCATTACCATCGGAACAAGGATCCTACCAACCGACTTCCACGTCATAGATATCCCCACAACCTTCTCACTCCTCCTTGGCCGGCCGTGGTTACATCAGTCGGGCGCTGTCCCATCTTCCCTGCACCAGTGTGTGAAGTTTCAATCTGGTAATGAAGTGACCATAATCTACAGTGATCTCGTAACTGCCCAAGGGACGGACACCAAGGGCGTTCCTGTCTTACAGATTCAGCATGGGGAAGAGAGCCGACTCTTCAATGGCTTCGAAATAGTCGCTCAAGCACAGATCTGCACCATCGACCTCACCAAAACAACGGACAAAGTGGCACCTGTTGTCAAGATACTGCGTAACATGGGTTTTATACCGGGGCTGGGGCTAGGTAAGAACTTGCAAGGCCCCACAGAATTGGTTGAAGAGGTTAATCATCGAGGGTTGTTCGGTCTAGGATACACCCTTACTTCTGAAGACAAGATGGAGCAACAAAGGATAGAATTGCTTAAAAAGATGAAGCTTCCCTACAAAAAGCCTGAAATGCGGCCATCCCGCCTGTCCCTGAATAGCTACTTTGTCAGGGAAGGCAAGGAGTTTTCGTGTTTTGAGTTCGCCGAGCCATGGATTGACCACACCGGGAAATTGCAGAAAGGGTTCGAGATTTTCAGAGATGTGGAATTCGATCGGTCCAACATGAAGCTGACTTACATGGAATATGACAAAGCCACGGGCAGAGTTAGAACCATCAGGCATGAGTACTCCTCCAAGGTGGCAGATGACTTGGCAGATCAACTTGAAGCCGCAACCCTTGACAAGCCAGCAATAGAAGCCGCAGAAACTCCAAGTTTGACTGAGACGTGGCCAATATCTGCTTCAACATCTGGGTAATCTGGGGCCCGTCATTGGAGACGATTCTGAAGATGAGGTGGACCCAAGGACATTGGTGGTGCCCATGGAGGACAAGCTCAAAAATTGGTGCATCATTGGGGGACCTATAGCTACTCCGGAATTTATGGTGGGAACACTGGGGCTTACTCCTTCTCCTGTCACCACTCCTGCAGCATCTCCTATCACTCACCCAAAATCTCCGTCCCCAGAGTCTAGTGTTTTACATTTTGAATTTGAGTCTTCCTCTAAGTCTGACGACCTTACGTCCGAAGACTATGATCTTGTTGCAAACGCTATATTCCCTTTTGCCATGAATGAAACCCTCGACCTTTCCGAGTATCCCTCCATAGTCACTCTTTTAACTGACAAATTGGCTAATAATCAAACTAACGATATACACTTAGTTAATAATGATTCATTAGAAGAGGCAGACACAGACACATTAAATGACGAATACATTAAAGAAATCTCAGAACAGGTTATTAATCAAAAAGAATCTCGAGCCCAAGCTGCCGATGAGGTGTTAACATGCGTGAATTTGGGGACCGAAGCCGAGCCTAAGGAAACGCAAATTGGAAGCTTCTTCAGCGGAGGGCGAAAGGGAAGCACTGATTGAGCTACTCAGAGAATATGTGGATGTGTTCGCATGGTCTTATAAAGACATGCCGGGGCTCGACAACTCGATCGTAGAGCACAGAATCCCGACAGCACCAGACGCTAAGCCAGTCAAACAGAAGCCGCGCCGCATTAAGCCGGAATGTCTTTACAAGTGAAGGAAGAGATTGAGAAGCTACTCCGTGTGGGTTTCATCAGGGTGATCGAGTATCCAACTTGGTTATCGAATCTGGTGACTGTCAAGAAATCCAATGGTAAAGTCAGAGTATGTGTGAATTTTCGGGATCTCAACAAAGCTACGCCAAAGGATGACTTCCCCTTGCCAAATATCGACATGTTGGCAGACGCGACCACCCATTACGAGGCCAAGTCGTCCGAGACAACCGAGGAGAACCAAGAAGTGACCCCCTCCACAACCTCGGGAGGGACCATCAGTCGGCGAGTTCGAGCCGTGTTGAAGATGCAATCTCCTCGGAACAAAGCCGAAAAGGAAGAACTCATCAAGTTACTGCAATACCTCAACCATTTTACAACAGTGGGGGAACCGACACTCAGAGAAATAGAAAGGGCCCGCGACCAAGAATGGAGTTCGAGATGTGAGTTCGCATTATGCTGCCTCAAGGAGTACCTCGCGAATACCCCAATCCTGCACCCGGCACATGGGAATGAACTTCGGGCCCCAACACCAACGACAGAATTGTGGCCCTCGCGCCAAGAAAAGAAGATCAGTGAAAAACTGCAAAGATTTTCGAAAAAATACCCCCTCTCAGTCCACCGATACACAAGAATGGGGACCCCTTTCGAAATATTATTCGACCAACTGAAACAAATGGGCAAGATGCAACCTTTAGGGGAACATTCACTACTCTCCGAATTACCACCCCTTCTACCATTTGAACCTACCAAAAGTTGTTCTTACCACCAAGATGAAGGCCACGACACCAACGACTGTGTCGCTCTAGAAAGGAGAATCCAATGCTTGATGGACGCGAACATGCTCACCAGCGTGAGAGGATTTTGGTTCTATAGGGAAGGCGAAAACTTAGAACTCCTCGGTTGCTGCGAAACCGAGCCTTATGTGAAGAACGACTCGGAGGTACCCTCGCACTGACTGCAGAAACGATCCAAGACATCTCAAGAGAAATAGAGGATTTGAAGCAACGCGTCGACGCAAGGACCAAAGCGCAGGGCGCGCCACGAGACTAGACATAACGGCAGATTTGGATGGCAACCCATTCAAGGAACCAGTCAACCTCAGCAAGCTCAGATGCTACTACGACTAGTACAACTCCCCTCCCAAAAAAAAAATGTTTACTACGCAAAAAGAAGCCCGATAGACTGAAAACCCGCAAAGGGCGGTCTATGCAAAATAAGGGTGCGTACAAAGCTCGCTAGATCGAAAACCCGCAAGGGCGGTCTAGGCAAAAGTTAGAGCATTCCCCCTTCTATCTTCCCTTTCTCTAAAATCATTCTAGTCTGACTGGAGTGAACTACGGTGACCTGAGCCCCTTAGTCCTATTTGTAAAAGGGGAACGTAGGCAGCCTTTCAAAAGGTGCGGTCTAAAAAAACAAATAAACATCCAAATCTTGTCAAGCAATAAAGATAGAAGTTGTATTTTCTGAAAGCAAAAACTTTTATTTCCATAGTCATTGCATGTTAACACTTATTCGATGAGTCTAAGCTTGACATACTTTTTGAATAAATAACCTATTCTGAAATCGAAACTAAAACAAAGTAACTAAATTTAAAACAATGTGTTCGCAACGACTATGGAAGGATCCTCGGAACTACTCTTTAGTGCCACTCGTGCCTTCGGTCCCTTTCTTCTTGCTTTGACCACGGCGAACCTGCTTCTTGTTAGGGTTCTCACAAAACCTCCTCTCAAATTCACTAACCCCTTTTGCTTTAACACTAGGAGTCTCTCCATCCTTTCTCTTCCTTGAAGTCCCCGCTCCATCTCCATTAGCCATGCTCTGACTCCTCTTCCTCTCATAAGCCATCGCCTCCTTCATCCTCAATGAACAACTAGGAGCACAGGATGCAAAATAGTGCCCCTTAGGGTCTCTAAGTCTGCTCCGTTTGCCCAAGTCTCTCCATAAACCAATCCAAATACTCTCGTGATAGGTAGGTGTTGTTGGAGCGTGTGATGAGAGTCCTACGGCAAAAACCGGCCTTGCCCCACATTTGAGAAAGGAGAACCGAAGCGCTATCGCCCAAATGAAGTATGCCAAAAGGAAAACGGGTCCTCTCCTCATCCCAACCCTCGGGGATGGTTTGCACTAGACCGTATTGACGGAGTACTCTAGCGGGGTAGTAGAAAGTGGTCCCAGAAAATGACGGAACTTTAATCATGTACAGTCCCATTTGCTTCTCCTTCACGGAATTAATGTGCCAATGGGGCACCACCCACTTGATGTCATCGGTCACCATCTCTGCCAAGTACCTCTCCCAACCCTTGAGAGTCATGCCCTCGAACCTCTCCTCCATACCTCTAATACGGTGCATCCATGGGGCCACCGCCGAAGAAACCGCTGGCTTGTTCACTCGGAGCCTTTCTTGCAACCACATGGTCAAAAGTCTATCACTGCCGCACGCATCCCGCCATAAACCGCAAGATGAGGAATCCCACAAATGAGCTCCCCAAGGATGGCCGGTACAATGTCATGTCCCGAACGAGCCGCATTAACCATGGTCAAACATCCCTCACTAGCACATCCGACTTCGGAAGGGAAAAGAATAGAAGCAAATAAACACAAGGCAAGATGGTCCAAAGAACGGTCCGAGGTCACATCCGCATGCATAAAGTGCCTTGGCATCCAAGAAAGGTCGACGTAGCCACCTCTAGCATACTTACCAAGGTCATCTGCGGGCACACCAAAGGCTATCAATTTGTCATGCAAAGAAATAAAATCAAAGGGCAATGCAAGTGTACCCTTCCCTTCACAACCGCAAAGCGCCTTGATATCTTCATAAGTGGGTACCATCTCATTAAAAGAAAAGTTGAAAACATGAAGAGTGTCGTTCCAAAACTTCCCGCAAGCTTGCAAGAGGTTAGTGTTGGAGTTCATGTGCAAGAATGACCAAAGACACTTGATCCCATAGCGCTTCTCAAACTTCCTACGACAAGGACCGGATATCTTGGCAACCCACTTCTCCAAAGATGTTATGAAAGCTCCTTTTTCAAGTCTAGAAAGCCTTGCATTGTGATCCATGACAAAAGAATAGCAAGTTGACGATTGGAACTGAAAATTGATCAAAAGAGCTGCTGGTACGAAGTTGAATAGGACACAAACTCCCATTAAATACTACACAACTCCCGATTCTTGCCAGGAAAAGGAAAACCGGAGGCGGCGCAGGATTTGGCCACGCGGCCACATATGCCCTTGGCCCCGCGGCCGATATTGTCCTAGGCCAAGCGGCCAACTTCGTCCTAGGCCACGCGGCCAACATTGCTCCGGATCTTGCCATGGCCAGGCGGCCAACATTGCTCTGGGCCTCGCCATGGCCATGCGGCCAACATCGCTCCATGCAGAAATCCAGTTTGTTTCCTCCCACTCCGTGACGGATCCATGCAACTACGTACCTGCCCCCTTCCATGGCTCATGCATTGTATAAAATTAGGAACATTTGTAAAATAACTAGTTTGCACAAGTAGGCTCCCACAATAAAATTGCATTTTTAGAACATAATATACATACATGCATTTTATATATTGGTTCTATACATACATATCCCTCTGCTCTCTACTAGCTAACAGTGTAGGAAATAAAGATGGACCCCGCCTAATCAGAATCTTCCTCCGTGGTGTCTCCACACCGCGCTAAAGCCCGAGAGCTACCGGCACCCGAACTCCGTCCCCGGACCGCTAGACCACCAATGTGAGAAGAGCCCGCACCGTTCGGAGACCGCTCACGACGCTGGGGTGACGCAACGTCGTCCCTCTGACAAGTACATGAATGGTACGCTTCCCTCAGTAAGCGCATCAATACGTTCTCCCACCGAGCTGAACGGATATATGCCTCCCGAGTCACCTGAAAGGGAAGCCAAGGCAAATGATTACAATGCAGAAAGAAATAGGTGTGTGCAAACATGACTAATATAAAGCACAAAGCCGTACCCCAGCGTCGGGCGGAGGAATGAATGTCTCCTCAACAAGATCTGCATCAGTCGGCTCCAAGCTAAGCTCCACCTCCCGACCGCCCCTCATTACTCTCACGCTACTCGAGCGAAGGGGCATGTCAACCAAAGGTCTACTCCTACCTACATAACGGGCCGATCTCGATCCATCTCCCGATAACATCCTAGCCCGAACCTGAGGGCTGATCAGCCGTGTCCGTACGTAGCCGGCATAGTCATCACTCCCTCTGTAATGCTCTGCCGGAATAGGAGCCAAGAAAGTCGCCAACCTCGCGGGACGGAGCATATCCCGAGGAGGGTCATAAGGAGCCCACGGTAACGCACCAGCCCTGTGCTGACGAACCACCCTCTCTCCGAGATACATGGCCTCCCCGGTGAGACCCACAAGCAGAACCCTAGAGGCGGTCAACTCCACTACATAAGGACCCACCGAAGCCTCATTGGACGGACTCCATGGGTAAAATCTAACCCCGATGGGCTCAGGCATCGCGAACACCCTCCTCAGATCAGCAGCATCCACCGTCTTCCTATCCCGGTTTCTGCGGGGAGGAGCCCTGTTGCCTTTACACCAGTATGACATGATGGGAACAACCTTGTTGGCACTCATCACCAACTGAAAAGGGGAGACACCAAAGATCTCGTACACCCAAGCCTGTGCATACAATGAAAAAAGACATTTCAGACCAAAAGATAGAGCGGAAATCTCAACAATGTGAAAAAAAGAAAGGTAGTCAAGAGCATACCTCAAAGGCGAACTGAAACCCGTCAAAGGCCGACGAGCTAGCCCTCGAGCAATGGTCCAAAGCCCGGTAAATCTCAGCCAAACCGGCTCCGCCCCAAGAAATCCCACCGACTAGGTCCAAGTCCACGAGAGCCCCTAGCAGTGAATACCGGCAGACAGTAGCCCCACTCGGAAACAAGATCTCTGAAAAGCTGTACCATAAGAACAGCCGGACCAAACAATCCAAATCATATTTCCCCCTACCAAAGGCCTCAATAGCCACCTCCACCAAGCGGTTCAACTTCCCGGCCTCCGCTCCATAACCCTTGACACCTCCTCCCAGGTCGGTGTCGACTCCTAGCAGAGCCTGTCTATAGTCCCGCCGCTCCGCCAAGCTCTCATCAAAAGGCAAAGGGGTACCAGTAAACCTCAACCCTGTGATGGCCGCAAAATCCGTCGGCGTGATGGTAATCTCTCCCCAACTGAAGTGGAAGGTATGGGTGGTATCCCACCAGAACTCCCGGCACACCTCTATCACCGCTGCCACCTTCAGGGTAGCCCCGACCATGCGGACACTGTCAAAGAATGGGCCAAAGCCCATAGCCTCGATCCGAGCACGCAAACCGCCCGGTCCCTCCGACAGGAACGCCCACAGTTTGCCCACAGTCACTGTGGACCCACGAGCCTTGATCCTCTGCAGGTAAACACAACACAGGTATGTTACCATTCTAGCAATTTACAATTCTAGCAATTCAAATTCTAGCATTCCATTATTCTAGCATTTCATATTATGTGCATAAAACATACAAATGTGCGAGAAGGAGAGGAGTGAAAATTCGAAATTTACTTCTCGCGTCTCCGGAAGCCCCATCGACCAATGGCGCTCAGAGTCGATGTAAAAATCGTAATCTTGGTCGAACGTAGACCGCAGCAGATTATCGCGGTAATTCCGAGTCGCAGCTCATGGTCTCAAACCGCCCCGTGGAATCAAGGGCGCCGCTTTCAAAGCCCGCTCCCGGGTCAACCCCTACATTTCCGCCGCCCTGAGCATCACCGTGCCCCTCTCCTTGTTGCTCTTGTTGTGGAAGCATATACCCACCTTGGCCCGAAAAATCCCTAAATAACGCCTCATTGATCCAATCTACCATAGCTTCAAGAAATATGTGAAATGATATCTTCAAAATTATCAAAATCCGAGCCTTCTCTCTCTAAAAACTCAATTTTCTCTCCCTAACTCGTCAACAATGAGTAAGGAAGAAGAAGAAAGAAGAAAGAAGGAGAAGAGGGAGGGTTTCTGGTGATGTGACCAAGAGTCAGCCCGCCGGCAACTTTGGCCACGCGGCCACTTATGCGCTTGCGACCCCAGCCGTCAGATCAGCGATCCGCGTGAAGGAGATCTGACCACTCAGCGCTCTTGGCCACGCGGCCACTATTGCAATTCAGTGTGTTTGGCCACGCGGCCAACCTTGTCCCTTCAGATAAAATTCCCTTTTTGCCCTTGATCTTTTCCCTTTAATTCATTTTAAATGCCCTTAGCACTATTTTGACTGATATTCGTTACCTTTGGGTACGGAAAGCCCCTTAAAATTTCCATTCTTCACCGAATATTTGCTTAGGATTCGTATGATTACAGAGACTTCGGCGCCTCTATGACATACGCATCCTAGATCGATCGGGATTGGCAGAAGCCTCGGCGTTTTCTGTTCGCGAGAGATCCAGCATCTATTATTAGGATTCGTATGGTTGTAGAGACTTCGGTGCCTCTATGACATACGTATCCTTGATCGATTGTGATTGACAGAAGCCTCGGCGTTTCTGTTTGCGAGAGATCCAGCATTTATTATTAGGATTTGCATGATCGTAGAGACTTCGGCGCCTCTATGACATACGTATCCTTGATCGATCGTGGTTGGCAGAAGCCTCGGCGTTTTCTGTTCGCGAGAGATCCGACATCTATTACTTTAGCGCAATCGGCAGGAACCCTGGCGATCCTGATTTCGTTTACCATTCCATCTTGGGATTATTTAGACAACGTAGTCTTTAATTTTCCCAAATAACTTCATTGCTTACGAATGTTCGTTCTTCATACAAGATAGTATCCGTAGGTTTATTATCCACAGTAGAAGTTCGATGTCTCGTCTTTCCCCAATATCTCTGAACTACGACCGGCTTGATTTCTCAGAGGATACGTAGGAAACCTGAAAAGGTTCAGCCACCCGACCAATGCGACCAACGCGGTCATCTATCATCCCCAGCAGGTGCATTTTCCCCAACAGAAGACATTGTTTCCCATCAGAGGACAATCATTCTAAACTTCCCCATCAGATTTGAACTACGTTTGGCTTGATTCCCCTGCGGATACGTAGGTCGCCTGTCAAGGTTCAGCCGTTCCCTTACCTTTCATCTGTTTTGAAACTCATGTTTCAGACGGATCCTTCTCTTATCGTCAACCCCACATTGCCTTGGAAGAAGCGTCGCCGAGGGGCTACTGTTAGTACCCGACCTGAAAATGAGTTTATTAGGACTTTCCCAAAAATACAAGGACTTTGTAGGAATTAGAAACCTTGCAAAGGTTTGTCCCGGATTCCCAAAATATCTCATTTATGACAAAATCTATCAAAATAGGTAACAAATGGTTTCCTTAAAACCATGCAGAAACCCTAGCTTAAGAATCAAGTCAGCCTGCAACCTTGGCCACGCGGCCAACATTGCTACGCGTTGATCTTGGCCACGCGGCCACTCTTATCACCGGCTTCAACCATGGCCAGGAGGCCAACCTTGCGCTGGATGATCCTGACCATCAGATCTTCCCATCAGTTTGCTATATAAACCAATTCCATTCCATTGGTTTAGGGTCCGATTTTTGAGAGCTCTAAATACGAATTTTGGAGTTCTTAAACACTATTTTGCTCTCAAATTAGCATTCAAACCTCCAAGAAGATCAAGGTTTATTTCTTGCCAACATAGGTAAGTTTTCTAACTTTTTTCTTCATGTTCTTGCATCATTTTTAATGTAGATCTTTTATATTCATGTTCGTACATGTTTATTCATAGTTTCTTCATATGCTTTGCATGTTCATTCATATGTTCATAATATGTTCTTCGCATGTTCTTCGTGTTCATAGATTAAAACCTTATTTATGCTATATTTAGGGTTGTGATCTTCATAATTACATGTTATTTCATAGCCGATGATGATCGAGGGTTCATCAACCCGAGGATGATCTAGGAACTACTTCTAAACCATAATCTTTAGGTAATTCCCTCTCATTATGCATGATCCTGATCCTTCTGCCTATTCTAATTCTCTGCGAACTACACTGACCTGAGCTTCTCACATTGAGAGGAACGTAGGCAATCTTCGGATCCGGTCTAAATCACTAACACACTACTAACACATTCATCATGATAGAAAGACCGATCAATTCGGGCAATAGGAGTGATAACGTTCAATATTCTTCTCTTGTTGTAATTTGACCCCCGAACCCACTAAAAATGTTTTTTTCAATGTTTTGGCTTTAATTAAAACGGCGTGGCGACTCTCATAATTTTAATGTCGTTAAGAATATTCCCTTTGTAAATAAAGATAATCACAAGATACTTCCCATGCGTCGCTTCATCGGAAAGGGGTATTCACAGCAGCAAACAAATTAATATTGAAAGCCCTGACCAAGAGTTTAGTAGGAAGTCAAGGAAAGTGGCTGGACGACCTCCCCCTTGCTTTATGGGCAGTTCGTACAACCACTCGGGGGCCGACTGGGGAGACTCCCTTTGCGCTAACTTACGGATCAGAAGCTATGGCTCCAGCCGAGATGGCCTTACCTATCTTCAGGGTGTCCAATTATGATGAGGTGGCCAATGAATACAACCGACTTCTAGACCTAGACCTAGTTGAAGCAAAAAGGCTGACGGCTCAACTCAGAATGATCAATTATAAACAGAAGACCAAGGCCTACCATGACAGCAAGGTAAAGAAAAGAGTTTTTAAGGTCGGCGACTGGGTACTCAGAAAGATCGAGTCGACACATTTGAAGGCTCAACAGAATAAGCTCTCTTTGAATTGGGAAGGCCCCTATATCGTCACTCACGTTATCAGAGAAGGGACCTATATGCTCAAAACTCCGGAAGGAAAAGAGCTTAAACACCCATGGCATTCGGAGCACTTGAGGAAATACTATCAGTAACTCCTCAGCACCCAATCTATCTTTTTTGCTTTCTAGATTAGATTTTTGGTCTTTAGTTCGTAGCATTTATCAAATTATATATTCCTTTATTATTATCAATAAAATTTTCCTTTTTGCAACTTTGATTCTTAAGCGCGATCCAACCATTACTTAGCAATTCCAAGATCGTCATTCCGAGTTAGAACCAAGGTCACGACTCAAGACAAGTAGAACCTAACTCTGTCGGCTAGTGCTCTCAAATTTGGGTTAAGATTATTACATCGAGTCCCCACGGCGATTTGAGACTAGCCATGAGTTAGTCCTTATAAAACCGAGCTCCTAACGCTCATTACGGCCACCACGGTGAACGACCACGGCCTACAAACATAGCCTAACTCGGCTCATTTAAAACCTAATTCTGCCGGCCAGTGCTCTCAAATTTGGGTTAAGATTATTACATCGAGTCCCCACGGCAATTTGAGACTAGCCATGGGTTAGTCCTTACAAAATCGGGCATTTAACGCTCGTCGCGGCCCACTTAGGTAAAACAACCACGGCCCGTGAGCAGCCTTAACCAGCTACAACATAATCTCAATGTTCCAGACAATGTTAAGACATCTCAAACCGAGATAAAACAACATGAATGGATGACGAGATAACACTTGACCGCAGCTATCAAGAAGACAGGTTAATTCACACCTCAAACCGAGGTAGACGAATCCTCAAGAAACGACAAAAACTAAGTGTTTAGACTCCCCCAAACACTCTGGGACGAGTCACACAAATACTTGAAAAACAACAAAGATCTAAGTGTTTGAACTCCCCCAGACGACGTTGGGCCGAGTCATGCAAATATTTGGCAATAAAAACTAATTGTATCAAATGGCTTCACCGGCCTTACATCACAAAAACAACATTAATCCACACCGGCATTAGCATCCTCCGTGGCTATTTCCAAAAGCTTTTAAAAGTTATTAGGATCCAATTCTGGTGGGTCCCAAATGGGCCTGTTAGCCTTTCGGTCCCGAGCCTTGATGATCCTTAGAGCGCCTTCAGAAAATGGGACCATAGAGTGAGCCGCCCGTGCCTCCACACTATAAGCATCTTGCTGGAAAAGACGAGCACATTTCTCCAACGGCACGTTAACTTCCGGATCGATGTAGAGAAGACGAGTCAAATTAGACCAGGCATCATTGTACACCGTGCCGACACGTTCGCTCAAATCCTCCCTAAATTGGGGCCCCTTCTTGTAAGATTCAACAGCGGCTTTCTCCCTTCCCAACACGCTCTCCTCCAAACGAGCATATCGGTCTTCTAACAGGGCAAGTTTTTCCTCGGCCGTGGCCTTCTCAACAGCGAGCATCTCAACCCTCTTCCTTTCTTCCTCGACATCGGATTTTGAAGACGACAGAGATTCGTTCAAAGTAATCAACTCGGCCTTAGCCTGACGTTGCAGAGTATCGAGAGAGGCCTCTTCCTTCTCCAAGGCAGCGGCCCTCGATCTTTCCTTCTTCAACATGGCCGCCTCAAAAGGATCAACTTCATCAATCTCAATCTCGTTTATTTGTTCCAAAGTCAAAACTGATCAGAAGATAAATATCAGATCGAGATGAGACAAAAATCAGGAAGGAAAAAAGAGCAAGGTTTGATAATTACAGCATATCGTGTAGTCTTAAAACAAATGTTGTTCTGTTCTTGACAACGCACGCACTCATGAAGAAAAACAAAGTTTGGGTGGACAATCCAATCAGGAAACATATTCCCCCGCAAAACATCCACCTTGGGCACAACGCCGTCAAGAGGCCCCTTCATCAACCCGGCTTGGACATAGTACCGAGGATCTCTTTCCAGCTCACTCCAATCCAGGGTACCAAGGTTAGAAAATTCCTCAAGTTTGGCGATCAAGTCGCCATTCAGGCTTATGGATCTCAGTAGGACAACACGGAACATAATCCGGAACAGCAAACTCCCAGCCAAAACGGGACTCTACTCTAATCACATGGGCATTCCACCCAGACACTTTACTGACAGTGCCAGAAATAGGGGAGATGATTTTGGGTTTGGAAGAGTCCGAATTAATGGTTAAAGTCCTCGTAGCCTTGTTAAAACTCACGTTGAAAAAATGATCAAAGGAAGACATACAAGGTTCGAAGTTAAGACTACGGCACAATACGATAAAACTGACCAAATATCGAATGGCGTTGGCACCGATATGAGCCGGCACGATCTCCTAAGACTCCAGGAATTCGTTGATAAAGGGATCAAGAGGGAGCCTTAAACGTAGCTGAAATTGCTTGAAGAAAAATGAAACGACTACCTGATCATAATAAAAATTATGGGCTTTTTCATCGGTGTCCAAAGGAACGGCTTTACTATGATACAGGCGATATTCATCACGATCTATTCTATACGGGAATACAGAGCCTCTAACATCTCGTCTCCAGGTTTGGGATGTCTGTCTACAACAGGACCTGAGTTCCCCATTTTCTTACTCGTTGTCCTAGCACCGGAACCACGTCTCGTCCTGGAAACACTGGCATCAAAGCGGTCCACTATCCTATCAGAAGTGCTCTCCCCAGCCATACCTGTAGAAGAAGCAGAGGGGTTAGACTCATCGAGAAACCTTGATAAGGCAATACCCCCCCCCCCAAATCGACTACTGGGACTGAGGAGGTTGCACCCTCAAGACGAGATCGAATCAAGGACTTGTCTTTTACATAGAATAAATAAATATGGTCAAGGACCTTATCCTTATTATCAAAGACAATCATATCGGCATCATCACCCTCCCTGACTCTCGGGGCATAGAATCCATATGGATACCTCAGGTCTTCCCTAGGTGACCCCCTCGAATACAGGATATCTCCCACGGCTAATAACGATAACATATTCCAATGCCCATTTGACTTGATATAAATCCTATTGTTTCTTTGATAGAAACTATACAAGGGATTTGTACCCGAAGTTGGAGGACCAGACATTAGAAGAAGGTGAAAGTTCAAAGAATATAACTAAATTGAGCAATGGCGGACGAAGCAGTAAAACCTTCAAAGAAATGCTCGGAACCCTAACTATGGAAAATCGACAAAAGTAAGGGTGAAAAATACCTTAAAAATGGAAAGGGATCGGAGGAAGCTAGTCGAAAGGCCGCCTTAAACACTTTGGTCGAAGCAGATTGATGGGAGTCGCGTCAAGAACAGAGTTATCGGTTGATTCGCCGGCGGCAGGTACACTACTCAGGCAAGGAATTTGAAAATGGGATATTTTCGAGGGTTTATTTTGGGAGTGTATATAGACGGGTCGAAAATTTATAGATCCAGGTTTGACCCGATTCTGGCCCGCGACCCATGGGCTGCATGTACACACACGAACCCATCATGACTCGCATTTAATGGGACACGTTTTCGAGGTGAATGTCCCATCATCAAGACACGTGCACCATTCAAGATAAGAGGAAGGAAAAACGATTGAAGTGACCCAACCGCCGTTTGAAAAACACGAACAGACTGCCAATGCTAGATTGACACGTGGCAAGTCGAGACCTATAGCAGAAATGCCAGTCACCTTCGTAAAGCATAAACATTTCGGATGGTTAGGTCGACATTGAAGGGTTCAGCGCATGGACGTAACCGACACCACGGTAATGGACCGACATCCCCAATGGTATCGAAGAATAAGACGAGACTGAGATAAGAAAAGTTCAGGGGTAGGTTGAGATCAGGCGGCGATTGCATTCATGGTTGAACAACAGATACAAATGCATTCCATGCCGACATGTCATCAAGGATCAGGCGATCGGCATTACTTTAAGACGACATCATGAAAAGGTAGTGTTAATGAGATGAAAATCAAGGTCATGCAGGATGCAAGGAATTCAAGCCATGGAGTCAAATCACAATCAGAACAAAGGTGTCTGAAAGGATAAAATCCCATTATATATATATATAACAAAAAGGACCCCCACAACAAGGCCGGGGGCCTGACCTATACAAAAAAAAAGGACTATTGGATCATCCTAACTAAAGATTCAAGAAAGATCACAATCTTGATCTTGATCTTCGTCATCCTCCTCCCACTCAACATCTCCATCATACCCATATTCATCAATAATGATAGGATCTGGGTCATCTTCTTCATCTTCATCATCATCCTCGTCCTCATCCTCTGACTCTTCTGCATCAGAATCATCGTCGGAGAATTCATCAATGGGGTACGGCTCCGAGTATTCGCCATTACTATCGGACGGTGATTCTTCCGCCGGAAAAGATGAACGTTTCTTGGATGGAAACATTGAACCATCGCTGCTCGAAGAATCATAGTTCTCAACTTGATTTTCTGATTCTGTACTCACTTTTTCTGGGAATGCATCATCGTATTTCCTCTTTGGAGCCATCTTTGAATTTTTCGTGAAATTTGGAATGTTCTTGAAAAATTCTGGAAAGTGAATGTAAGATGGAAAATAACCAATAGACAGATCGTCTATTTATACCCCTAGAATATGAGGGGGTGGGGAGTTTATCAATTCTACTCATAATTGGAGTGCAATTAATGAAGCTGCAAATTCTAAGAAGAATAATGATTTCACCTGAAACAAATCTAGGGTGACGTCAGCAAATCAGTCAGATCGAAAATTTGGTGGCTACAAGTCAAATCAATATAAATAAAGCTAGTCGAAGTGCATACTACAGTTCCTACTCGGCATGCCGAGATAGAAACTCGGGGGCCACTGAATGACATAAACCGACTTGGGTAAGTGGGACCCAAATGCTCTGGGCCCATACACATAGGAGGCCTATACCGAGAGGTCCATTCACCTGAAGCCCATAATCTCATATGCCGACATCAAGTAGGCCGAGCAGGCAGCTCTTGCCTAGGCCGAGTTCAAGAGGCCTAATCCCTAGCCGGCCTCCAGGACGAGCCGAGCTGGATGACGGGCCGAGTTATATCAAAAACCTCCCATTATCACAGGGAGTCCACTTACAGAGTTTGATTACAACTCTAACAGTGGACATCCTTATCTAAACAAGGATATCTCTTCTACAAGATAACTGGGATACCACTCATCTTTATCCGGAGTCTATCTCTAAGGAATACGAGTCCCACAGTAATACAGGCTCCCTAGCTTCTCTGGCAAGTTAGGACTCATTCACCCACATCTATATAAACAGGTCCTCACCACAGGAGACGGGTAATGAACTCTTTGGCTCCAAACTAGTCAATTGATTTCTTTATTCACATGTACCACCCGTATTCTTACTCTCACACCGGAGGGCCTTCGTCGGTGAAGCCCCGGCGTAGTTTACATTTGTTTATTATGCGCAGATCCAAACGGGGAAGATCGCATTGCTGGATTTATCCGAACCGCTAGACGAAGGTCTGATCCGGCACGTTTTTGGCACCATCAGTATTCTGGATATATAATAAAAGTGCACCTAGTGACCAAAAGTTTCTGTAGCTTAAGTGGTTGAAAGGTAGGTTTGTGTACAATAAGTAGTGGTTTCAAACCCCACTAGCTTTTCTTCTCTTCCATTTTTAAATGGTTTTTTCCTTCTCAATCCAATAAGGGTTAAAACTTTAGGTCAGTTTGTTAATTGGTTTAATTAGAAAATAAATAACACATTAATCATGCATACACAAAATTCTTATCTTTTGATTTCTCTTTCTTTTTCTATTTATAATTGATTATTTTTTTACTTTAATCGTTGATAAATAAATTTAAAAATTTAGTGTAATTGTGCACCCGGTGAGTAAAAGTTCTAGATCCGCCACTGAAGTCACATCAACATCATCTTAAAGAGTAGGTTTTGGGGGAAACTACTTCTTCCGTAAGTTATAAAAAGTCTACTTTTTAACCCTTAAACCCTAATCTCTAAACCTTAACCCCTATAAAAACATGACTTTTTATAACTTGAGGAACTAGTTTCCCCCAAAAATTTCTCCATCTTAAAATCTAAATGACTTTTTGTATTCTTATTTTTAGCTGTTAGAGAAAAATATAAAGAACGATGATCAAAGAAATAATCAATCACAACACAACACAAGAATTTACGTGGTTCACCAACCAACTTGGCTACATCCACGGGCGGAGGGAGAATATATTATTACTCAATGACAATTACAAAAGATGATTTTCACTAATCTAGTTGCACGAATTATTTAGGCAACTAATTTCGTCAACCTAAATCTAGATCTTAGATCTCTAGTTGTATCTCTCAAAGATAACCGACAAAAATAATGCTAGGGGAGGGGTTAGTATTTATAGGCATAAATACTAGAAACCCAAAAGGAAAAGGAATCTTATTCCTTGTGTACAATGTAATTGGAATCATATTTCTTATATACAAAGTAATCATATTCTTATTAGCAAACAGCTTTCCTAATTCTTGAACAATTCATTGTACTAATAAGTGTTGGTCCCAAAGGTCAACAAGTGTATGAAAAATAGCTAGAGGGGGAGGTGAATAGCTGTTTTAAAATTCTTTTCGTACCCTTGATAAACTCAATTGCAAATGCGCACTTTATCAAATAAGCGTTATGATATGCGCCTATGTGAGTGAGTGAAATGCACAGCGGAATTTAGTAATGTAAATAGGCGCAAAGTATGATAAAGGGGGCGCACACACACTCTAAGTATTTTGGCTCAAAGTGGGTGAAATAAGAAACCAAGGCAAATGATATAACAAACACAACACAGTTCAATCAATCAATCTACAATGAATAAACAAACAGATAGTTAGATATGATATGAACTTGAAAGGAAATAGCAGTAAATAAGTACGCGCTATTTGGAGAGGTTCGATCGGTGAAAGATCTATGTCCTCTACCAAGATGGTTAGTCTTGGATTTCTAATGGAGATCTTATATAATGAGAGAGTGTTACAAATTACAATCGTTTGAGCTTATACACTAACTCAAGATCTATTTCTATGAAAGAACAAATCCTAGACAATAACTGGCGTATCTCTAAAAGAAAGATCTAAGTGATCAAACTTAAAGAGGTGCGTGTGTGATTTTAGATTCAAGGCTCTTTAGATCTTTGAGATTGAGAGCACAAGAAAACTAAAGTGTTTTTGCTTGAGGATCTGGGCTAAGGATGAAGTTATGAAGATGTTCTTGAGAATTCTGGTAAATCAAAGGCAATCTTCAAATCTTCAACAAATGCTTGAGAAAGAAATTCGTGAAATGCTTAGCAACTTCAAATGGTTGAAGTTATGGGGTATTTATAGTAGAGCCCCAAAAACTAGCCGTTGGAAATCCTTGGTGAGTCAGAGAAAGGACGGATGTGCTGTCGCTCATTGAGTGGAGCACGTGTCCTTTTATAGCCGTTAGACACATAACACAAATATGACCGTTATGGACAGGTGTCCTTAGATGCGGGCTCATACGTGTCATTTTCTCACCGTTGGATCATTGGCAAAGTTTGAATCTCTTCAAGTCTTTGAATCTTCGTTAAATCACTGAGTGTTAAAAACACTTCTTTGAGGCGCGTTGGGCTAAGAGGCGCGCATGAGCCAATGGGGCACGTAGCATAGCTAGGCGCATCACCTTATGCGCGCGCTCTGGATAGGCGCATGGCGTAAAGGTGAAGGGGGTGCATGGCACGTTGAATAGAACGCATAGGCGCGTAGCTCAAACTCACGGAGTGATTTTCTTCAATCTTGATCTTCTTGCCCTATTCCTAAGCCTATTCTATTACAATGGACAACCTAAAAAATGAAGTATAAATACTTCTTACATGTGGGTCTAAAGTCCATGAAATAAAACTTAGGTGATGGATCAATCAAGTTTAATCAATACTATTACATTGAAATTGAGATATAAGTGGGCATACCCAACAATCTCCCCCTATTTGATTGATGCCATTACCTACTATATCAGGGACAAACATTATACTTGATAATAACATGTCCAAATAAATGAAATTGGTAAATCATGTCTCAAGTTAATGCACACACTAGTCCAAGATATATATTTCTAACCTATTCCAATAAAGATAAATCATTATAAATGGAAAGGTAGAAATGATAGTTTAACACATTCAAAATGATATATGAGTTTTAGTTTTGAAATATGTTTAAAGAAAGTTTAAACTTAATGCATGAAATATGAAGCAGTTCAAATATGATGCATATAATTTTAAATAACATTCATTGTTCTACAAACAAGAAGTTTGAGTGAACAATGTTTGATAACAAGTGATGCATTGTTCTCATTAATACTTGAAATGTCGCGACCCCGATCCCGCGGGCCCGGAGTACGCGAGCTGGACGTCGACTTAAACAATAAACTCTAAAATAATGAAGATAAAAATTTCCTTTTATACCCAAAAGATGATAACACAAGGTTTTGTAAATCAAAGTTTAATAATAACAAAGTACAATTCTTAACGACGTCATTGTTTGGTGACACTATCCCAAAGTTATACATTTAAATAATGCAAACCGAATAACAACCTTCCCCAAAAAGCTATATCCATACTCGACGTCCTGTCTCGTGATCAGCGAGTCTAATCCTTTCCACCTGGGGGGGTTAAGGAAAAACAAAGACAAAAGAAAAGGGGGTGATATAAATCTCAATAAGTCACTAATGCAACTATATGACATGCTATGATGCAATAAGCAATAAACAATAATAAATATCACATAGCACATAGCAATTATCATTTAACAAATAGCAGCGGAAATAAACAATTAACAAAGGATATTAGCCAAGGTTTCCAACTGATATAACCAAATAAAGGTCGCTGCGCAGCTTCAATAATCAACAATCAACATCTTCATAGTAGCATGAAAGCTTGAAGAGAAAACCACCGGTACCGGAACCAATAACAAAGTAACATGCCACAAAGGGCGGGAGCCATGCCACAAAGTCATGCTCCAAAATGTGTAGCTAGAATACTCACAAAGGAGATACCTCATCCCATCCAAGGCCAATCTGGATGAGGAAGAAGGCCAATCTCGAAAACCCTTCGATAAATCTTCTGTAATACCCGGCTAAACCCAGAAAACTTCTGATCTCGGTCACTGACTCGGGTCTCTTCCAATCCACTATGGCCTCTATCTTTGAAGGATCCACCGAAATCCCATCTTTAGAAATCACATGACCCAGAAATGAAACCTTCTCGAGCCAAAATTCGCATTTACTAAACTTCGCAAACAATTACTCCCTCGCAAGAATGGATAAAACTGTCCTCAAGTGCTGCTCGTGCTCCTCTCGAGATTTAGAGTAGACAAGAATGTCATCGATGAAGACCATCACAAACGAATCAAGATAAGGATGGAAAACCCGGTTCATCAAATCCATAAATACGGCAGGCGCGTTAGTCAACCCAAACGGCATAACCAAGAACTCGTAATGACCATAGCGGGTGCGAAAGGCAGTCTTCGGAATATCCTCCGATCGAATCTTCAACTGATGGTACCCACTCCTCAGATCAAGTTTAGAGAACACCACGGACCCTTGAAGCTGATCAAATAAATCATCAATGTGAGGTAGGGGATACTTGTTCTTCACTGTAACCTGATTCAACTTCCGGTAATCGATACACAATCTCAAAGAACCATCTTTCTTCCGCACAAACAAAACTGGTGCTCCCCACGGGGAAACACTAGGGCGGATAAACCCTCTATCAAGCAACTCTTGCAACTGAACCTTTAGTTCCTTCAACTCTGCGGGAGCCAATCTATACGGTGCCTTTGAAATCGGAGCTGTACCCGGCAAAAGATCTATACAAAACTCTATCTCACGATCGGGAGGCATATCATATTCAGAAGAGAAAACATCGGGAAATTCCCTAACTACCCGAACACTCTCCAAACTAGGGGATTCTTTCCTAGTATCAAGCACACTAGCCAAGTACCCCTCACAACCACGGTGCAATAATCTCCTAGCTTTCACATAAGAAATCATACGAATATTCCTACCCAAAGGCATAGCCTCAAAAACAAATGTAGGCACATTGGGAATAGAAAAAGTAACAACTTTCCTACGACAATCAACAGAAGCATGAAACTTGCTCAACTAATCCATACCCAAAATAGCATCAAAATCCTGAATCAGAAGGACTACTAAGTCCGCACACAAGACATGACCACATATAAGCACGTCACAATCACGAAATACTCTATCGGTCACCAAACATTCTCCCATAGGAGTTGACACCTCTAACACGTAGGGCAAAGACTCAGATGCAGCATTTAGTAAAGAAGAAAATTGCACAGAAATGTAAGAATGAGATGATCCTGGATCTACTAACGTACGCGCGCTCATATTAGATATAGAAACAATACCTCCGATCACTGAGGGATCATCTGCCTGATGCTGATTCATTGCAAACACTTTTCCTTGGACCTTGGGCTTTCCCGTAGCATCCCTTTTCTGACCCTGTGGAGCACCAGCTCCTACCCCAGTCGGGTGACCTCTGATTCTCGGGCAATCCTTCACAAAATGTCCCAACTGCCCACAGTTAATACATTTCCCCTGTTTCTTCCAACACTGGTCCTCCGAGTGTCCTCCCCTTTGGCAATACGAACAGAGTCTCCTATTTTGATTCCCTTGGTTCCCGGAAGTAGTACCCGGGTTCCTTGGGATCGGTTGCCCTCGGGACTGAGATTGTCCCCCAAAATTACCTCGGCTATCTGAACGGGATTGTGACTTTCTCTGCTTGCTAGTGTTAGTCACCTCGACCTTCTTCTTATGCTCCTCTATATCTTTCTCGATCAAGTATGCACGGTCTACCGTATCCTGGAATGTCACAATCCTCTGGGCTATAAGTTGAGTACGGATAGAAGTCTTCAAACCTCGAATGAATCTCATGGCTTTCTGCTCTTCGGTCCTCACAAGATAGTCACAATACCGGGCTAATTCTGTGAACTTAGCTGAGTATTGAGCTATAGACAACAAACCTTGCTCCAAGTTGAGTAGCTCGATCTCCTTTCGGTTCTGGTCCACTACCGGGATGAAATGCTCTTTGAACTTCCGCACAAACAATTCCCATGAATACACCATGTGAGTGTTATCCCAACTCGCTTTGACTCCTTTCCACCAATGATCAGCGGCCCCAACCAATTTATAAGCCGCAAACCGGACCCTATCCTCGTCCGTACACCCAAACACATCATAAATTTTCTCCAATGACTCGATCCATAGTTCGGCCTTCTTCACATCGGGCTCACCGTCGAACTCTCTTGGTTTTAATTTCAGAAATTGCTCCAACCCGTAACGTGGAGGTGGCACATACTCCTCTCTTGGCCCTTGGTCATGAATTGCCTTCATGGCCGCCTCAAACATGACTTGGAACATGGCACGGTTCTCTTCCCGAAGATCATTCTGATTCTGAGCCCCACTAGAACCTTCACCTGTTCTTCTTCTAGCCATTGTGAATAATTATCTGCATAAAACATCAACCGTTACTCACTCCGAACACAACTACCCTCCTAGGTCATACTAGTCCACCTAGACTTATACTTTGATCCAAACCATAGCTCTGATACCAACTGTCGCGACCCCGACCCCGCGGGCCCGGAGTACGCAAGCTGGACGTCGACTTAAACAATAAACTCTAAAATAATGAAGATAAAAATTTCCTTTTATACCCAAAAGATGATAACACAAGGTTTTGTAAATCAAAGTTTAATAATAACAAAGTACAATTCTTAACGACGTCATTGTTTGGTGACACTATCCCAAAGTTATACATTTAAATAATGCAAACCGAATAACAACCTTCCCCAAAAATCTATATCCACACTCGACGTCCTGTCTCGTGATCAGCGAGTCTAATCCTTTCCACCTGGGGGGGTTAAGGAAAAACAAAGACAAAAGAAAAGGGGGTGATATAAATCTCAATAAGTCACTAATGCAACTACATGACATGCTATGATGCAATAAGCAATAAACAATAATAAATATCACATCACATAGCAATTATCATTTAACAGATAGCAGCGGAAATAAACAATTAACAAAGGATATTAGCCAAGGTTTCCAACTGATATAACCAAATAAAGGTCGCTGCGCAGCTTCAATAATCAACAATCAACATCTTCATAGTAGCATGAAAGCTTGAAGAGAAAACCCCCGGTACCGGAACCAATAACAAAGTAACATGCCACAAAGGGCGGGAGCCATGCCACAAAGTCATGCTCCAAAATGTGTAGCTAGAATACTCACAAAGGAGCTAGCTCATCCCATCCAAGGCCAATCTGGATGAGGAAGAAGGACCAATGGATGATGCTATACTGGACTTGGCTTGTGCCATTATAGCATTATCCATTGCCTGACTCGATACACAAATAACCAGCTGGACTTTCAAATAAAAGCTAAGTAATAAAATACTAGCACGATACACAACTATTGATTCCAAAGTAGGGAACCATTCCAAATAAATTACCACAAAGGTAAACCAATCCAACTAACGCATCAAGGATGGACCACATTCACAAAACGATACTTAATCAATTTCCATAACATTTTTATTCACAAAAGAATCAATTCCAATTAATAAAGTGTTCCACGATGTTAACTTAAGTTAATTTGAGTAGATAAATTAAAACTAGGGAAGTCATTTGGTTTAAACAAGCAAAAAGGCAAAATTCCAAAGCAGGCGGGCGGGCGGGCGCCTGGAGGGGGTCGGGCGCGCGCTTATTTCAACAGAAGGTCTGGTCGCTGGAAAAAGGTGGGCGGGCGGGCGCCTGGTCCAACCCGGGCGGGCGCCTGGTCTGGTTCTTTGTCGCGACCCCGGACCCCGCGGGCCCGAGACCGCGATCTGGACGTCGACTCTAAAACCAAAACTGAGGAATACCAAAGTTAAAAATTTCATTTGACCAAAAGGTAATGATCCAAAGTTTTACAAATCCGAGTTTGATAAAAACCAAATACAACTATCATAAACTTCCACAAGATTATGCCCAACAAAATACAAATATACAATTCTTAGTGACGTCAATGTTTGGTACAAATATCCCAAAAGGTTACACATTTATATAATGTAAACCAACCTATAACAACCTTCCCCAAAAGAATATATCCACACTCGACGTCCCCTTTCTCGTGATCAGCGAGACTAGTCCTTAGCACCTGGGGGGGTTAAGGAAAAACAAAGATAAAAGAAAGGGGGTGAGATAAATCTCAATAAGTTACTAATGCAACTACATGACATGCTAAGATGCAATATACGATAATAAATCAGAGATAGCACATAGCAGTTATCACATAACAGATAGCAGCGGAAATAAACACATAACAAAGGATATAGCCAAGGTTTTCCAAACCGGTACATCCAAATAAAGGATCGCTGCGCAGCTTCAATAATCAACAAATCATCATCTTCATAATAGCATGAAAGCCGAAGAGAAACCCCCGGTACCGGAACCAATAACCATAAAAGTGTCACAAAGGACAAGGACCATGACACAAGGTCATGCCCGATAGCTAGATACATTCACAAAGGAACGCTAACTCATCTCTTCCAAGGCCAATCTGGAAAAGGGTAAAGAAGGGGGCAAAACAATGGTCAACATTATAATGGACTTGGCTTTGCCATTATAATCTTTCCCATCGCCCGATGCAACAAGTACGCCAGCTGGGCTTCCAAATAAATGCTAAGTAATAAAATTTTAGCATGAATAAACAAGTTAAGGTTCCAAAGTAGGGAACCAATCCAATTAAATTACCACAAAGGTAAACCGATGCAAACCGCACATCAAAGATGAACCACCTTCCCAAAATGAGACTAAATCAAATTCCATATCATATTTATTCACAAAAGAATCAAATCCAATCAATAAAGTGTTCCACGGTGTTATCTTAAGTTGATTAGAAGGAATAAACCTAAACTAGTTAAGCCATTAGTCTTAAGTCAAGCAAAAAGGTCAAATTCCTGGAACAGGGGGCGGGCGGGCGCCTGGGCATAGGCAGGCGGGCGCTTGAATGGACAGAAGGTCAGGCGCTGGAAAAATTGGGAGTAGGCGGGCGCCTGGGCAAGGGCAGGCGGGCGCCTGGTCTACGGGCTTGGAAGAATTCCCAGCTGGGTTCTTCAAATCTCCTTACCATTTTCATACCATTTTCATAACACCCAAAATCAACACTCCCAACAAGGTTTCTAAGGAACCCAAACATCTTTTAACTAGAAAGGGGATCTTAACAACACCCTTTATCAACCAAATTCAAGAATCAAAACCAACATTCAAGATTTCACCATTTTTAACCAAAAACTCAAATAAATTCCAAACAAATTCAAAACCCAACCAAACTTCAAATATAACACATTAAGCATTATCTAAACATGATATGAACATTTTAACATCAAAACGGGGGAAAAGTAACTTACTTGATAAATCTCAAAGTTGACGGAATTCAATTCTTTTTTGGTTCTACGCGATCCTATCGACGATCTAAACAAGGTTCATGTTTTGAGAAATGAGAGATTACAAGGAGAAGATGAAGGAAATTAAGAGAGAAGGAAGGAGAAGAAAAAGCTTACCACAATGGAGGAGAGAGAGAGAGATTGCTGGGAGAGGGTGGAGAGGAGTGAGGGAGAGGTGAGGGAGAAGAGGGGAGTAGGGGGAAATAATTCAAAATATTACACTTAGGCCCCCTCTCTCACACTACACACAAATACTACACTCCCTACTAACAATTAAGACCCAACAATACCACACTAACCCAAATGACTCAATTAAAATGCTAGGCATACATATTATAACACATAAATTGCACACGTAATTATTTAAATAAACAATAATTTAAATAAATAAATAAGCAAATAATTAAATAATAAACAATTAATTACTAATAAAATAGAGCCTAGATTTCGGGTCGTGACATTCACTCCCCCTTAAAGAAAATTCGACCCGAATTTTAACTAGACTCACCTTAAACAAAAAGCCACGGAAATTTCCTCTCGATCTCATCTCGAAGCTCCCACGTCGACTCCTCGATGTTATGAATCCTCCAAAGGACTCGAACCAAAGAAATACTTTTGTTCCTCAACTCTTGGACTTTAGAATCTAAGATCCGAACCGGTCGTTCCTCATAAGACATATCGGGCTCAATATCCTCCGGTATCCTCGGTAATACGTGAGACGGATCATGAACGTACTTCCGAAGCATAGAAACGTGGAACACGTTGTGCAACCGGTCCAAAGATGGCGGTAACGCAAGACGATACGCTAGAAGTCCAACCTTTCCCAAGATCTCGAACGGACCAATAAACCTTGGAGCCAATTTGCCTTTCTTCCCAAATCTACAAATACCCACCTTCGGAGACACTTTCAAGAATACCAAATCACCAATCTGAAAACTAAGATCTCGCCTTCGGTTGTCTGCGTAGCTCTTATGTCGACTCTGGGCTGTCTTCAATCTATCCCGGATAACTCTGACCTTTTCAACTGAATCCCGAAGCAAATCAATACCCACGATCTTCGCTTCACCAACCTCATCCCAACAAATAGTGATCTACACTTTCTTCCATACAAGGCCTCAAACGGTGCCATCTCGATACTAGCCTGATAACGGTTGTTGTAAGAGAATTCCACTAACGGTAGGTGCGAATCCCAAGAATCGGAAAAGTCTATCGCACAAGCTAGCAACATATCCTCCAAAATCTGAATAGTCCTCTCGGATTGACCATCGGTCTGAGGATGAAAAGATGTACTGAATCGCAAATCTGTACCCAAAGCTTCCTGAAACGCCTTCCAGAATCTAGAAGTAAACCTCGGATCTCGATCTGACACAATGCTAACCGGAACCCCATGCAATCTAACGATCTCATCGATATAACGGGTCGCAAGCTTTTCCATCGAATATCTGATGTCAATAGGCAAGAAATGGGCACTCTTGGTCAATCTATCCACTAAACACTGTCATACTTCCTACGGGTACGAGGTAGTCCCGTAACGAAATCCATAGTCACATGCTCCCATTTCCACTCGGGAATCTCTAACGGCTGAAGTAATCCCGCAGGTCTCTGATGCTCGGCTTTGTCCTCCTGACAAGTTAAACACTTCGAAACATACTCGGCTATTTCCCTCTTCATGTTAATCCACCAAAATTGTTGCTTCAAATCCTGATACATCTTCGTACTACCCGGATGAATAGTATACCTCGATTTGTGACCCTCATCAAGAACTCTCTGTTTAATTCCATCAACATCCGGAACACACAAACGACCACGGAAAGTCAACACTCCACTCGAGCTCAATGAAAAATCCTCAAAATTCTTTTCCTTCAGTTTACCCATTATCTTCACCAACTCGGGATCTTCTTTCTGAGCTTCCTTTATCCTCTGAATTAGGGTCGGAGACACCCTAATATTCGCAAAAATAGCCCCATGTCTCGATTCACGAGGAGACCAATCTCGAACATCCTCAAGCATTTTCCACTCACGAACCATCATCGAAGCCACATAAGATTTTCTACTAATCGCATCGACTACCACATTCGCCTTTCCCGGGTGATAAGAAATCGTACAATCATAATCCTTCAACAATTCCATCCATCGGCGCTGTCTATTATTCAACTCTTTCTGGGAGAAAAGGTACTTCAAACTCTTGTGATCGGTAAAAATCTCAAACTTCGCTCCATAAAGATAGTGCTTCCATTTGTGCAACGCAAATACAATAGCCGCTAACTCCATATCATGAGTCGGGTAATTCTGTTCAATAGGGGTCAACTTCCTCGAAGCATAAGCAATTACTTTCCCATTCTGCATCAACACACAACCCAAACCCTCTTTCGAAGCATCACTGTAAATCACTAAGCCATCGCTCCCATTAGGAAAAGTCAAGATCGGTACGGTAGTCAACCTCTTCTTCAATTCTTCGAAACTCTTGTCACATTTCTCGGTCCACACAAACGGAACATTCTTCCGGGTCAACTGAGTCATCGGAGTAGCAATCCTCGAAAACCCTTCAATAAACCTTCTGTAATAACCGGCTAAACCCAGAAAGCTACGAATCTCGGTCACTGACTCGGGTCTCTTCCAATCCACTATGGTTTCAATCTTTGAAGGATCCACCGAAATCCCATCTTTCGAAATCACATGACCCAAAAATGACACCTTCTCGAGCCAAAATTCGCATTTACTAAACTTCGCAAATAATTTTTCCCTCGCAAGAACGGATAAAACTGTCCTCAAGTGCTACTCGTGCTCCTCTCGAGATTTAGAGTAGACGAGTATATCATCAATAAAAACCACCACGAACGAATCAAGATAAGGATGGAAAACTCGGTTCATCAAATCCATAAATACGGCCGGCGCGTTAGTCAACCCAAACGGCATAACCAAGAATTCATAATGACCATAGCGAGTGCGAAAAGCAGTCTTCGAAACATCCTCCGATAGAATCTTCCGCACAAACAATTCCCATGAATACACCGTGTGAGTGTCATCCCAACTCGCTTTGACTCCTTTCCACCAATGATCAGCGGCCCCAACCAATTTATAAGCCGCAAACCGGACCCTATCCTCGTCCGTACACCCAAACACATCATAAATTTTCTCCAATGACTCGATCCATAGTTCGGCCTTCTTCACATCGGGCTCACCGTCGAACTCTCTTGGTTTTAATTTCAGAAATTGCTCCAACCCGTAACGTGGAGGTGGCACATACTCCTCTCTTGGACCTTGGTCATGAATAGCCTTCATGGCCGCCTCAAACATGACTTGGAACATGGCACGGTTCTCTTCCCGAAGATCATTCTGATTCTGAGCCCCACTAGAACCTTCACCTGTTCTTCTTCTAGCCATTGTGAATAATTATCTGCATAAAACATCAACCGTTACTCACTCCGAACACAACTACCCTCCTAGGTCATACTAGTCCACCTAGACTTATACTTAGAGCCAAACCATAGCTCTGATACCAACTGTCGCGACCCCGACCCCGCGGGCCCGGAGTACGCAAGCTGGACGTCGACTTAAACAATAAACTCTAAAATAATGAAGATAAAAATTTCCTTTTATACCCAAAAGATGATAACACAAGGTTTTGTAAATCAAAGTTTAATAATAACAAAGTACAATTCTTAATGACGTCATTGTTTGGTGACACTATCCCAAAGTTATACATTTAAATAATGCAAACCGAATAACAACCTTCCCCAAAAATCTATATCCACACTCGACGTCCTGTCTCGTGATCAGCGAGTCTAATCCTTTCCACCTGGGGGGGTTAAGGAAAAACAAAGACAAAAGAAAAGGGGGTGAGATAAATCTCAATAAGTCACTAATGCAACTACATGACATGCTATGATGCAATAAGCAATAAACAATAATAAATATCACATAGCACATAGCAATTATCATTTAACAGATAGCAGCGGAAATAAACAATTAACAAAGGATATTAGCCAAGGTTTCCAACTGATATAACCAAATAAAGGTCGCTGCGCAGCTTCAATAATCAACAATCAACATCTTCATAGTAGCATGAAAGCTTGAAGAGAAAACCCCCGGTACCGGAACCAATAACAAAGTAACATGCCACAAAGGGCGGGAGCCATGCCACAAAGTCATGCTCCAAAATGTGTAGCTAGAATACTCACAAAGGAGCTAGCTCATCCCATCCAAGGCCAATCTGGATGAGGAAGAAGGACCAATGGACGATGCTATACTGGACTTGGCTTGTGCCATTATATCATTATCCATTGCCTGACTCGATACACAAATAACCAGCTGGACTTTCAAATAAAAGCTAAGTAATAAAATACTAGCACGATACACAACTATTGATTCCAAAGTAGGGAACCATTACAAATAAATTACCACAAAGGTAAACCAATCCAAATAACGCATCAAGGATGGACCACATTCACAAAACGATACTTAATCAATTTCCATAACATTTTTATTCACAAAAGAATCAATTCCAATTAATAAAGTGTTCCACGATGTTAACTTAAGTTAATTTGAGTAGATAAATTAAAACTAGGGAAGTCATTTGGTTTAAACAAGCAAAAAGGCAAAATTCCAAAGCAGGCGGGCGGGCGGGCGCCTGGAGGGGGTCGGGCGCGCGCTTATTTCAACAAAAGGTCTGGTCGCTGGAAAAAGGTAGGCGGACGGGCGCCTGGTCCAACCCGGGCGGGCGCCTGGTCTGGTTCTTGGCCGGGAAAACAGAGCTGGGTTCTTCATTTCCTTACCCATTTCACACAACACTCAAAATCCACCACAATCAACCTTCCACCAAGCATAAATATGAACCCAAAACAACTTATAACTAGAATGGGGACCTAATCAACCTCATAAATAACCCCAATCCAAGAATCAAACCCAACATTCCTCAAAATCACCATTTTTAACCAAAAACCGAAATAAATTCCAAATAATTTCCAAACTCAATCAAACATAAATTGTATCAACTAAAGCATTATATAAACATGAAATGAACACTTTAGCATAAAAATGGGGGAAAAGCAACTTACTTGGAATTTCTCAAAGATGACGGATTTCAAATATTTTTAGCTCTCTACGATCCTATCGACGATCTAAACAAGTTTCATATTATGAGAAATGAGAAATAATGGAAGGAAGATAGGTAGAATGAAGAGACAAGGAAGAGAAGAAAAACTTACCCAAAACCAAGGAGAGAGAGAGAGAGAGAGAGTTGCTGGGAGAGATGGTGTGAGGTGAGGGTGAAAGAGTGAGGGAGGTGAGGGAGGAGGAAGAGTAGGGAGGGAGTAGGAGAATGATTTAAAAGAACTTACACTAAGGCCCCCTCCTCTACTAACTACACAACTCTAATACTTCCTACTAACAACTAAGACCAAATAATACTACACTAGCACAAATGGTCCAAATAAAATGCTAGGCATAAATTATAACACATAAAATGCACACATAAATTATTAATTAAATAATAATTTAAACAATTAAATAAGAAATAATTAAATAATTAAATATTTATTATTAGAAAATAGAGGCGGGTTTTCGGGTCGTGACATGAAATATAAGAGTTTACATATTACAAGTATTTAAAAGAACAAAGACAAAAGAGTGCTAAAACACTTAAGCACTAAATCACTAACAAAAAGAGTTTTCTATCACAAAAGATTTTAATAACTTACAATCATAAAGAAACTAAGGATTAGGAGGAGGCGCATCATCGTCCTTCAATCCTTCTTCAATTTCCTTCACGGAGCGCTGAATCTGCTTTGACATTTGAAGAGTACGGTTGACAACACCATGAGTATCAGTGACACCATCTCTAATGTAGCGCAGATGATCAACATTGATGTTTTGATACTCATCAATGGTACGCTGAGTGATGGATTGCTGTTGTGAAAAGTTTTCAGTGAAGGCTTGAAAGTTTGCTTCAACAGCAGTTTGGGCAGTGAGTATATCAGCAGAAACTCTATCTGTGCGCCTGTCTGCACTGGAATGCGCGGCATTAAAGTGAGTGACAACTAATTCCTTCAAAACATCAATCTTTGAGAGCAGTGAATTAATGTCAATATGCGCGCCAGGAGCAGAGCTAGAAGAGGGCGCAGGAGTTTCAGGAGCTGAAGGCGCATGGGATTCAGGAGCTTTGGGTTCTGCGCCAGGATCAGCACCATATACTGTTAAACCCAGGATTTCTAGTTCATCCTTAACTTCTTTGAGTTTATCAACAACACTCGATAATTTTTGGCTATCTCCAGCCACCATCTCAAACAACTTCCTTATATCACCTGCTATATTCAACTCTACCTCCCTTATGGCGTTAATGAAATCTTGGCCATCAGTGAGTTTGATGCCACCGTCAATACGTTCATGTAGGGAAGCAAGAGTGCCTTTGAATAGCTCATTCATTTGATCTATAGCATCATTTATTGTTGAGGAGTAAGGAAATATTTGTCCTTGATATTAGCATCTATGCGCGCCATCTCCCCCTTAATGGCAGCAATCTCATCAGCTTGCTGAGTAAGCATAGAAGTATGAAGCTCCATTTGAGAATTAATGTGAGCTTGGCCTTGCTGAAGTTGCTGAAGCAATGAGATAACCATACTCATATCAGGAGTGGGAGGAGCAGAAGCAGGTTGAGGCGCAGTAGAAGAGGAGCGCCTAACTGGTGATTGAGTAGGAGCGCGAGGAGAAGGAAGAT
Source organism: Campanula takesimana (assembly GCA_026119855.1). Lineage (NCBI taxonomy): Eukaryota > Viridiplantae > Streptophyta > Magnoliopsida > Asterales > Campanulaceae > Campanula > Campanula takesimana. The sequence continues at coordinate 305,168 of JAOWBW010001276.1, read as the reverse complement.
AGTCATCACTTGAAGTAGGCTCTACTGAAATAGTTGGGGGCGCGGAATCACGAAGAGGAGGCACAGAAGGGCTCTTGCGCCTAGTCAAGGGCTCTGGCTCCCCCTGAACTGGATCATCACTCAAGTCGCCAAAAATTTCATCAGATAGCTTATCTTTGAGTGCTTGGCGCTCAGCAGAGAGTGGTTCTGGAGTTAGTTTCTGAACTGGAGCAGGAGCAGAAGTCTTTGATGGAGGCGCACGAACATTAGGAGGCGCATTAGGAGCAGGCGCGCTTACATCAGCGCTAGACCCTGCGCCTTTGTGCCTTTCAGACTTGGATAAATCAGCAGCCTGTTTCAATCTGTAGTCTTCATCCCTCTTTTCTGCGCTTCCAGTCTACTGGCTTCCTTAGCGCGTTTAAGCTCCTTTTCTTCTTCTGTTTCAGTTCGAGGGCGCTTAGGTGGTCCACTTGAACTTTCAGCAATCCCTTTGCCTTTGCCGCCTGGAGCAGTTATTATTTCTGTACGGGGCTCAATTTGTTCTACACGAGGTGCAACATCAGGTTCTGCGCTATCTACTTCTTCATCTGACTCAGTGGATTCATCGACCAACTGATCACCTTTTACACGCGGCGCGCGCTTAGCCATGCGCTTCCTGCGCCGTTTCATCACTAAATTGTCTTTGCCAATGATCGGAACACCAGTTGTTTGATAAACTGGGTTCTCAGCAAGAAAAATGGCAAGCGCAGGATAAGTGAGAAAAATCTTTGTGAGAATTCGGCAGTGAGTTTTGAACTTTGTCTTCCCATCAGCCTTGTTCTTGTTGTACTTGTCAATCTGGTCCGACAATGTTTTGAATAAGATTTGAGGCCAGTTGAGGATTGTGTTTCCCATAATAGCTGCAGTATATTCCCACTGCTTGTGAATCTGTTCACATTTCCCGTCTTAAAAATAATGGAAGTCCCCACCAAATGTGTGATATTCGCCAGTAGATCACCACCATCCCTTATTTCAACAGATTTGATGTTATTCTGAAGAGTAGGAATGTTGATATGGGTACTCGCCATAAGATTCTGCGCAGCAGTAGAATAGGTATTGATTTTACCAGCTACACTCAGAGGGCCAGTCGTGTTGAAGTTGATGATATTCTTGAGAGTGCCAGTAGAGATAGTGACTTCAACATTTTAAACAACGGCGCGTATTCTGTAGCGCACGTATCCATCCGCAGGTATCTCAACGAGAGCAGCGCAGTTGAGAAGAATTCATCCACGAGGAGCGGTGAGTAGAAAGGTTGCTCCAAAGTGAATAGAGGCAGTAGACCAGCTTGTCTGATGAAGTCCATAATATCAACGCCAATTTGGACTGCAGATAGCTCAGTGAGATTAAATGTCTCACGGGGCCTAAAATTTGTTGGATCCTGAAAAGTAAACATTTGAGTGAAGTTAGAAGTGAATGAGGCGCATAGAATCATAACATGAGCAAAGTAAGAAATAGGCGCAGGACAATATATAGGCGCATAATAATAGTAGGCGCATACTATTATTAGGCGCATACATGTTGTAGGCGCATTCAAATACGAGGCACATATCATGGTTCTATGAATATACTAAGGAAAAATAAAAAAACATAGAAAAATTTGACTAAGTATGAATTGAGGCGCATAAGGTGTTTAGGCGCATAATGTTATTAGGCGCATAAAGGATTGAGGCGCATAACATTTATAATAGCTAGAGGCGCATACGAATGTCAGGCGCATGAATCATTATGAGGCGCATAAGGTCAATTGGCGCATAAATAACTAGGCGTATGAATTCATATATAGGCGCATAACTATGTATAATTTAAACTTAGCATAAAAACACACAAAAACATACAAACACATGCAAACATACATATGCAAGATTTTAAGAATCAAAATATGAAAATTTTGAAAAACATGTTTTGAAAATATTGAAACCCAAGTCATGCAAAACTAACGAAGAACACGAAGAACATGCTTGAGTGCTTGAAGAACATCAAGAACACCAAGAACACATAATTCTTGAAACTTCACCAAATCAATCATACAATATGTCAAAATGACCGCATGAACACAAGGATCACGAAAATGTAAACCAAAACAAGTACAAATCAATAACAAATCCAGAAAATGGATTCAAAGATCCGAAAATTTAAAAAGTCAAAAATCTAAGAATTTCAAATTCGCAAAATACAGTGCATTGATCGTCAAAGTGTTGGTTTCAAAAGATTCGTAAATACTAAAAGAACACAACCCAACAAAAGATTTTGAAAACGGAGAACCGAAACAAGATTAATCAAAAGAAATGCAATTTTCGGTTTGACAAAAAAACAAACCCAGAACAGTAGAAAAAAATGTAAAAATTAAGAGATTAAGGTTCAAGAAATCATACCATTTCATCTTGGTTTGTCTTTGTTGCTTTCTTAGGACCCATATGTATATATAGAAGAAATTTGAGAAGAAATAAAGAAAATATAGAGAAAAAAGAGAAAGAGAGACGGGGAGAGAGATAGAGAGAGAGAGAGAGAGAGAGAGAGAGAGAGAGAGAGAGAGAGAGGCGGTTATGTAGGATGAGGAAGGTAATGATGAAAAAGGAAGGTGTAGAGGCAATATATAGGTTTAGGGTTTTAGAAAGATGGGAAGTTGAAAAGACTAGCATTAATGGGGGATGAATTGAAATGATGGGCATTTATGAGGGGTCTTCATAGATAGGATGGCTATTAATGGTGAATGACACAAAGTACATTGATGTGACATTTTGGGTAAAGAAAAACTGCTCCACTTTCCCTATAAGTGTATGAGCAATTTTGATTAATTTTTGCACAAATCCCAAAAGCATCTGTTTTGGTGTAAGTTTGGGGTGCAAGAAATATATCCCCATAAAATAATTTTTTTGAAAAACAAAAGAAAACGAGGGAAAATTAATTGCACAAGTACCCTTGAACAATTATGGAATGTCAAAAGACAAGAATTCCTATAATAAATGAATAGCATTTACATACCTGGTACTTGTGACAAATTTAATACGTTCAATCATTGAAATAATAAATTTTGAGCATTGATTGAGCCGCAATCATTAATGAGCGCATGAGGGGCGTATAAGCTCATCTAGGCACGCAGGATGATTTAAGGAGCATTGAATGCTAGGCGCGCAAAGAGAGTGGAGCGCACAGATGTGGGAATTTGGCGCGCAGTCAGTGAGGCGCATAGTAGGCGCATAGTTTCCTTGAAACTTTGAAAAATGATTTAACATTTGAACCTAGTATACTCATAACTCAATGAAATGTAAAATCATTAGTAGTAACAAAACTATATTGAATTTAGTTGAGTTCAAGCATACCCATTTCACCTCTCAAAAAGATGAAGCGTTTCGCGTCAAGTGCTTTCATTAGAATGTCGGCGATTTGATAGTCGGTTCCCACGTGTTTTAGATGAAAATTACCTTTCTCCACGTGGTCTTTGAGAAAGTGATATTTGATGTCGATGTGCTTGGTTTTGGATTGCATGACAGGATTTTCAGAAACGGCAATGGTTGAAGTGTTGTCGCAGTAGATGGGACAATTTTCTTCGATGATATCATAGTCCACCAATTGCTGCTTCATCCATAGTATTTGACAGCAACAACTTCCCACAGCGATATATTCAGCTTCGGTTGTTGAGACAGATACTGAAGCTTGTTTCTTACTCGCCGACACAAGTCGATATCCGAGGAAATGACAAGTACCACTTGTGCTTTTCCTATCAATTGTGCACGCTGCATAATCCGCATCTGAATAACCTACAAGTTTAAAGTTCGAATCTTTGGTGTACCAAAGTCCAAGGTTAACAGTACCGGATAGATATCTTATAATACGTTTCACAGCAATCAAGTGCGCTTCTCTAGGGTCAGATTGATAACGAGCGCAAACACAAACACTAAACATAATATCGGGCCTACTAGCAGTAAGATAAAGGAGCGAGCCAATCATACCTCGATAGAGCGTTTGATCAACACGTTTACCTTTTAAATCTTATTCGATTTTGTTGCCGGTAGCCATTGGAGTATCGTATGGTTTAGCATTGTCAAGTCCAAACTTCTTGATTAAGTCCTTTGTATATTTGGCTTGATTGATAAATATGCCTTCACTCATTTGCTTGATTTGTAGCCCGAGGAAGAATGTGAGTTCTCCCATCATGCTCATTTCAAACTTGCTCTTCATTAGTTTCTCAAAGCGCTTGCACAACAATTCATTAGTAGAACCAAATATAATATCATCAACATAAATTTGAACAAGTAATTTATGACCATTATGTTTGGCAATGAAAAGAGTTGTATCGATTTTACCGCGAGTGAAGCCTTTTTCGATGAGAAACTTGGATAGTGTATCGTACCATGCTCTTGGTGCTTGCTTGAGCCCATACAAAGCTTTCTGGAGTTTGTACACATGATTTGGAAATTGTGAATCTTTAAACCCAGGTGGTTGAGCAACGTAGACTTGTTCTTGGAGTTCACCATTTAGAAACGCACTCTTCACATCCATTTGATATAACTTGAAGTTCTTGTGAGCGGCGTAAGCTAGAAAGAGTCTAATAGCTTCAAGTCTTGCTACGGGCGCAAAAGTTTCATCATAATCAATTCCTTCTTATTGCCTATAGCCTTGTGAAACCAATCTTGATTTGTTTCTTGTGATTGTTCCATTCTCATCCATCTTGTTTCTGAACACCCATTTCGTACCAATCACTCCTTGATCATTTGGTCTTGGAACAAGAGTCCAAACCTTACATCGTTTAAATTGATTGAGTTCTTCTTGCATAGCAACAACCCAATTAGGATCTTGGAGCGCTTCATCAGCCTTCTTCGGTTCAATTTGAGAGATGAATGCAGTGTAAGCATCAAAGTTTGTAGCTCTCCTTGTACGAACCCCAACTTGTAAATCACCAAAGATATTAGCAATTGGGTGACCTCTAACTTCACGAACTTCAGGGGGTAAGTTAGGTTAAGTTGTAGTAACTTGAAGGTCTTCAATTGGTACATCTTCACCAGATTCAAAATCATTAAAATTTGGGGGATGAACTGGTTCAGAATTGAAACTAGGGTTAACACCAGATGCACAGTAGATATAGGCGCGTGGGAAGAATCAAGAGGCGCAACATGTGAGTGAGGCGCAGCAAATGTTTCTCTAGGCGCATCATACATTGAATTAGGCGCATTTGATGTAGATGGATTTCCTTGAGTTGATAAATTCTGATCTTGAGTAGGCGCAACATAAATAGGAGCACCTGTATCATTAAGCTCAACAGAATCATCAGCAACATTTGGAGCCAAATATGGCTCAAGGAGAGAATGTTCATCAAATGTAACATGTACAGATTCAACTATTACTAATGTAGATCTATTAAAAACGCGAAAAGCTTTAGAATGCTTGGCATACCCAACAAAAATACCTTCGTCGGCTTTGGCATCGAATTTACCTCTATGTTCGTTTCCATTGTAGAGGATATAACATTTGCAACCAAAGATCTTGAAGAATGCAATGTTGGGAGTTCTACCACGCCAAAGTTCATATGGAGTCTTGTTGTGAAGTTTGTTGATGAGGGAACATTTTGAGTAAAACATGTTGTGTTGATAGCTTCTTCCCAAAAGTACTTTGACAATTTAGCTTCAGCTATCATCGTCTTTCCTGCTTCAATCAACGTCCTATTTTTTCTTTCTACAACACCATTTTGTTGAGGAACTCCAGCTGTTGAGAAGTTGTGATCTATCCCATGATCGTCGCAATTTCGAGCAACACCGTTGTTCTTGAATTCTGTTCCATTATCGGATCGAACACTAACGATGTCATCTTCTTTTTGGGTTTGGAGCAGTCGAAATAAGGTGGTCAAAATGTCGTAACAATCGTCTTTTGAGACCATCATTTCCACCCATGTATATCTTGAATAATCATCCACCACAACTAGAGTATACTTGTTTCTTCTAATACTTGCGGTAGTGATTGGTCCAAATATATCAATGTGAAGCAGTTGCAAACATCTAGAAGTTGAGGGATTGGTCTTGCTGGAGAAAGACTTCTTCGATTGTTTGCCAAGTTGACACGCGGCACACTTCTTGTCATGATGATCAGCAACCTTGGGAAGTCCTTTAACAAGGTTATTCCTGCTGAGTTTAGATAGATATTTGAAGTTTAAGTGACTTAAGCGCTTGTGCCACAGCCAACTATTTTCGCTCACACTTTTAGCTACAAAACAAAGATTAGTACTAGAGTTCATACTATGGAAATCAATAATGTAAATATTTGTCTTACGATATCCCGTGAGTAATGTAGCTCCAGTTTTGCCATTCTTGATAAGACATTGAGTTGAGGTGAAATGGCATTCTAATCCTTTGTCGCAGAATTGAGATATGGATAATAAATTGTGCTTGAGCCCTTCGACGAGAGAGACTCTTTCAATGCACACTTTGTCTTTCTTGAGCTTTCCATATGCAACAACTTGACCTTTGTTATTATCACCAAATGTTACTGAGGGACCTTTTTCTTCATGGACATCTTCTAATAAGGATTCATCTCCAGTCATGTGTCTTGAACACCCACTATCGAGAATCCATTCATAATTTCTAGCTTTCGATGATCCAGCCATGAAACAAAGAACCTGAAATATAGACATTTAAGCAGGTCCTCTTTATTCCTTTTGGGTCCTAGAGTTAGCAACTTTTGACGACCCACTCTTGCTTAACCTTAGGATTTTTACGTCCTTTGGCATTGGGAGTGAATCGCAAAAGGCATTCCACGGCCTTGTGTCCAGAACAATCACAAATGGAACAATGATGAAAGCCACCAATCACATGAGTTTTCACAAACTCTTTACTTTTCTTTGGGGTAGCATTCTTCTTTGGGTCAGATGGACTAGCCTTAACAAAATCCTTCTTTTGAAATTTTGGAGCGCTTGATCTAGGAGGGCGCATAGGGCTAGGAGGCGCACGGCGATGAGGCGCGTGGTTCGTAGGCGCATAATGAGCACTCGGAGAAGGAGCGCGCTTTGTTTCAAGAGGGATTTTGCTAGAGGATGATTCATCTGTAGCTATATCTTTCCCATTAGCTTTCCCAAATTGCTTCGTTGGGTAGACATAATGGAATGTTTGTCTCTTGACTTTTTCCTGTCCTTTTCCCATTGAATTAGAATGTTTTTCCTTGGGAATTTCAAAAGTTTACTGTTTTGTAAATTCACTATCTCTTTCAGCACAGACATCACACTTAAAGTTGTCACTAGTTGATGAGAATCCCAAGCCACTTTTATCACCACTGGCTTTTTGGGACTAAAAAATATTGTCCATAGTGACACGAGAATTGGACCACTCATTTGTAATCTTTTTGAGATCAGTAGTTTGAGCGACCAATTCATCGTTTTGAACTTTAAGAAGTGAGTTCTATTCTGTTAGAAAAGTGTTTTTAACAGTAAGAGGAGTCATACTTTTTATCTGCTCCTTAAGGAGGGTGAGTTTAGATTTTAGAACAGTTTTCTCGGTCTTAAGCTGGGAAATTTCATCACATGATAATGCTAAAGCTTCCTTCATATTATCAAATCTACTGATTACCTTTTCAGCCTTTTTGAATAACTTTTCTTGTTCAGCAACAATTTCATCATCGTTGATTTTAGGAATTGGTGTAGCTGGTTCAACTTGTGGTCTTATGTAAGTTCCCTTTCTTAGCTTGTTCCTTGCACTTAGATCACATCGGGCAAACAATAATCCACCATCGCTTTGAGCCGGAGTAAGACATCCTTGTTCAATTAGCTCACTGATGGTTGGTCCTTTCTTCTTTTTCGCCTCAGAGTGACCAGCAGATTTCTTGATTGGTTTGTTTAAGTTTTTTATATCGGGAACATCCTTTGAAAAGTCATCGGAGTCATAGTCATTAATTTCAACATCATCTTCATCTTTTGCAACAAAACAAATGAGTCCATCATCAGAGTCTTCATCGCTCTCATCGGAGTCTGTTTCAATTCACGTGTTGTGCTCATTTGCTGGTGCTTCTTCTTCAGCAACCATTCCCTTATGACGAGTGAACTTGGGAGTGAATTTAGGAGTATGGTTGCTCTTCTTTTGCATATACTCGAACTTGGGAATTGAGCAGCTCGATGCAAAGTGTCTGGGTTTCCTGCAATTAAAACAAACAAGGTCTTCTTTTCTTTTAGAATCATTGCTCCTTATGAACTTTGAAGGATCTTTGCTGGTAGATCCTTGATATTTGCTGGTTGAGCCGGGCTTGGTGAATTTTCTGAACTTCTGGAATCTCTTCACAAATAAAGCGAAGTCTTCATCGTCCATGTCCAATAGCTCAGAATTAGAAATTTGGGGATCGGAACTTTTCTCTTTCTGAATAGGCGCAGGCGCAGGAGGTTGGGCTTCCTCTCTATGCGCCACCATTGCAATAGATTTTGATTTTCTTCAGTTTCACTAATTCGCTGAAGTTTGAGCTCATAAACTTTAAGATTAGCATAAAGGTTCCTTAAAGTCCAATCATCCAAAGTTCCAGCGTCTTCAAGAGCGCTAGATTTATGTAGGTATCTTGATCCAAAAGCTTGGAGAAAATTAACATTCAAATCTTTGTTTGAAAACTTCATGCCAAGTGAAATATATAGATTGATAATTTCACAAAAGCGTTCATAAGTTTGTCTTAAGGTTTCTCCGGGGAGTTGAGAGAAATTGTTGAATCTCTTTTGTACTTCGTACCTCTTGTTCTCCTTGCAAATGGTATCTCCTTTTATATGCTCTTCAATGGCATCCCATAGCTCATTAGCAGTAGCACAATGCATGACTTGTTGTTTCATAGCCGTGCTTAGGGTGCTCAGGAGAATGTTTCTAGCTTTCCCATCATTTGCAACTCTTCTTGTTTCTTCCTCAGTCCATTCTTCTTTCGGTTTCAGAACTGTAGGTTGAGCAGCGTTGGTGCATGGATTTGGATTCGCTTTAACCAGAATGTAAGGTCCATAAACTACGGTGTCATGGAGCCTTTCGCCGATTGAGTTGAGATGGGTCAATATGCTGAATTTCCACACGTCAAAATGATCTTCATCAAAGACCGGAACGTGAGTGTAGTTTGCAGTTGCCATAGGATTTGAGTTTGCCATTTAGAATCGGCACCCAAGCTGTTAAGCTTGAAAAAGAAAAGTGTTTTATAAAGGTGTTTGCTCTGATACCACTTGTTGGTCCCAAAGGGCAACAAGGGTATGAAAAATAGTTAGAGGGGGAGTGAATAGCTGTTTTAAAATTCTTTTCGTACCCTTGATAAACTCAATTGTAAATGCGCACTTTATCAAATAAGCATTATGATATGCGCCTATGTGAGTGAGTGAAATGCACAGCGGAATTTAGTAATGTAAATAGGCGCAAAGTATGATAAAGGGGGCGCACACACACTCTAAGTATTTTGGCTCAAAGTGGGTGAAATAAGAAACTAAGGCAAATGATATAACAAACACAACACAGTTCAATCAATCAATCTACAATGAATAAACAAACAGATAGTTAGATATGATATGAACTTGAAAGGAAATAGCAGTAAATAAGTACGCGCTATTTGGAGAGGTTCGATCGGTGAAAGATCTACGTCCTCTACCAAGATGGTTAGTCTTGGATTTCTAATGGAGATCTTATATAATGAGAGATTTTTACAAATTACAATCGTTTTAGCTTATACACTAACTCAAGATCTATTTCTATGAAAGAACAAATCCTAGACAATAACCGGTGTATCTCTAAAATAAAGATCTAAGTGATCAAACTTAAAGAGGTGCGTGTGTGATTTTGGATTCAAGGCTCTTTAGATCTTTGAGATTGAGAGCACAAGAAAACTAAAGTGTTTTTGCTTGAGGATCTGGGCTAAGGATGAAGTTATGAAGATGTTCTTGAGAATTCTGGTAAAATCAAAGGCAATCTTCAAATCTTCAACAAATGCTTGAGAGAGAAATTCGTGCAATGCTTAGCAACTTCAAATGGTTGAAGTTATGTGGTATTGTAGACACCCCACCTTGGACCGCTCACCCCGATTGCACACTTGATTTTGTGTTTCTCCCTCTTTTAAGTGTTTTTTGTTAGTTTTTGTTACTTTGGTTAAGTTCTAGACGGACTCCGTTAAGTCTCGGGACTAAACTGAATAATAGTTCTAACTTTCTAGTCCATTCTGTCAAAAATTTCTTTTCAGAGTCGCGCGCCTCCGCCTCTTGAGGCCAGACGCGCGCGCCTTCCGCCGCCTAGGTGGGATGCGCGCGCTTCTGAGGTGTGTCAGTTACATATTCTGCCCAAGAATCTCTCCCTTGCTCATTATACATGATTTTGCCCAGGAAATATTTCTAGGAGACTCCGTTTGGCTCCAAAAACTCCCCTCTTTCAACTATAAAAACCCCTCCAATCCATCATTGGAAGGGACCTTTTTCCTCACTTCTTTTCTAGACTTTTCCTTGGGACTTCTTTTAGACCTTTTTCAACTAAGTGTTCAACCTCTTCTTCAAGGCTTTTCAAGAGGTTCTCTTTGAAGGATACTATAGGTAAATGTCTTAAACTTTCTTCTTCTTCTTCTTCTTCTTCTTCTTCTTCTTCTTCTTCTTCTTCTTCTCCAATCAAATGCGCAATCACCCCAAAACCACTTGGGACATGACACCAATGGTCCTTTCATTACATTGAATTGGCCTAGGAGTCATCTCCCTACATTTTAAACTTTAAAAACCCTTTTTTATCATCATTCAAATAGGAAGAACACATTTATCTTTAAAGTGAATTATGAACAAACAAGACCGACTTTGCTCGGGCGAAATGGGTGTTTAAGTACTTCCCATTTCGTAACCTAACCCCCGAACCCCTCGTCCTAAAGAATCTCTGTTTTCGTAAATCAAACTTAGGCTCATAAACATTAGGTTTTCTTGTGTTCCTCAAAAACGTGGGTGGCGACTCTAAAACACAATTAGACATCCTAGGTAATTCACCGCTCTAGCCAAGCCGTGGTTCCCCGGGGTATCTACAGTGGTGACTCCACTGGGGAATGCTTGAGGGTTAAACTTGTGTTTCTGTTCATAATTCACTTTTCTGGGCATTCTGGAAATTGATGTGGGAAGCACGCACCTCGGACCTTCATGGTCCAAAGCGCGCGCGTCCAAAGCGCGCGCGTCCCGCGTCAAATTCCAGAATCGCCCGCCTTCCATGTGTTCTTCCTATTATTTCGTACTAACAAACATTGCAGGGGTTTCATCACACAATCAGGACCAGGGCAATCCCCTTAGTCCATAAGTTTCTGATAATTTGACAGGTTAGCCCAAAAGCGGGCGCCTCCCAGATACAATGCGCCAGGCGCGCGCTTCCCACAACACCAGCCCGAGGCGCACGCTTCTGGGCCAATTTCCAGGGCAAGAATAGGTTTCAGTGACTGAACAGAACAGTGGGGTGTGGGCACAGTTGCCTGCATCAGAACAGAATTGAACCCTTGGACTGTTTAACTTTGTGTTTATTTACCGGTCACACGGGTGATTCGGGAGTTGTAATTTACATGCTTATGTGTTTTTGTTTTTTTTCTTTTCTTTTCAAAAAAAAAAAATGTCACGTGATAGACCTCAAACTACATGCACATTACTCCTATAAATTGCTCACAATCGAGTCGTACAAGTCCAACCCCAAACCCGTCGAGGCCCGTCCTAGAAAGTTTCAAGCTCCACTCGACCTTGACTCTTTCGAAGCGGTAAACCTCAGCCCGTGGCGTAGTTCATGACTACATGCCGGGGGTGACCTTTAAGCCTCTCTTTAGCCGAGCACAAACCACACAATTCTAGTTAGGATCTAACACTCCATGACCAAGTCGGTTTCCATCTACCGAGATTTCCCTAAACTAATGTTTTCAAATCATACATGCCAACTTGTTGAAATGGACGCAATAAAAATCCGTCCCCAAAAGTGGTTATTTTGGACGAAAATAAAAAATCCGTCCCCGCATGTGTGCTTTACTACATTAATTTAGTTTAATCCCGACACATGTAGGATTCACAAACGTGATGGAATCCGATGAGTATATGGGACCGCGAGATGGTCTATATACTAGTGTGACGATTCCATTATCTTCTTAGAAACCCCAAAAGGGACCCATTCCCTCCGACTTAAAAAAAAAAAAAAAAAAAAAAAGAGTCATTTTCTTATGTGGTTCGAGTCGTGTGCCCAACTGTGTGTTCTCAACCTCTTCATGGACCGAAAGTGTGAACCGAGACTGACAAGGGATACTTCTCCAATTATAGGTCCGATTGGTACTCTCCGCATCTACAGGAATTCATCCAACCGGCTTGTTCGTGAACCGATTACTCCAACAGCTTCTGCATCATCAATGGCCGGCGACTCCAGCACCAACAACGCCATGACTCTCGAGCAACTCTCTGCCATGGTCCAAACCCTTCAACAACAAGTCACCACTCTCAACAACGAGGCTCAAACCAAAGAAGTCTTGTGGCAAGCTCATGTCGACAATCAAAGAGAGGCCCACGAGGCCGAGGTTGACCAATTGAAAGCCAAGCTCCTCAAGCTCTCCAAGAACAAGGGGGTTAATGACAATGAGGAATTCGAGTGGACCGAGGGTTTGTTTGAAAGCCCATATGTCAGTGCTCGTACCAAAAAAGTGGGGGCACCAAGCACCGACAACAACGACCCCAAAATGGTCGATTCCATCATGGCCTACATTGATCAGAAATTTGACGGCCTCAACATGGGAAAAGGCTCCAACACAAGCCTTTATCAGTCATCCATCCTCATGAGCACGATGGCCGCTCTCCCCGACAAATTCAAGATGCCCAACATTAGCAAGTTTAAGGGCAACTCATGCCCGATGGCTCACATCGAGACTTACATTTGGGCTATGGTTCCGAAGAAGGTCTCCCCAAAAGTTATGGCTCAATGCTTTCCTCTCACCCTCGAGGGGGCGGCAAAGGATTGGTACGCAACTCTCCCGCTTACTGTCCGTCTTGATTGGGATGCCGCTATGCTTGCCTTCAAAAATCAATATCAAGGCAACACCACTCACCGGCCCACAAGGAAAGAGCTCGAGAACACCACCCAAAGAGACAACGAGTCGTTCATTGACTTCACAAGGAGATGGAATGACAAGCTCTCTGAAATTGTTGAGAGGCCAAACACAAAAGAGCAAATGGACATCTTTCTCAAGTGTCTCAAGATTGATCTCCGCACCCACCTAAGTGGGGCTTGCTACTCCAACTTCTCCCAAATGTATGAGGCGGGGGTACGCATAGATGACTTTCTCAAGGAGATTAAGAAGGCCACTCCTACCTATCGTTACAAGGCCGCCTCTAATTCAAACAAAGAGGCTTCTGTCAATGCCGTTACTGCCGACAAGGGGAATTACAAGAAGGTCCCTCCACCACAAGGCAAGCGGTTCCAAAACGACCGCGTCTACACTTCTCTCAATGGCATGACCATCACCGAGGCCTATGAAGCTCTAAAGGCCAAGGGACAAATCACCCCTCTTCAAGGGTACAAGCAACCACAACCACTCCGTCCCAATCATGCCCACCACAAATGGTGTGACTACCATCAATGCACCGGCCACCTCACCGAGGATTGCTTCTCCATCCGCAACACCATCCAAGACCTCATAGACAAGAAGGAATTCATAATCCGTAATGAGGGTGGTGTCAATGTAATAGAGGTAGGAGAGTTTGAAGGAACCACTCATTCGATCCCAATTGTGAATGAGGGCTCCGATGATATGAATAAACTTGATAATTCTTGTTATGTTGTGACTTATGATGATATTATGAGGGAATTCTTAGAGAATAGGAAGAAGAAGCTACACGGGACCGTGAACGTGCTCACTCGCAGTGGCCGAGTAACAACGAGCACAATCCCTCCCAATACCGCAGCGACCAACACCTCTTCTCAAAGATCGCAAGCACGCGACGTACCCGAAGATCCTTTGTTAACACAACTCAAGAAGACGCAAGCCAACATATCCATCTGGGACCTTATTGCATCATCAAAGAAACACCGAGACCTCGTTATCAAGAACTTGGATGACACATCAGTCTCTCCCGACACGACTCCCGAGGACCTCACAGCAATGATAGGTCACATTCACTTCGGCAATGTCATCACTTTTGCTGACATGGACCTCCCGCCATTTGGGTCCAAACACAATGAAGCCATCTACCTCAAGGTATGGGAAAGGGGGAGACCCATCTCAAGAGTTCTAGTAGACGGTGGTTCTGCACTCAACTTAATGCCTAGCCGAGTCATGGGCATACTGGGGCTCAAAAGCTCCGATTTACAACCCTCCGCCCAAGTCATTAGAGGGTACGACAGCACTGCCCGTACAGTCATGGGAATGCTAGAAGTTGATATCGAATTTGGAAGCATGATCATGTCCGTCCCATTCCAAGTACTTGATGTCCCTGCTTCATTCAACTTGCTTTGGGGCCGACCATGGATCCACAGTTCCAATGCGTTCCCTTCCACTCTCCATCAATGTGTCAAGATAGAAATAGGGACGAGATAGTAACCGTCATGGCCGAGAATGTCACCATCCACAGAAATGGGAGACAACCCGTTCACAAAGTTCAACACGGGATAGAAGATGCCACTCTCTCCGGCGTCAACACCATCGACAAAGAAGGGGGAAACAGACAATGGACCCTCGGCAATCCTAAAATCCTCCGCATGATGAGGAACATGAATCACTTTCCCGGTCTAGGCCTAGGGAAGCATCAACAAGGGATATTGCACCCCGTAGAAGTTCCTTTTGTCAAGAACAAGTTTGGTCTGGGATACGAGCCTACCGAAGATGACTTAAAGTACGAGCAAGCAGTCAAGAATCAAAAGACCCGAGCTCGCAAAGAAGGTCGACAATATGAAATCCCCAACTTGAGGCCTTACCGCAACACACTCAACGGTTATTTTGTTCGCCAAGGGGAAGATGTTCCGTACATGATCTTTCCCGAACCATGGGTTAACAACAAGGGCGTCAGAAAGCCCGGTCTCGAGATCTTCACTGATTGTGAAATTCTGACACAAGAAAGGGAGCCTACTCCAATATCACCCCGAGAGTGGTGGGGCAAGAAAGTGACTATAGAGTCCGAGGTAGAGATTACCGTGGGGGAAGAACTATCCGATCTAGCCTCCATGTTCGAAGAATTTGCCATCATGGACCATTGTCAAGTCAACGCCATCTATGACACCATCGTCAGAAAGGAAGCCATCATTGAGATCCCGCCAAGCTCCGAGCCAATCAACAACTGGTATTCAACGAAGGGGCCCATAGTATCCGAGGATTTCTTGATCCGAGAAATGGGTTGCATACCCCGTATAGCAACAAAGGAAAAGCGGCTCACACTTACTTTCGAGTCCGAGAGTGTTTCTAATACCCTCACCCAAGAGGATATGGAGGCAATAGCCGAGCATGTGTTTCCTTTCTTTGCTAATGAAAAATTCAATATTTCTGAGTACCCCTAGATTGCAAACATCATAAATGATGAATTAACTAATAACGAACTTAATGAACAAGTTAATAACGATTCAAATTATGATGAAATAGACCACAAAAACATAACATACCTAAATGAACTAGCTCAACAGGTTCGTTGTCGTGGTGAAAATGGTCCAGGGGCTGATGAGGAATTGCATGTTGTTAATCTGGGTACTGACAAAGAGCCGAAAGAAACGAAGATTGGCAGCTTCTTCAAGGGGGAAGACAATGACAGATTGACTGCACTGCTCAAAGAGTTTGTGGATGTATTCGCATGGTCGTACAAAGACATGCCGGGTTTGGACAGAAAGGTCGCGGAGCACAGAATTCCGATCAGAGAGGACGCCAAGACAGTAAAGCAGAAGCTCAAAAAGATCAAGCCAGAATGGTCTCTACAAGTCAAAGAAGAGATTGAAAAGCTCCTCAGTGTGGGTTTCATCAAAGTCATTGAGTATCCGACTTGGCTAGCCAACATTGTGACAGTCAGAAAGGCAAACGGCAAGGTTCGGGTTTGTGTGGGCTTCCGGGATTTGAACAAAGCTTCCCCGAAAGATGATTTTCCACTACCAAACATCGACATGCTCGTCGATTCGACTGCCAACTATGAAGTCCGCTCATTTGTGGACGGTTTTGCTGGTTACAATCAGATTCTCATGTCCGAAGAGGACCAACACAAGACATCTTTCACAACACCGTGGGGCACTTTCTGCTACACAGTCATGCCGTTCGGACTAAGGAACGCTGGGGCTACCTACCAAAGGGATGTTACGGATCTATTCCATGACATGAGTCATAAAGAGATCGAGGTCTATGTAGACGACATGATCATTCATTTGAAGGGAACCGACGGTCAACATTTGATCGATCTTCGCAAATTCTTTGAAAGACTTTGACAACACAACATGAGACTCAATCCCACAAAAGTGCAATTTTGGGGTCATCAGAAGAAAGGTTCTCGGTTACATGGTCACTGAGAGGGGAATTGAAGCCGATCCCTCCAAAATCAAGGCAATCATTGACATGCCTCCTCCAAAGACGCAGAAGGAAATCAAAAGTTTTATGGGCAGACTTCAATACATCAATCGATTTGTGCACCAACTCACTTCCATGTGTGAGCCGATCTTCAAGCTACTCATAAAGAATGTGGCTCTAGAATGAGCCGACGCTTGCCAAGAAGCCTTCGACCAAGTGAAGCATTACTTGACATGCCCTCCAGTTTTGGCTCCACCGCACAAGGAGAAGCCTCTCTTGATCTATCACACTGTCAATGATGAAGCCCTAGGGGCTATGTTAGCACAAGAACAGCCAGACTCCACAAAACAGAATGCTATCTACTTTGTCAGCTGCTGGTTTCAAGGAGCTGAAAAGAACTACTCTGTCTTAGAGAAGTCTTGTGCTGCATTGGTTTGGGTTACTCAAAAGCTCAAGCATTACATGGAGGCCTTCCCAATCAAGTTGGTAGCAAAAGTGAACCCGCTCCGCTACATCTTTGAGAAGCCTTTCATGTCAACAAGAATAGCCAAATGGTATTTCATGCTCGCCGGCTATGATATCACTTACGTCACACTCAAATCCATCAGGGGGAAAGTGTTCAGTGATCAGCTTGCTGAATTTCCGTGTGACAAAGTGAAGGGGGAAGATGTACAGTTCCCCGAAGAGCATTTAATTTGCGCTACAGCAGAAGAAAATAAGTGGTAACTTTTTTTTCGATGGCGCAGCCAATAAGCATGGATATGGCATAGGGATGTTACTTGTTGATCCAAAGGACATGTATACTCCAATCGCTATCCGCCTCGAATTTGAAGCCACCAACAACATCGCTGAGTACGAAGCATGCATAGCGGGGCTCGAAGCAGCCCTCGAGAGAAATGTCACAAGTTTAGAGTTATTTGGTGATTCCTTGCTCATCATCAACTAAACATCTGGAAAGTGAAAGATTCAAGACTCGACTCTGCAATGGTATGGTCAACATCTCGAGGAGTTGGTTGAACAGTTTCAAGAAATAACCTTCAACTACCTGCTAAGGGACAAAAATCGTTTTGCTGATGCACTAGCCACCATCGCTTCACTAGTCGAAATACCTGAGGGTAAAATGGTGAAGCCCTTCAAAATTTCCCAAAGGAACAGTCCGGCATACTGCATGAGTATCGAGATCAATGAGGTCCAAGCAAACTCCCCGTGGTATGCGGATGTCATGAATTTCCTCAAGAGGTGCGCTAAATGCCAATTCCATGCCAATCTACAGCATGCTCCGTCCTCATAGCTTTACAATATGACCACGCCTTGGCTTTTGTCTTGTTGGGGCATAGACATCATCGGCAAAGTTCACCCTACTGGCAGCAATGGACAATATTTCGTCCTAGTAGCCGTGGACTATTTTACAAAATGGATCGAAGCACAGGCTTACCAAGTTCTCAATGCCAAGAAAGTGGTCGAATTCGTAAAAACCCACATCATGTGCCGGTACGGCGTTCCTCATGAAATCATCTCAGACAACGGTTCTCACTTTGAGAAAGAGATGGACGCGCTCCTGGTAGAATACAAGATTACTAAGCACAAGTCATCTTCATACCGCCCTCAAGCAAATGGCGCGGTCGAGGCAGCTAATAAGACAATCGAGACCATTGTGAAGAAAATGGCCTCCACCGGAAGGGATTCGCCCGAAAAGCTACCTCTAGCATTATGGGGCTACCGCACGTCAATACGGACAGCGACTGGAGAAACTCCTTATGCACTGGTATATGGTTCCGAAGCTGTACTCCCAATAGAGCTCGAAGTCCCATCCCTACGGGTCCTCCTCGAGAACCAAGTCAATGAAGTCGATTGGATGCAAAGTCGATATGAACAGCTAGCCCTACTCGACGAGAAAAGGCTAAGGGAAATCGAACGTACGAGGGCCTATCAATAAAGAATGGCTAGGGATTTCAACAAAAAGGTGAAGCCCCAAAACATCAGTGTGGGGGATTTGGTCCTAAGACAACACCCTCCTAATGCCATGAACCCCCTTGGAAAATGGGGACCCCGATGGATCGGTCCGTACGTAGTCAAGAAGATGCTAAGCGGCGGTGCAGTCCGACTCGTGGATTTAGACGGAGATCAGCTGCCAAAGGAAGTCAACCTCGACAAGTTGAAGAGATTTTACGTCTAATAAACGAAGACCATAAAAAAAAGGGCTCGCTAGGTTGAAAACCCGCAAGGGCGGCCTAGGCAAAAATTAGAGCACGTGCAAAAAAGAAGCCCGCTAGATTGAAAACCCGAAAGGGCGGTCTAGGCAAAAAACAGGGTGCGCACACAAAAAAAAATGGTCTTCGTTTGTTTGAACTACGGAGACCTGAGCCTCTACACTGGAGGAACGTAGGCAACCTTCGGGTGCGGTCTAAAATATGAACAAATACCCAAATCATTTCAAACTAATGAGATGCAATTTTTATTCATTCACTAAATTATTTTGATCATTACAATGGAAATGTTGAGCTATTAAAAGACATAAAACATTAAATCCTAAACAAGTGGTCTATTTTAATTGCAATCTCGTGGGGTACAAAGAAATATCTAATCTTTCTTCGGTTTGGGGACCCATTGCTTTTGGGGACGGCCTTTAGTCTTCTTGAATGGGGGCGGAGCATTCTCGAGACCACCAAGATGAGAAAAGACACTAGGACGGGACGGAGCTTCATCAACGACCTTCCCTTTACCTTTGTCAAGCGGAACCTTAGCGGGAACAACCATGGGGCGCTTCCACACATGAGAAGAATTTCCCTTGCCTTTCTTCTTCTTAGGCAAGTAACGGGACCTATAATCCCTCACATGGACCACCGGCTTCACGGGATCAACGGCAACAATACCCTCATTTGGCCTTCCCAAACGGTCAAAGACGCTAGGACGCGCCTTCACAATTGGAGCAATGGGGACGGACTTATCACCTTCGAGGACGGAAACTTTGACTTCAAAAGTAAAGGTCATCGGGGCCATAGCTACAAGAATTTTGAGGTATAGAGTAAGGAAAGGATGCAGAATATTGCTGTGTGATCATTCTGATCGAAAATGGTTTAAATTTATAGCTGTTGGAGTGCTCTGCTCAGAAAAGAAAGGGGCTGAAATTCAGCAAGCCAGAAGCGTGCGCCTCTGACAAATGATAAAAAACGCGCGCACCTCCCGTTCCCAAATTCAGACACGCGCGCCTTTGACAGCAGACAAAAACAGAAATAGCCTTTGTCAGTTCAGAACAGAACCCAGGCATTCCAACGCCTTCAACCTGCAGAAAAGATCAATCCCAGCAACAAGAGAAGCTCAAACGATGGCAGCAAACACTCAGCTGGGCACACATTAATTTGGTCCGCCCTTAAGGCATGTCTAAAAACTGAAATAAGATAAAAACTCCCACTCAAAGTAGGGTGTCTGTTATTTTCTCAAAAATCAGTTTTTACAATTCATCCCCAGCACAAAGCACTCCGCAGTCAACTGTGCCCGCACCCCATTGAATGTTAAAGTCAAACAGTCAACATCAAAGTACGACTCATGACAACAACTTGGTCTGGGGTGAGCCACATAATCACCACTTCCTCATCAAGCAAAACCTACATCCATTCAAAGTAAAAAGTCCTCTGGGTCCCACACTTCAACAGACGGTCCTCTAGGCCCCGCACTTCAGCAGACGGTCCTCTAGGCCCCGCACTTCAGCAAACGGTCCTCTAGGCCCCGCACTTCAGCAAACAGTCCTTTGGGTCCCGCATTCAAGCAAACGGTCCTCCAGGTCCCGCTTCCACCAAACGGATCTCGCTATCAGCAAAACAGGTCCCGCTTCCAGCAAACGGATCTCGCTTCCAGCAAACAGGTCCCGCTTCCAGCAAATGGATCTCGCTATCAGCAAACAGGTCCCGCTTCCAGCAAATGGATCTCGTTATCAGCAAACAGGTCCCGCTTCCAGCAAACAGATCCCGCTTTCAACAAACGGATCCCGCTATTGGCAAAGCCGCTCACACAGGGAGCGCACCTTCATCTCTCAAAGCCGCTCACACAGGGAGCGCACCTCTATCCCCTGCAATTTCAAATTCCTGCTTTTATCGAGTCTTTTCTTTTTCTTGGTGATGTCCTAGGCGGATGTCTGTTTTTCGTCGGCTCATTTGCTTCGCAATCCATACCGCCGAGGGGCTCTGTAGACACCCCGCCTTGGACCGCTCACCCCGATTGCACACTTAATTTTGTGTTTATCCCTCTTTTAAGTGTTTTCTATTAGTTTATGTTACTTTGGTTAAGTTCCAGACGGACTCCGTTAAGTCCCGGGACTAAATTGAATAACAGTTCTAACTTTCTAGTCCATTCTGTCAAAAATTGCTTTTCAGAGTCGCGCGCCTCCGCCTCTTGAGGCCAGACGCGCGCGCCTTCCGCCGCCTAGGTGGGATGCGCACGCTTCTGGGGTGTGTCAGTTACAGATTCTGCCCAAGAATATCTCCCTTGCTCATTATACATGATTTTGCCCGGGAAAGATTTCTTGGAGACTCCGTTTGGCTCCAAAAACTCCCATCTTTCAACTATAAAAAACCCTCCAATCCATCATTGGAAGGGACTTTTTTCCTCACTTCTTTTCTAGACTTTTCCTTGGGACTTCTTTTAGACCTTTTTCAACAAAGTGTTTAACCTCTTCTTCAAGGCTTTTCAAGAGGTTCTCTTTGAAGGATACTATAGGTAAATGTCTTAAACTTTCTTCTTCTTCTTCTTCTTCTCCAATCAAATACGCAATCACCCCAAAACCACTTGGGACATGACACCAATGGTCCTTTCATTACATTAAATTGGCCTAGGAGTCATCTCCCTACATTTTAAACTTTAAAAACCCTTTTTTATCATCATTCAAATAGGAATAACACATTTATCTTTAAAGTGAATTATGAACAAACAAGACCGACTTTGCTCGGGCGAAATGGGTGTTTAAGTACTTCCCATTTCGTAACCTAACCCCCGAACCCCTCTTCCCAAAGAATCTCTGTTTTCGTAAATCAAACTTAGGCTCATAAACATTAGGTTTTCTTGCGTTCCTCAAAAACGTGGGTGGCGACTCTAAAAAACAATTAGACATCCTAGGTAATTCACCGCTCTAGCCAAGCTGTGGTTCCCCGGGGTATCTACAGGTATTTATAGTAGAGCCCCAAAAACTAGCCATTGGAAATCCTTGGTGAGTCAGAGAAAGGACGGATGTGCTGTCGCTCATTGAGTGGAGCATGTGTCCTTTTAGAGCCGTTAGACGCATAACACAAATATGACCGTTATGGACAGGTGTCCTTAGATGCGGGCTCATACGTGTCATTTTCTCACCGTTGGATCATTGGCGAAGTTTGAATCTCTTCAAGTCTTTGAATCTTCGTTAAATCACTGAGTGTTAAAAACACTTCTTTGAGGCGCATTGAGCTAAGAGGCGCGCATGAGCCAATGGGGCGCGTAGCATAGCTAGGCGCATCACCTTATGTGCGCGCGCTGGATAGGCGCATGGCGTAAAAGTGAAGGGGGCGCATGGCGCGTTGAATGGAACGCATAGGCGCGTAAATCAAACTCACGGAGTGATTTTCTTCAATCTTGATCTTCTTGCCCTATTCCTAAGCCTATTCTATTACAATGGACAACCTAAAAAATGAAGTATAAATACTTCTTACATGTGGGTCTAAAGTCCATGAAATAAAACTTAGGTGATGGATCAATCAAATTTAATCAATACTATTACAATGAAACTGAGATATAAGTGGGCATACCCAACAATAAGAAACCTAGTTAAACCAATAAACATTAATCCATGTACCAAAAGGATTTCTTTTTCTTTCCCAATTCAAATCCAAAAAATTACTCGACTTGTCGCGGACATATCCTTAACCAATAGGCATTGATTCAAAGGCATATTCTAACATTAGCTAATAGCATTAGCTAATAATATTAGTTATTATATAGTGTATCTCTTTTACTAACTAATACATATAATAGTAAGTTAAATAGTACTCCCTTTTATCCAAAATAACTGTCGTTTTTTGTCAATCAGATATAACTTTGACCAATAATTTAAATAAAAAATAATGATGCTAATAAAAATCTAAAATTTATCATTGTATTATAATTAATAATACTTTTAATAACAATTTTTAGATTTTTATTAGGATTATTATTTTTGGTTTAAATTTATTGGTCAAACTTACATCTGTTTGACCACAAGTGACAGTTATTTTAGACCAGATGGAGTAATAGTTACTATAAAAAGTAACTATTATAGTTACGATAATAGTTAACTATTATATTAATTATAAAAGTTAACTAATAGTAGTTAAGTATTATAGTTAACTATCATAGTTATAATTATATTTAACTATTATTTTTAATTATAATATAAATTAAAAATAAATACTAATAGTATTAGCTAATCATAGTAGTTACTACATACTCCCTCTATTTTATTTTAAGGTTCAAAATCAAAGCAAAAATGGTCAATTTGATTTCTTTATTGACTAACAATTTATTGAAAAATTTGATTATCCTATTAATTGTCAAAAAATATTTTTGACAGTATTAGTAATAATGAATGAATATCAATTTTTAAAATTTTATCGGGATAACTAATTATTTTTGTAGCTTTAAGTCAAACTATAATTAAATTGACAATATTGCTAAGTTTTTGAAATGAGACGGAGTGAGTATGCTAACTATTAATATTAATAGTATTAGTGAAATAGTTATATCATATAGTATTTTCTCTTTCTCAGAGTAAGAGTCTTGCCTTTGCTATGCACGAGTATTAAAAAAATAATAACACAAACACATACACACTCTCTCTTTACTTCGGCCTAATTTTGCACTCCCCCTGTCTATAATCAATCTCTCTCTCTCTCTCTCTCTCTCTCTCTCTCTCTCTCTCTATATATATATATATATATATATATATATATATATATATAGTTGCGCTCCAATGAGAACCATTTAAATTGAGAACCGTGAAAACCAAGAATAACCGTTTAATCAAATACAAAATCAAAGGTCCAGATTATAAATACAGTGGATACACTTATATACAGTAATGAACGACATAAACCGACTGAGGTATTGGGCCGTGAAATATATGGGCCGAAGCCCACGAATTGATGTGACCAAGGCCCATCTCGGCTTGTAACACGACGAGGTTGGGTACGTGTGCCGACCTGTGCCGTCCTCTCACAGTAACAAGTATATAATTCCCTTATACAAAGTGGAGTCTACAAATAGAGTCCAACATATGCACGAATAAAGAGAATCCTTACTTAACAAGGAGAATTCTCCTACAATGCAACGATGACTACAATCCTTATCAGGATTCGACTTTCCTAATATACAAGTTCTACACCAAAACAGACTCCTTGACTTCATTAACAAGTTAGGATTAATTCACCAGCGCCTATATAAAAAGGTCCTCATACGATAAACGGGTATCGAATTCTATTGGTTCTTACTCTAGTCAATTGATTTCTCTTTGTTTTATCACATATAAACACATTCTTATTCTCACGCCAGAGGGCATTCGCCGGTGAAGCCCCGACTGGTTTACGTGTTCTTGTTTCTTATGTATAGATCCAATTGAGGAGGTTCTTCCTGCTGGGATTATCCGAACCGTTGGACAAAGGCTAATCTGGTACATTTCTTGCAGCATCAAGTAACTAATTTTCAAAAGAGACTTGGATACATTAGTCATTTAAGCTACTATATCCAAGTGCAATTTTCAAAAACACTTGGATACAATAGTTATTTAGCTACTGTATTCAAGTGCAATATCAAAATTTAGGTACTATATCCAAGTGTATCCACTGTATCTAATTTAGACCCTTGATTTTGATTCTAATCTAATGGTTATGCTTGGTTCTCACGCAATGGTGGTTCTCATTTGAGCAACTACCTATATATATATATATATATATATATATATATATATATTACTTGACTTTGATACATCATTGGATACATTAGGTAAAAACTTATGTATTCAATGTGCACTTAGATACATCATTGGATACATTAAGTTCTCACAGTTCTCACGATATTTAGGTTTTCATTTGAGCACCTACCTACCTACCTATATATATATAAATATTAAAACTATTTTGGACTTTTTTTTTTTTAACTCTCTCTTTCGTTTTAACTTTGAATGGGGCCGCTGGAGAATTTTTGTCCCAAGAGCCTTAAAATTTTGTGAAAATATTGTTTCTTCTTAAAGATTAATGTTAGGCGCGCACCTTAGAAGAAATGTCTCTTTATATTTCAACTCCCACTAATTAATAAAGGGAAATAATAAGGTTACAAAAGATGGCTACAAAATATGGTCTACATAATGAGGTGTCAAAATTGTGTTGGTGTTTTAAATTGGAGTGTGCCGGATCCACGATCGATGTGGCAAATAAAATATCGTCACCACATCTTGTATCCTTCATTTTGTAAATTTCTTTTGTTGCAAGCCTAACATTGCCCATCAATAAAATAACCAATTACACCAACAGTAACTTTGTACTCCCTCCGTCCCAGTTTAAGGTTCTTACTTTCCCTTTTGGTATGTCCTAGTTTAAGGTTTTTAGCTGCTTTATTCTTTAAATGGCAAAGTATGAACAGTGTTTTGGACAATCTTGTCCTCATAAAATTCATATATTACAAAAAATCATCACTCACTTGCTTTATGAATGGACAATTATATCCTGTTAGATGAAATTCTACAAAAAAAGAACTTGTTACAGAAAAAATAAAATAAATAAATAAACTGAAAATAAATAAACAGAAAGTGGACTGATTGTTTTGTGCCGAGCCGTGTGTTGAACACACTGTCCTTAAGACTTTTTCGCCCCCTCACCGTAAGTGCTTGAGGTTTCTATCGGATGCTAGTCTCTGTAGACACCCCCGCCTTGGACCTCTCACCCCGATTGCGTACAGAGTATTTTTATTTAACTTGTTTTTCTTAATTTCTGTTATTTAGGTTAAGTTCCTAACTGATTTCGTTAGTTTTGGACTAAATTGCATAACAGAGTTAACTTTTAGGGTCATTCTATCATTCTGTCATTTTTTAGGCTCGGGTGCATCCGGAAGTGTCAACGGAGGGCGCGCGCGTTTGGACTAATAGTCCAGACTCGCGCGCTTCCCACTTTGGCAGTAACGGATTGCACCTTATTTCCCTCCATTTCCTAGTTCACAAAAAAACCTCTTTTTACATCCAAGTTCATCCCCCCTTTTATTTCAAAACTCCAAATCCCATTATTTTAGTCATTTCTTTAAAACTAAATATTTCTTTTATTTATTATTTGATTTTCTCTTTATTATTTGATTTTCTTTATTTTCTTATTGATTAGAAAAGCCTTTCCCTCCTTTCTCCACCTATTTAAACCTCTCATTTCTACCTTAGAAAAGGACCTAAAAATGCTCTCAACACTTACACTATACACAATTCTCCCAAAAATTATTCCTACAAGATTTCTAGCAACAAAACTCTACACAAATTGTTCCATAACAATTTCTCTACAACAAACATCATTTTCCCACCAAATTTAAGGTCCTCTTTCTTAAGGTACAACTTCACCTTTCTTCTTCTATTTTACATGTCTTCTTAATGTATGCAATCCCCATCAAATGGGACATGACCAACATGACTACTTCACATATTGAAGTTAGTTAAGGTTATCTCCCTACATTCCAACTCTACTTTAATTTTTCCATTTCATATTAATGTAATTGCTACATGTAATCTTTAGCTTAAATAAATCAATAAAACAACTCCTTTTTATTTCCCTTTGCAATTCCCCTTTTCTTTACTATATAATTGTTAGCGCATTTCTTATATTATTAGAAGGATATTTAGCATTAGAGCATCTGTAGTAGCAAGACCCGCGTAAGCGTGGCGGAGTGGGTGTTTAAGTACTTCCCACTCCGTCACCTAACCCCCGAACCTTTTTCTCCCGAATCTCTGGTTTTGTACATAAATTAGGCTATTTCTTTAGGTTTTTCTTATGTTCCCTTAATAACATAGGTGGCGACTCTACAAATTAAAATCGATTAGACATCCTAGGATAATTCACCGCTCTAGCCAAGTAGTGGTTTTCCCGGGGTATCTACAGTGGCAACTCTGCTGGGGACTACTTAGAGGGTTAAACTTGCGTTTCTACTTTTGGTGTTCTTTTATTCTGTTTTCTGGGCATTCTGGAAAAAAGGGTTGGAAGAGCGTGCCTCTGGCCTTCTTGGCCTAAAGCGCGCGCGTCCGACCCCAATTACCAGAATCGCCTGCCTTCCTTCTTGTCTTTCAATTTCATGTTTTTGTGCTAACAATTACTGCAGGAGAAAGAATTTTTATTTAGGGTCAAGGCAATCCCTTGAACCCACTGATTTGCAGGTTTTCACCTAGAAGCGGGCGCTTCTGCCCGCCTCATCCTAACGCGCGCGCCTCCCGCACAGGAATCCCATTGCGCGCACTTCTGGGCGCATTTTCAGAAACAAAACAGTGCACAGAGCATAACAGTTTTGACAGTGTGTGGGCACCGGGCCTGCTCATAACTTCTTTTACTTTCTGTTTATTTTATCGGTCACACGGGTGATTCAAAAGTTGTAAATATATGATTGTTTGCTTTTCTTTTGTTTTTTTTTAAAAAAAAAAAATTAAAAAAATATTGTCACTTGTTGGACCTCACACTACGTGCACGAAAATCTTATCAATTGCTCACTATCGAGTCGCACAAGTTCATAATCCCAAACCCGTCGAGGCCCGTCCTAGAGAATTTCAAGCTCCACCCGACCTTGACTCTCTCGGAGCGGTAAACCTCAGCCCGTGGCATAGTTCATGACTACATGTCGGGGGTGACCTTTAAGCCTCTCTTTAGCCGAGCATAAGCCAACACAATTCTAGTTAGGGTCTAACACTCCGTGACTAAGTCGGTTTTCATGTGTCGAGATTTCCCTAAACTAATGTTTCCAAATCATACATACCGTTTCCAAGAGAAACAAGTGGTTTTTATGGACGAAATAAAACTCCGTCCCCGCATGTATGCTTTACTACATTAATTTAGTTTAATCCCGACACATGTAGGTATCACAAGCGTAGTGGAATCCGATGAGTATATGGGACCGCGAGAAGGTCTATATACTAGTGTGACGATTCCACT
This sequence comes from Campanula takesimana, assembly GCA_026119855.1. Lineage (NCBI taxonomy): Eukaryota > Viridiplantae > Streptophyta > Magnoliopsida > Asterales > Campanulaceae > Campanula > Campanula takesimana. The sequence goes on along the minus strand of JAOWBW010001276.1, from coordinate 277,557 downwards.
ATGTTTCTAGAAACCCCAAAAGAACTCCGTCCTTCCGACTTTTGTAAATAAATATTAAAAAAAAAAAAAAAACTTTTTCTCTATGTGGTTGAGTCATTTTCTTGTTTGTGGGTCAAATTATTTTATTCAAAAGGTGTTTGTGGGTCAATCTAAGATCAACCGTGCTCTTTCCATAAGTCCAATGGCTTCCAACGGCAACAACATCAAGGGTGAGAACATTTCCGTTTCCAACGAATGGATAGACTTGTCGAGGATGCCCGACGCAAAGACGATTTGTGGCAAGCCCGTTTTGATCTTGAGAGGAGAATTCACGAGGAAGAAGTGTCCAAACTCAAGGCCCGTTTGCAAGAATTCACCGACAACAAGGCAAAGGTCAATGGTAAAACATGCACAAGTGGCTCGTCCCTCAAAAGTCAAAAAGGTGCCGTCAACAACCGAATTTTCACTCCTCTCCTAGGAGTAACCCGAGGCGAAGCATTTGAAGCCTTGGTAGAAAATGGAAAGGTTAAGCCTTTAGATGGATACAAACCGAAGGGGATACATAAAAATCATGCACATGATAAATGGTGCAACTACCACAAGCATAGCGGCCACACTACCGAAGGGTGCTTCGCTCTCCAAAACATCATCCAAGATTTTATCGACAATGGGGAATTTACCGTAGGTGAAGAGCAACCGTGAAACAAGGAATGACTTAGGGGCCTCAACAAGAAGGACTACAACGACAACGACGACAACAGCAATATCCGTTTCTCTTTCTCTACCTATAAATAGGATTAAAAAAAAATCAATTGTCCTCTAGAGTGTGCATTAATGTTTTCTCTTGTCCCATGTTAAATTTTGAGTCAATTGAGTCATCAAATAAAATTCGTTCTTGTCCACATACACTCTTCCAAGTTGTTCAATCTAATTCTTGGCAAAATGATGAAAAGATGTCTAAACAAGTTTTAGAACGAAGGCCATCACTTGAACGCCTAGGGGCTAAACATCGTGACGAAGGCGACAACATCAATGACAAATCCAAGACATCAAGCGACAAAGAAAGGTGGAGCAACAACCATGGAGAAATCAAGCAAAGTTTTCAAAGGGGGATTTAAAAAAAAAAAAAAAAAAAAAAAAAAAAAGCCTCGCTAGATTGACTTTTCAAAACAACCTAGGCCAAAGTTAGAGCAAAAAAAAAAAAAAAAAAAAAATCCCCCTCGTTCAAAAAAGTTCACAACAACATCATTCATCCACCAACGAAGGACGAAGCAACAACCATCACGACGAAAGGAGCATCCACAAGAACTACGGTGACCTAAGCCTCTACACTGGAGGAACGAGGCATCCTTCGGGTCCGGTCTCATGCAAGAAAGAAGATATGTTTAGCCCTAGTGCGTTATGGTGAACTGCCTTCATCTCGAACTTGTCAAGACATCTTTGTACGAGTCATTTGCCAATGAATTAATCACCTCAAGATTGAACAACTTTCTTAGATTTGGAATCACTTTCCATTCCTTATTGTGTCTAGGGGCTTCTTATCTTTCAGCGACACTCACAGTTCCTTGCAATCAAAGTGGGGCTTTCTTTCTCTTCTCTCTTAATGACTTACTTGCCTTCGTGAGTCATTCAATAAATAAAAATACATGTCAATACTAGGGGCCACTTCCTTAGTCGAGTCAATGCCACTCACCTTTAGTGACAAAAGGTCTCCACCGCAAAATCACATGTCTTATCTCCTCAGCTAGAGTCAATGCACACTTTCTCATTAATCGAGTAAAAATGAAGACGCAAAAGAGATGCCTGCTAGATTGAAAACCCGAAAGGGCGGTCTAGGCAAAAAACAGGGTACGTCATTAAAAAAATGAGAGAGTGAGAGAGAGAAGGGAAAGAGAAATGGAGATCCCCGGCCTCTAAAGAAGGCAGACTACACAAGTTCTACATTGAATCTCCTCAGCAAGTCAATTCCCCACCGAGTCAACTTCAAAGGGCTCGACAAGATACGGCACAATCAAAGGTCGTTTTGGGTTATTGGCATAAGAGAGGTTGTTATTGCAATATGCATTATTGGGTTCATGAGAAAGAAGGCCCGTGGTAACCAAGATCCATCTGAGAACGAGCCCATCATTGAGGGGTACGTGTAGACACCCCGCCTTGGACCTCTCACCCCGATTGCATACATAGTATTTTTATTTAACTTCTTTTTGTTAATTTATGTTACTTCGGTTAAGTTCCTAACTGATTCCGTTAGTTTTGGACTAAACTGCATAACAAAATTAATTTTAGAGTCATTCTGTCATTCTGCCTTTCTCAGACGCGGGCGCCTCCGACACTGTCAACGGGCCGCGTGCGCTTCTCGCCCCAAAGGCCGGACCCGCGCGCTTCCCACTTTGGCAGTAACGGATTGCACCATTTTTCCCTCCCTTTTCTTATTTACAACATCCTTTCTTGATCACAAAAAACACTCTTTTTACATCCACATTCATCCCCCCTTATTTTGTAACTCCCAAATTCTTTATTCTAGCTTTTTCCCAAAAACAAATGATTTTATCTTTATTTCTTTTATTCTCTTTTATTTATTATTTTATTTATCTTATTTTTGATTGGTCAATTCCATTTCACATTGATGATCATCTTTTCCCTCCAAACATTTCCCTCATATTTTTACCTATAAAAACCCCCTTCTTCTACCTTAGAAAAGGGACCTCAACATTTTCTCTCTAGCCAAAACTCTAGACTTTTAGAACCTTCTCTTTTGACTTGAAATCTCTACACAAATACACCATACACAATTCTCCCAAGAATTCTCTTTACAAGAGTTCTCCCAACAAGAGTTTAACACAACAAAGCTCTACACAAATTTCTACACAACCATTTCTCTACAACAACAACACTTTCTAGTCAAGGTTTCAAGTTCTCTTTTCTAAAGGTACAAGTTTTCTCCTTCTCTTTTATTTGTGTCTTACTAGTATGCAATCTCCATAAAAGGGAATACAACCAAAAGACCACTTCACTATTGAAGTTTAGCCAAGGTTACATTCCAACATTCCAAACTCCATTTTAATTTACTTTTCATTCTTTAATATAATTGTTTAACAATAATTCAACATGTAATCTTTAGCATTAAATTAATAAAAATCATTTTTCTTTTAATTTCCCCTTTCTTTTCATTGTGATTGTTAGCACTCGTATATTAATAAATCGAAGGACTATCTCATGCATTAGAACACCAAAAGTAGCAAGACCCGCGTAAGCGGGGCGGAGTGGGTGTTTAAGTACTTCCCACTCCGTTAGGGGTGTCAGTGGTTCGGTCCAAACCGCGGTTTGGGACCGAACCGAACTAAACTATACGGTTTGGTTCGGTTTTTAAGCACAAGTAGTTCGGTTCGGTCTCAAAAATTGGTAAACCGCGTGGTTCGGTTTGGTTTGTGGTCTACCCCTCCAGACCAAACCAGACCGAACCAAGCCAAACCAACCGTCAGACCGAACCGCCAGACCGAACCACCAGACCAAACCGCCAGACCACATATATTAGTCATATATTTATATGTTAAGTAACATTCACCTTTAAATTATTAAAATAATTTACATTACATTACATCATTCTTAACTCTCGTTTTGCATCTTATTCAATATTCATTTCATCGAATGTTATATTCATTAAGGCACATAGTTAACAAAGTTCTGTAGTGTATTCATTTCCTTCGGCTTCTTTATTCGTTTGATATTTTCATTCTTCCGAATTTTCTCATTTAAACAGAGTGTGAACCATAATTTGAATCGTGATATGAACCTCGGTGTGAATGGTGGTTTAAACCACGATCTAAACCATATTCTAGACCACGGTCTAAACCGCAGTCTGGACCATATTACTGAACCGCGGTCTAAACCAAACCGAACCAAACATGGCGGTTTGGTTTGGTTCGGTTTGAAATTTTTCGTGGTTCGGTTCGGTTTGAAATTTTCCCAAACTGATGACTAGTGGTTTGGTCTCTAAAACGGCCGCGACCGAACCAAACCGAACCATTTACACCCCTACACTCCGTCACCTAACCCCGAACACTTTCTCTCCCGAATCTCTGGTTTTCGTACAAAAATTGGCTTTCTTTAGGTTTTTCTTATGTTCCTCTAAAACATAGGTGGCGACTCTTAAAATCAATTAGACATCCTAGGATAATTCACCGCTCTATCCAAGTGGGGTTTTCCCAGGGTATCTACAGTACGAGGTTGCACAAATGGTCCCCAGTGAGTCAATTGATTTGGGTAGCAAATGGCAACAACGTGTGACTCAGTTTTCAAGCTTCTCCAAGCATGTGCCCCTACAGTATTTCAAAAGGTTTCACGAGAAATAGAGTAGCTCTTGCCATGTCCTCTTATGTTTGTTCCCCCACACGAGGACGAGTCTCTTGCTTTGCTCGACAAATAATGACGCCCTAGGGGCTATGTGACTCAAGAACGAGAGCTTCTTTTGCTACTCTCGACGTTTAATGAGCCCTAGGGGCTATGCTCAAGAAAGACGTGTGAGACTATCCTCAAAGTCTCTCATAAGGAATGTCGAAAAGCCTTCATGTCATGTGTGCTCGTGCCTGTTCCCCCAATCAAGGATATGTTTTTTCTCGTTCTACTTGCAATCAATAGTGGCACACTAGGGGGCTACAATCAAGTCTAAAAGGCTCCCTCAGCGAGAAGCAATTCACGTCATCTCCCAACAATGGCCCTAGCAAAGTCATATGCAACATTGGAAGCATCCTCAATTATTTTGGCACGAAAGGTATCAAAGGGCTTCACAATCTACTATCTTTTGGGCTACAGCATTACAGTAATCCGAGCAAAGTGCAATATTAGGACTTCGCAATCTACCATCTTTTGGGCTACGGCATTACAGTAATTCGAGCAAAGGGCAATATTAGGGATTCACAATTGACAACCTTTTTGGGGGATGATACTCGAGCAATGCAATATGGGGAGTGGTCCAAGCTTAAAGGGTGTCCTAGTACTTCACGTCAAAAGGTATTTTGGTTTGAAAGGAAGGCTCGAAAGTTATGAATGAATTTGATGATTCTTGTTAGAACTTACAACGAGATTATGAAGGAAGTATTAGAGAAAAGGAAAAAGATTCAATATGCTAAACTCTAGGGTTATTGCGGGAAATGCCTTAGCCAATCCCAATGTTTCTACAATTCAGCACCCCCTTCTCCAAGATCAAAAGCAAAAAATGTGGCTCTTGCGCCTCAAGCACTAGTTGCATCCGAAGATCCGTCTTTAGTTCAACTCAAGAAGACTCAAGCAAGCATACCCATTTTGGGACCTTATCACACCAAGACCTTATCATCCGCGACCTCGACGACACCACAAGACATTACTGCGTCTTTTGACGTAAGCCCTCCGCCATTTGGGTACCGACCACAGTGAGGCCATTCATCTCCCCATTAAGAGTAAGAAGGAGATCTCTATCAAGAATTCTACCCGATAGTGAATCCGCTCTCAATGCTGAGCCGATTCCAAGATAATTTGGGGCTTTACATCAAAAGGTCTTCACATTCCACCATCTCCAAGCCTGCAAGCAATAAGTACATGACATTTGGGGCTTAGAAATATCTCGAATCTTGGTATCAATAATATCCTCTTGAGGCTTGCTCACGTCAACGAAAGGCGATTTATTTGAATGGGCCAAGAGCTGATTTATCTTGGGGCTATGCAAGTCACTCAAAGTTTGGCATCAAAGGCATTCTAGGGGCTTTACAATCAGCAACCCTTCGGTATCTCAGCATAAAAAGTCTTTTGAAGACCCATAATTGACAAATCTCTTGGGGCTAGACATCAATCTTTATTGGGCACAACAGCGACAACAGAATTCAAGCAAGGCAACCCGGACTTTGACCGAACATGATTTGATCTTGGGTTGGCTTTACAAACACACAATGGTTAAAATGGTTCACCCACAAACTAAAAAAAAAAAAGACAAAAAGATTTTTATTTTTCTTTTTCTTAAACTTTGTTTTCTCCTTACTTGTGTCAAAAAGTATATGCTTCATTTTTCTTTGCTCCTAGCTTCTTCCCCAGCGTTCTCCACCATCCTTGAACTACGCTGGTCTGATTCTCTTCAAGGGATACGTAGGCAGCCTTTTAGCACGACCAACACATCATCCAGAATGTCATCTCACCGACACTCCATCAAAGTACAAACGACTCATCTTCATCAAAAGTGTCGACATCCTTTATCAAAGCCACAGCATCAGAAATCCATCCCGAATCAAGCGGACATGGTAAGTGAAGGTATGAACATCATTCCAAATCACATCACACCATGATCACAATTTTCTCTCGGATCCCGCCAGTCTTCTCTAGACTTTAAATGCGGCAGACGGATTCTCGGATCCCGCCATCGACAGACGGATCCTCGGATCCCGCCAAGTCTTCTCTAGACTTTAAATGCGGCAGACGGATTCTCGGATCCCGCCAGCGGCAGATGGATTCTTGGATCCCACTAGGTCCTCTCTAGAATTTAAATGCGGCAGACGGATTCTCGGATTCCGCCATCGGCAGACGGATTCTCGGATCCCGCTAGGTCTTCTCTAGACTTTAAATGCGGCAAACGGATTCTCGGATCCCTCCAGCAGCAGACGGATTCTCGGATCCCATTAGTCCTCTATCAACAAAAGTCGCTCACACAGGGAGCGCATTTTTATCCTTCGTAATTTCAATAATTCCTGTTTTTTATCGAGTCTTTATTTTCTTTTGTCGATGTCCTCTGCGGTTGTCCTTCTTTCGTCAACGCGTTTTGCTTTGCAATCCACGTCGCCGAGGGGCTCTGTAGATACCCCGCCTTAGACCTCTCACCCCGATTGCATACATAGTATTTTTATTTAACTTGTTTTTGTTAATTTCTGTTATTTTGGTTAAGTTCCTAACTGATTTCATTAGTTTTGGACTAAACTGCATAACAGGGTTAACTTTTAGAGTCATTCTGTCATTTTTCAGGCTCGGGTGCATCCGGAAGTGTCAACGGGGAGCGCGCGCATTTGGACTAATAGTTCAGACTCGCGCGCTTTCCACTTTGGCAGTAACGGATTGCACCTTATAACGGATTGCACCTTATTTCCCTCCATTTCCTAGTTCACAAAAAAACCTCTTTTTACATCCAAGTTCATCCCCCCTTTTATTCCAAAACTCTCAATCCCATTATTCTAGCCATTTCTTTAAAACTAAATATTTATTTTATTTATTATTTGATTTTCTCTTTATTATTTGATTTTCTTTATTTTGTTATTGGTTAGAAAATCTTCTTTCCCTCCTTTCTCCACCTATTTAAACCTCTCATTTCTACCTTAGAAAATGACCTAAAAATGCTCTCAACACTTACACTATACACAATTCTCCCAAGAATTCTTCCTACAAGATTTCTAGCAACAAAACTCTACACAAATTGTTCCATAACAATTTCTCTACAACAAACATCATTTTCCCACCAAGTTTAAGGTCCTCTTTCTTAAGGTACAACTTCACCTTTCTTATTGTATTTTACATGTCTTCTTAGTGTATGCAATCCACATCAAATGGGACATGACCAACATGAGTACTTCACATATTGAAGTTAGTTAAGGTTATCTCCCTACATTCCAACTCTACTTTAATTTGCCCATTTCATATTAATGTAATTGCTATATGTAATATTTAGCTTAAATAAATCAATAAAACAATTCTCTTTTATTTCCCTTTGAAATTCCCCTTTTCTTTACTATATAATTGTTAGCGCATTTCTTATATTATTAGGACATTTAGCATTAGAACACCTTTAGTAACAAGACCCGCGTAAGCGGGGCGGAGTGGGTGTTTAAGTACTTCCCACTCTGTCACCTAACCCCCGAACCTTTCTCTCCCGAATCTCTGGTTTTGTACATAAATTAGGCTATTTCTTTAGGTTTTTCTTATGTTCCCTTAATAACATAGGTGGCGACTCTACAAATTATAATCGATTAGACATCCTAGGATAATTCACCGCTCTAGACAAGTAGTGGTTTTCCCGGGGTATCTACAGTCTCCCAGGATAACTCGCACGAACCGGATGCTTCCCTGCACTAAAAGCCTCCGGCGAACTGAAGTTGTGCCTGGACAGTATCACCACGAATGGAAATGCAGGAGGCCAAAGGAATAATGAACAAATTGCAACAAAAAAGAGGCTGTGGATTGTTGCTGAAAAACTGTGTTCTTTTCTGTATTTTCGTTTGTTTTCTTGAACTAGTTTGATGCTCTATTTATACTGTTCCAAGAACAGTTTAATAGTCCAAACAATTAGTTAAAAAGGATAAGCCTAATCCTTTGTTAATTCTGAGATAAATAAGGCTCCGCTCTTCACACTTTGCATTCGCGTGCACACATGAGTTCGATGGCCAATTTGGGTCCATGATTTGCACCCCCCCCCTGGGCGCGAGAGAGACTCTCTGACATACAAGCTTGAACACTACTCAAGTGCCTAAGCCTTTATACTAGATTCCTTTTACATTTCTTTTCAATGTGGGATAAACCCAAGCAACCAAAAGCAGAATATTGATGAACCGTGTTGTCTTGACCATCTCTCTAGCGATCTCCTTTCTTCGTCGCTAAGGTTCGCCCTAGGGGCTTTCTCCGGCTGCCATGGCCTTTCCGGCCGATCTCTTTAACATTCCTGTCTTTCCTTTACCCTCCAAGCCTTCCGTTAATCCTAGCGATCCTAAAAACCCTACAGCGCCGCCGACTGGACAGCCTAATGGAGCGCTGCCACAAAACCCTAATCTGCATGTGCCGCAATCAAGCACGTCCCTCCCACCTGTTCAGCCCGTAAACCCTAATCCGCCTACTGGTAAACCTAATTCCTATGCTAGTCTTTTTGCAAACCATCAAGCGCCGAACCAATCTCCCCTTCCCAAGATTCAGACATCATCCCATAAAGGTACCCCGTCAATTAAACTCTCCAAGGAACATATTGATGTTTTCTCCAAGCCTTTTCAATGGACTCTTGTTGGTAAGTTTCAGCATGGTCGGCCAACGATGGAGGAGGCTCGACTTGCTTTCGCAAAATTTCAATTAAAAGGGCAATATAAATTAGGTCATCTTGACGCTAAGCACATGCTGATTCAACTCTCTTCCGAAACTGATTATCAACGGTTGTGGATGAAGGATGGGTGGTATGTGTCATGCTATTCCATGAAAACTCTTGCTTGGTCACCGGCATGGCGGCCTGAACATGAATCTCATTAGTAGCCCTTTGGATTGGCTTTCCAGGTTTGCCAGTTCATCTATTTAACAAGACTTGTGTTTTTGCTATTGCTCAACTCATAGGTTTCCCCTTGTCGTTGGATAAAGCAACCTCTGAGTTAACAAGACCGAGCCTTGCTAAGGTTTTAATTCAAGTTGATGTTACAAAAAAGCTGCCTAATGAAGTTTTTGTGGATTGTGGTGACGTTATACCTAGTTTCTATCAAAAAGTAGAGTATGATAATCTACCTAGGTATTGTAAACACTGTTTTATGCTTGGGCATGATTTATCGTCTTGTAAGCATGCTAATCCTTCTCTTGGGAAGAAACCCGATCAGAATGTAACAGTTACAAAGGATAAGCAAGCAGATTTAAATGGAGAAAAGAAAAACACACAAAATGGTAAGGAAGCTGAAATTACAAAGAAAGTTTACATACCCAAGTGTTTACAACCTGAAGCTGTTAACCAAGCTCTTCAAAAAGCTTGTCAAGATGTAGTTCAAGCTCATCCTTCTGTTGATTTGGTAAAGGATAGTGTATTGCCTAATATGCAACACAATATTGAGGAGGTTATTTCACAAAATGTGGCTGCACATGAGGCTAATGAAAAGGATAATATTCGTACTGGGAATGGTACACCTTCGATGATTGAGGTGAATTCTAATGATAATTCACTTGTGAATGTGAATGAAGCACCAAAAGAAAATCAAGATATTGAAGAAATTGTCAAGGCAAAAGTGGTTGCTTTTAAAGAAAATCAAACTCAAGCCTCTTCTACTTCAAACCTTCGTCCCCTTTCAGCTCATACACCGAATCCTAAATATTATAATCCTGAATTTATCAACCCAAAAAATCTAATAGAAGCTCTCACCCTTCGGGAAAAATGCAATTCTAAACCGGATGGCGGTCTCTCTGATACATCTCCTTCGGCATTTGACGACGCTCGACTTTATGGAGATATGGTTGGAGGAGTTCATGTTGATCCTTGGGCTCCAATGGATGATAGCGAAAATTTGGAAGACTACTATGATGAAGAAGACGGCTTTCAACCAGTCAAAGGAAAACGAGGAAAATCTAGCTCGAAAGCTAAGGCAAAGAATAACAAACCAAAAAGGCTTTGGAAGCCGACAAGGCAATGATCTTTCTTGCTTAGCTTTTATTTATTTTTAATTTTTGTCCTTTTCTCTTTCTTTTGTCATTTTATTTTTTGTGATGGGTTTGGTCTAGCCCCCTATCACCTCTTTGTATTTTTATTTCATTTCAATAAAAATTAGAGGGCTTTGCCCTTTTCGCTGAAAATTTTTTTCTTTTTTTTTTAATGGGATAAACCCAATATCCCCATTTCAACTCATCAACTTCAAGCCTTTGTATCTCATTCATCCCAACACCAAATTGGACAAATGAATACATTATCTCAATGTTCTCATGGAGTAGAACACAAACCCACAAACAATTTTGTCATTCGACAAATTATTTATCACGGAAATAAATCATATTTCCTTCACATAATACAAAAATACACTTATTTTTCCAACATATCCTTCACACACTATTGTTGACTCAAATTTTCCTTAGTTTCTTAATAAGCGCGTAAAGTCAAACTAAGAACCTTAAACCGGGAAGGAGGGAGTAGTATTTTGATTTTATTTTCCCTAACATCACCTAAACATGTACTCTTTGATACTCCCTCCGTCCCGCTCGAATTAGGATTCTTGGTCAAGCAATTTATACTTTGACCAATAATTTGAAGAAAAATAATGATGCTAATAAAAATTTAAAAATGGTTATTGTATCACGACTAATATTAAACTAAATAACTATTTTTAGATTTTTATTAAGATAATTATTTTTCTTCTAATTGTTGGTCAAAGTAAAAATTACTTGACCAAGAATCCTAATTCGAGCGGGACGGAGGGAGTATACATTTTTAAACGTGTATAATAATTCAATCAACAACTTTGGCAATTATTGATTAGTTGCATATTTTTTTAGGTCATACTCTCATTAATCAATAAAAAAACAATTAGACCAACACTAACTGTGTAGCTCAATACTCTATCTAAATGAACAAATAAATGTCCGTTTTAGATTTTGTTTGGCTCAAAATATGTAACATCCCAAATTTTCAGAGTAAAGTAATATCTTTTAAATAAACAACATCCGTCCCCAAACTCGGGAAACAACGGTCTTAAACCATAATTCAAATTTCAACGGCTAGTCATAACCAACATTTAAAAAGTAAACATAACTAAATTGTCTTTCTTAAGTCTAACGGCTAGTCATAACCGTCCATAACCTCTCATCATCAAGGATCTTCAATCTTCACCTTATCAACAATCTCCTTGTCCCTTGGAATCCTTCACCTACTTATCCCCTGAAGAACAATAATTATGGAAGGGGTGAGCGAACAATGCTCAGTAAGTTCATACGGGATCTCTCCGGGTTCTAAGGAGAGATGACCGGAAGAACGAAACAACAATAATATTTTCAAAGATAAGCTTTCATAAAATATCAAGTTAACCGTTAAGTTCAAGACAGTTAACCATTAAACTTTTCAATACGAATGTGGCTTTTACTTTCAAGTCCGTCAATTCCAAGATAACGTCACCATTTCAGGTGCAATGCCTGATCATGGCATTTAAGTAAGATTTATCATGATAATCAACTACTTCAATAAGCAGTATAAAAGTCTAGTCCTTTTTCATTTCAGACCAGACTACCCTACTTAGTCCTTTTTCATTTCAGACTAAGCGAACGTCTATACCAAATTAAGATATAGCAAAGTTTTAACTTAGTGTTCAAGGTACGAGAACACCATACAATTTCAAAGATATTTTTGGTACCCATTGATTTAAAACATGTCAAGGGGTAGGAACATTCAAAAGGCGTTCACAACTTTTAAGAATTCAAAACGTTACCGCCACATGGTAACTACTCATGAAAGAATTTCAAAGAATCCTACATCAAAGGATAGAGACAATCAAAAGCTAGGATCGTAATCCCTTACCTTAGCCTTGAGGTCTTCACTTAGCAATTTCACGTGCACAATCTACAAACACGCAAATAATGTTTTCTTAGGAACATGAATTACTTAAATTCTCCGTCCCCATTATATTTTATTTTACTTTCTTAACTTCACGAGCTCATCCTCTTAAACTCTTCGTTAGGGTTCGTTCTACCCATTACTTGTGTTCCCGAAATACCCTTTTCGGATTACTAAAATACCCCTAGGGTTATATTAATTCCATTCCCAAATAATAAGTTTTAGCATTGCATTAATCCTATTTAGAACACTATTCCCAGCTCAAAAATCACTATTCACAGCCTATGTTACTATTCACATAATTTATACACACACTGTTTTCACATTTTATCACACACATAAAACCCTAATTCACACACACACACACTCGACACCAACACACACTGCACAAACGCACATTGCACACACTCACACACACACATACTGCACACACAAACACACACTGTACACACACTTCACGCGCACACACACTCTCTGCAAATCACACACACACACACACGCACACACACAAAAGTCATACACACACATATACATGCACCCATACATATATACATGCTCCAAAACATCTCTTCACTTTTTAAATCCCAATATCACAAACCCTAATTCATCAATGTATCTTTTAGGGTTCTTAGATTACAACCTTAATAATCCAAACTAACAACGAGTAGGTGATTTGGGAGTACCTTTGATGAATGGAATCGACTCTCTCTCTCTCTTTTCCTCTTCTTCCTCTTTCCCGAGTTCTTCTTCACTCGGTTTCTCCCTCTCCCGCTGGTAGCCGCCGCCTCTCTCTGTCCCGTTCTTTTCTTTTTCTTTTCTTTTGTGATTAGTAAAGAGGGGAGGGTTTTAATATGTGTATATATAGTAGGGTTTTAATTTCCCTAATTGAAAAGGATTAACTAAACCCGATGGGTTTTATTTTATTTGGGCCCGAACTTAAGCCCAACTCGTCATCTTGCATAATTTAATTTAAGCCCAACATTAATAAAATATAAAATAAAAAAATGGGCCGGGTATTACATTCTTACCTCCTTAAAAGGGTTTGGTCCTCCAAACCAAACGCACGTCATTTTAAAAATAAATCGGGATACGTCTCTCACATTTCGCTCTCGAGCTCCCACGTAGCTTCTCTTTCAGTGTGGTTGCTCCATTGCACTTTCACATAAGGAATTACTCTTTTCCTCAAAATCTGGTCCTTGCGATCAACAATCTTCATAGGCCTTTCATCATAGCTCAAATCAGCGCGAACTCTAAGCTGTTTATACTCGATCACATGAATTGGGTCGGGAATGTACTTCCTTAACATCGATACATGAAACACGTTATACACTCCTGCTAAAACCGGCGGTAAGGCTAATTTATAAGCTACTGCCCCAACTCTTTCCAAAATTTCGAATGGTCCCACGTATCTCGGGCTTAACTTCCCACGAATGCCAAACCTCATAACTCCTTTGGTTGGCGAGATTTTCAAAAACACTCTATCCCCTATCTGAAATTCTAAATCACGCCTCCTACGATCGGCATAGGATTTATGTCTGCTCTGCGCGGTCAAAAGCCAATTTCTTATCTGTTGTACCTTGTCCGCCGTCACTTGGACAATTTTTGGTCCAGTCAACTTCCTTTCACCCACTTCGTCCCAACAAGTCGGTGATCTACACTTTCGCCCATACAGTGCCTCATACGGTGCCATTCCAATACTAGCATGGAAACTGTTATTATACGCGAACTCCACCAATGGCAAATGTTCATCCCAAGTCCCTTGCCAATCCAACGATGTAGCCCTTAACATATCTTCCAATGTCTGAATAGTTCTCTCTGATTGCCCATCGGTCTGCGGGTGAAAAGCTGTACTCATTGTCAATTCTGTCCCCAAGGCTCGTTGTAGACTTTTCCAAAATTTTGACGTGAATCGCGCATCTCTATCGAACATTATTGACACCGGTATGCCATGCAGCCTTACAATCTCATCAATATACAACTTAGCCATCTTTTCTAGCGAATCCGTCACCTTGATTGCCAGAAAGTGGGCCGATTTCGTGAGCCTATCTACTATCACCCAAATTGCATTATACCCTTTCAACGTCTTTGGTAACCTAACCACTAGATCCATAGCTATGTGTTCCCACTTCATTCAGGGATAGGTAACGACTGTAATAGTCCTGCAGGCCTTTAATGCTCACTTTTTACTTGTTGACATACTAAACATCTTGACACGAATTCTGCCACATCTCCCTTCATATGGTTCCACCAATAAGATTCCCTCAAATCTCTATACATTTTTGTGCTTCCCGGATGCACAGAAAACCTCGAACAATGAGCTTCATTTAAAATCTCTCTTTTGATGTCTTCGTTGCTTGGCACCCAAATCCTTGATTGGTACCTCACAATCCCGTCCTCTCCCATACGAAAGTCCTTCCATTTTCCTTCCACTAAGTTTGCACGTACTTTTCTCACTTCTTCATCAGTTACTTGTGCTATTTTGATTCTATCCACCAGTGTAGGCTGTACACTCAAATGTGCCATATAGCCTTGTACTCGTACATTCACACCTAACACCTCAATGCGACTCCACGCACTTACCTCCTTAGGCTTTAACGTCGCTAGGGTTCCATGATTCTTCCTACTTAACGTATCCGCCACCTTATTGGCTTTCCCAGGATGATATAAGATTTCACAATCATAATCTTTTAATAATTCCAGCCATCGCCTTTGCCTCATGTTAAGCTCTTTCTGAGTGAAGATGTACTTAAGACTTTTATGGTCCGTATAAATCTGGCATGTCGTCCCATATAAGTAGTGTCTCCAAATCTTCAATGCAAAGACCACCGCGGCTAACTCCAAATCATGAGTCGGATAGTTCTTTTCATGGACCTTCAATTGTCTCAATGCATAGGCTATAACCTTGTCATTCTGCATTAGCACGCATCCTAATCCTTTAATCGACGCATCTATATATATCACAAACCCGTCTGATCCAGAATGTAACGTAAGAACTGGTGCAGACACCAAACGTTGCTTCAATTCTAGGAAACTCTTCTCGCACTCTTCTGTCCAAACGAATTTTACTCCTTTTTGGGTCAGTCTTGTCAACGGCACAGATAACTTAGAGAAACCTTCGACGAATCTCCTATAGTAACCAGCCAATCCCAAAAAGCTCCTTATTTCACTAACAGTAGTAGGCCTCTCCCAGTTCACGATAGCCTCTATCTTTGTCGGGTCCACTTCTACCCCCTCCTTAGATATGACATGACCTAAGAACGCTACTTTTTCCAACCAGAACTCGCACTTCTTGAACTTAGCATATAATTGTTGTTCCCTTAAAATTTGTAATACTAACCTCAAATGCTCCTCGTGCTCCTCCTTAGTCCTTGAGTAGACTAGAATATCATCAATAAATACTATAACACATTTGTCCAGAAATTCCTGAAATATCCTATTCATCAGTTCCATAAATGCAGCAGGCGCATTAGTCAACCCAAAAGGCATCACCAAAAACTCGTAGTGACCATACCTTGTCCTAAAGGCCGTCTTCGCAATATCTTCCTTTTTCACCCTTAACTAATGATAACCAGACCTCAAATCTATCTTCGAAAAGTAACATGCTCCCCGAAGTTGGTCAAATAAGTCATCTATCCTTAGTAATGGGTACTGATTCCTCACCGTTACGCGGTTCAGTTCTCTGTAGTCGATACACATTCTCATTGACCCATCCTTCTTCTTCACGAATAACACAGGTGCACCCCAAGGTGATACACTTGGTCTAATCAAACCCTTATCTAACAGCTCTTGTAGTTGCTCTTTTAGCTCTTTCAATTCTGCCGGAGCCATTCTGTAAGGTGCCTTTGATATTGGCACGGTTTTTGGTGCCAAATCAATAGAGAACTCCACTTCCCTATCTGGTGGTATACCAGGCAAATCTTCTGGAAACACATCTGCAAATTCTCTAACTACTGACAAAGATTCTATAATAATCTCCCCACTATCAGTTTTTCCAACGTAAGCCAAGAACCCTTCACATCCTTTCCTTAGCAACCTGCGAGCCCTCATCACAGAGATGAAATCCAACCTAGTTCTAGGCTTCATGCCTTGAAAATGAAACTCTTCACCAGATGGCAACCTAAAGTGAACTTCCTTCTTGAAACAATCAACATGGGCATGGTATGCAGCTAACCAGTCCATCCCTAAGATCACATCAAACTCTCCCATCTCTAATTCGATCAAATCAACTTCTAGATCCATTTCGTCTATGCTTAACGGTCACCTTCTATATATAGACATAATAGGAATCGATTCTCTAGTAGGTGTATCTATCACTAGAGGTGTCTCTAACCTTTCAGATTTCAAATTCATTTGCTTCGCCACCCGTGTACTAATAACGGAGTACGTAGCACCCGTATCAATCAAAGCATATACATTTCGAAGGCAGAGTCGAAGAGTACCTGCCACCAGATCGTTTGAAGCTCTTGCATCTCTAGACGTCATAGTGAACACACGACCACGGCCTCCACCCTTGTCCTTGTCGCCATCCTTAGCTCCTTGTGCATTGTTGTTCTTCTTTGGTTCTGGGCATTTCCAATGCGGGTGTCCCACCTTGTCCCAGTTGTAGCATTTCTTTTCCTTGAACCAGCAGTCTTCGGTCTTGTGCCTTCCCTGGCAGGACTGACACTTCTCGCCCGTCCCCTTATCACGAGCATCATTTTTGTCTCCATCTCGGCGGTTATTGTAGCCCTTGTTCTGGTACTTATTTCCAGCAACGTCTTTCCCACGTTGATCATCACTAGCTTTTCGCTTGTTATTCCCATCTCGGTTCCACCCTCCGGAACTTCCTTTCAATCCAGTCGATTCCTTTTTAATGGATTTCTTCTTTTCCTCTTTTTTGCTGCGGTAATTATCAGACTCTTTCTCTACCAACCTTGCCCTGTCCACAATGTCACTGTAAGTTGGCAGCATTAAAGGTGTAATCCTGAACCTTATGCGGTCACTCAATCCCGCTTCAAACTTACGGGCTTTCTGTTCCTCATTATCAAAGAATGTCGGAGCGAATTCAAGCAACTCTGTGAACTTAGCGCAGTAATCATCTACGGTTATGCTGCCCTGAGTCAGCATCAGGAACTCTGCTACTTTCTCATTGCGGACACTTGCTGGGTAATACTTCTCATAAAACACCGTCTTGAACCTGTTCCACGTGAAGGCCTCATCCCCACGCGCAGCTGATGCTCTCTTTTCGGCTTCCCACCATTTAAGAGCCTTTCCTTTAAACATGAACGTTGTGAATACCACCTGTTGTTCTGGTGTGCAAGTCAACGTCTCGAAAATCTTCTCCATATCTTTAATCCAATCCTCTGGCTTATCTTTTGGCTCTCCAGAGAATGAATCTGGGTTTCTCTTCTGAAACGATTCAAGAGGATCTCTCTGAGTCACTGGTTGAGGTTGTGGTTGCTGCTGCTGAGCTGCCAATCCTTGTAATACTTGGCCGATTCCCGCCATCGTCTGAGCTAATGTCTGCAGTAAATTAGTCATGTTGGGATCTTGTCCACCATTGTTTCCAGCATTGTTCCCAGCACTGTTCCTTCTGTTGTTCCTCGACATCTGAGGATAACATGATATCTCCATTAATACCACGAATACAAAACGTTTCACACGCACTCGCGCTCTATAATACTTCTTACTTCTATGATGCGTATATAGGTCGTCTCATTAGACTTGTCATTTCAGTAAAGGTCAAACACCAGACCTATGGTCGTTCTATTAGACCGGAACTTTCTCCATTTAGTAAATTTTACTAGACATTTTGGGTTCCACTACACCCTTACTTCTTCATTAGTCATTTCTATAGACCACAATTTACTTTCATAGGTCATTCAATAGACCCTTATTACTTTCACTTGGTCATTTTACTAGACCGGGATCACTTTTCGTTAGTCTTTTCATTAGACCACGCTTGCTTTCTTTGATCTTTTCACTAGACCAAACTTTCATTCATTAGTCAATTCAATAGACTATACTTGATAGCTCTTGGTTAACACATACTTTTAACATTATAGCACAACACGAAATCATAAAACTTTAAGACATCATATAAGAGAAAAAGTCACTTTTATTAATAAATGGAAAGGTTCACTTTCATACTAAAACGAGTTCAAATCACAGAATTTTAAAACCACTACCAATAACTACTTCTACTAAGCAAAGAATTTAAAGGTACTAGTTATCCCTCATTCCATTTTCCTTCCTAGGCCTCCCTCTAGGCCTACCACTAGGCATCTTTGGGGTTTTCTTCACTTGATTATTGGATCCCTTGGGTCTTCCTCGGGTCCGCTTTGGCATACTTAGTTGCTATTCATCCTCTATCTCGATTGGAGCGGTTTCACTCCCTTCTATAGCAGCCTCTTCCTCTTCTAGTTCCTCAATCTCCTCATTGGCTCCCATTCCCCCCAAATTGGGTGCTTCCTCAGATTCTGGGACTTTGTAGTAATTTCTGTAATATTCTTCCCTTATTGAGGCTTCATACACGTCCTGCTTATCCACATCCTCTTTTAGCTTCTCCACTTCATCTAAAGCTTTATGCCACCTTTCCCTAGTATACATCCATCTCTCAAATGTAAAGTCTGTTTGTTTCTTTTCATACTTAAGCTGGTTCTTGAGCTTTCTGACAACCCATGCATGCCTCAGAGCTGCCCTTTCCTTCGGTGTCTTATGCCTCAAATTCTTCATCATTTTGCCCTTAAGTCCGTCCATTTCCTATAATTTGGACACAATCAACGTTAGAATCACATACTTAAAGTCAAATAACCGTCATCTTAAACATATAAAAGAAAGACACAAAAAGATGCTTCCTATCTTAGGTTCTTTCCAAAAATATTAAGTTTCCTTATTTGGAAAGGTTCCTCAACTTAGAAAGTTTCCTAATTTAGAATGTTTTCTCAAAAGGTAAGTTTCCTAAAATGGTAATTCCCAAAAGTACTATCTTCCTTATCAAAGTTCTAATGCCCAATCTATGTTAAGTACTATTTATCCTCATAGTCTTAACTTCTTTCTATAGTCTCCCATGTAAACCTAAACCGGAGCTCTGATTACCAACTGTAACATCCCAAATTTTCAGAGTAAAGTAATATCTTTTAAATAAACAACATCCATCCCCAAACTCGGGAAACAGCGGTCTTAAACCATAATTCAAATCTCAACGGCTAGTCATAACCAACATTTAAAAAGTAAACATGACTAAATTGTCTTTCTTAAGTCTAACGGCTAGTCATAACCGTCCATAACCTCTCGTCATCAAGGATCTTCAATCTTCACCTTATCAACAATCTCCTTGTCCCTTGGAATCCTTCACCTACTTATCCCCTGAAGAACAATAATTATGGAAGGGGTGAGCGAACAATGCTCAGTAAGTTCATACGGGATCTCTCCGGGTTCTAAGGAGAGATGATCGGAAGAACGAAACAACAATAATATTTTCAAAGATAAGCTTTCATAAAATATCAAGTTAACCGTTAAGTTCAAGACAGTTAACCATTAAACTTTTCAATACGAATGTGGCATTTACTTTAAAGTCCGTCAATTCCAAGATAACGTCACCATTTCAGGTGCAATGCCTGATCAGGGCATTTAAGTAAGATTTATCATGATAATCAACTACTTCAATAAGCAGTATAAAAGTCTAGTCCTTTTTCATTTCAGACCAGACTACCCTACTTAGTCCTTTTTCATTTCAGACTAAGCGAACGTCTATACCAAATTAAGATATAGCAAAGTTTCAACTTAGTGTTCAAGGTACGAGAACACCATACAATTTCAAAGATATTTTTGGTACCCATTGATTTAAAACATGTCAAGGGATAGGAACATTCAAAAGGCGTTCACAACTTTTAAGAATTCAAAACGTTACCGCCACATGGTAACTACTCATGAAAGAATTTCAAGGAATCCTACATCAAAGGATAGAGACAATCAAAAGCTAGGATCGTAATCCCTTACCTTAACCTTGAGGTCTTCACTTAGCAATTTCACGTGCACAATCTACAAACACGCAAATAATGTTTTCTTAGGAACATGAATTACTTAAATTCTCCGTCCCCATTATATTTTATTTTACTTTCTTAACTTCACGAACTCATCCTCTTAAACTCTTCGTTAGGGTTCGTTCTACCCATTACTTGTGTTCCCGAAATACCCTTTTCAGATTACTAAAATACCCCTAGGGTTATATTAATTCCATTCCCAAATAATAAGTTTTAGGATTGCATTAATCCTATTTAGAACACTATTCCCAGCTCAAAAATCACTATTCACAGCCTATGTTACTAGTCACAGAATTTATACACACACTATTTTCACCTTTTATCACACACATAAAACCCTAATTCACACACACACACTCGACACCAACACACACTGCACAAACGCACATTGCACACACTCACACACACACGCACACACATACTGCACACACAAACACACACTGTACACACACTTCACGCACACACACACACACACACACACGCACACACAGAAGTCATACACATGCATATACATGCACCCATACATATATACATGCTCCAAAACATCTCTTCACTTTTTAAATCCCAATATCACAAACCCTAATTCATCAATGTATCTTTTAGGGTTCTTAGATTACAACCTTAATAATCCAAACTAACAACGAGTAGGTAATTTGGGAGTACCTTTGATGAATGGAATCGACTCTCTCTCTCTTTTCCTCTTCTTCCTCTTTCCCGAGTTCTTCTTCACTCGGTTTCTCCCTCTCCCGCTGGTAGCCGCCGCCTCTCTCTGTCCCGTTCTTTTCTTTTTCTTTTCTTTTGTGATTAGTAAAGAGGGGAGGGTTTTAATATGTGTATATATAGTAGGGTTTTAATTTCCTTAATTGAAAAGGATTAACTAAACCCGATGGGTTTTATTTTATTTGGGCCCGAACTTAAGCCCAACTCGTCATCTTGCATAATTTAACTTAAGCCCAACATTAATAAAATATAAAATAAAAAAATGGGCCGGGTATTACAAAATAAGTGCAATTTAAAAAAAAAATGTCTTTTTTACTAAAAAAAAAAATTCACTACTCACTTTATACTTTGTTTAGAAAGTGAATGATAAGAATATTTACCCATTTTTCTCATGTAATTGTAAACATTTTCAAAATGCTCAATAAATAAAATAACATGCATTCAAAGATAAAGAGATAAAAGTACTCCCTCCGTCCGACTATAAGGTTCTTACTTTGACTTTGCATTTGCACGGAGGTTAATAAAAATGTTGTGAGTGTGGAAAGTAAAGTAAGAGAGAGAAAGTGTGTAGAGAGTTTTTATTGTGAGAATGATAAGTGGATCTCAATTTCCATTTTTTGTAATAAAGTAAGGGTTAATGACAGATTAGGGCCTGAACTGCAGGGGGGTGCGTCTAAAAGAGGCCTGTGTTTTTTTTTTGGCTAGATCAGGGCTCAATATCTCAAATTTTCGGCAGTTAAGGGCTTTTTGACGGAAATCGTTAGAAAAGTCAGTTAAGTGCCATGTGTCGAGCACGTGATCGTCAAAATGGATGGGTTTGCAATGAAAATTTGTCAAAAGGGGTCAAACTGTAAATTTTAAAATTTGATGGGTTAAATCTACCCATTCCCAAACCCGAACCCAAATAAGTAATTATCATATATAAAATAAATTTATTAAAAAAATCAAAATTATTAAACAAATTAATCTAATAGCTATATTAAATATAAAAGGATTTAAATTTTTTTAAATAATAAATTTAAAATAAAAAAATTATAAATAAATTTAAATTTTATTCTATGAACATAATAAATTACTTTACATTCACCAAATTTAAAACAACATAAAATAATTATCACTATTTACAATGGAAAGCTTTTATTATTTTTTTATTAGTTGGACCCACTTGAAATAGGACATCCCAAAATGGAAAGCTTTTATTACTTTTTTATTAGTGGGACCCACTTGTCATACTCATAACTTCTTTTCATTTATTATTCCCCACCCACTTTCTCTGTCCTTCATACTCACAACACCTACTTTTCAAACAATTTTTTATAATAAAAGATTATTATTCCTTAATCCCCGTGTCGGACCAAGAATCCTATTTCGAATGGGACGGATGGAGTATTATAGATACTTAATATTATTATACAACATTTAAAAAAAAACAGACTTATTAAAATATAAAAAAAATCCACATTCTTATTTAAAAGTATTAATTACAATTTAATAGAAACATTAACAAAGTAAATTTAAAAAAAAAAAAAAAACACACACACATACACACAAACCCAGCAAGAACAATAAGCTCCATAGAAAAATTGATTGCTCCTTCCCCTTCTCATCATCTTCCATGAACACCCACCCATCCTCCACTTTACACCACCATAGCCACCGCCGTTCACCACCACCCAACAAAACTACTTTCTCAGCCCCTAAATTCATTCTCACAAACCCTAAATCAAATCAGAAAAATCCCAACCAAAATTCATCCCCCAAAAATGCACAAAATCCCATCATCATCAACCCTAGGCCCAGGAGGCTTAGACATTTCAAAATCCTTCTTCAAACGCATCCAAAACACCTCCCCAACGATCCCCTCTACCCGCACCACCAAAATCTCCGTCATCGGCGTCGGCAATGTCGGCATGGTCATCGCTCAGACCATCCTCACCCAAGACCTCGCCGACGAGCTTGCCTTAGTCGATTTAGGGTTTTTGGGGAGGTTGAGTAAGGGGGAAGGGTAAGGAACAGAAGAGTACTGGAGGGGTTTACGGTGAGGGAGCTTGGATTTAGGAGTGGTGGTGGTGGTGATGGAGGAGGAGAGAGATGCGGCGACGGAGTCGATTGCGGCCCAGAGAGCGGCGTCGTCGAGGTCTTTGTCGTCGATGGCGAAGTTGACCGACGACGATTTGCTCATTTCTTCCGATGATTCGCCGGAGAAGATGATGTGAGACGAGCGAACTCGCCGTCAACGAGGAAACAGAGAGAAGAGGGATTGGGTTTTTTTTTGGGTCAAAATCAATTGACTTTCTCATCCAATTTGTAATTTATTTTTTTTGTTGGCCAAATCAAATACACTTTGAAGTCCTTCAAATTTTAAAATTTTCACTAAAGTCCTTCATTGCTAATATCAATTACAAACCCATCCATTTTGACGATCACGTGCTCGGCACATGGCACTTAACTGACTTTTCTAACGATTTTCGTCAAAAAGCCCTTAACTGCCGAAAAAATGAGATATTGAGCCCTGATCTAGCGGGAAAAAAAACCCAGGCCCCTTTTAGACGCACCCCCCCTGCAGTTCAGGCCCTAATCTGTCATTAACCCATAAAGTAAAGTAAAAACCTTAAATTGTGAAAGACTAAAAAGGAAAGTAAGAACTTTAAATCGGGACCGAGAGAGTAATACAATATATGGAACTCGGGAAAAAAATAAAGTTGGAACATTCATTTCATTTATTGATGGAAATAGTAATAACACAGATTTAAAAAAAAAAAAATGAATTGTGAAGAAACTAACGTACATGTCCCCCAAAGGAGTGGCCCAGTGGTAAAGCCAAGCCTCACCTTCGGTGAGTGCTAGGGTCGATCCCTCTCCTCGCCTCCTTATTGCGTAGACATTGTTCAAAAAAAACGTACCTATTGTAAGAAGACTTTGACCATTGTAATTGCTTAGTTAGGTTGAGCTTCTCCCCCACTCTATAAATGTAAGCTGTTGTGATATTTTCCAGCATTTACTGTATTTGTTTTACAATACTTGTGACTAAATTCCCCTCACCCTCTCCTTATGTGACACGTCTTACAAATTACATGACACGTCTTACAAATTACATACGTGTCACTCTTTAAGTTTTTTTTTTTTTTTTGAGCAATCACTCTTTAAGTTGTTACATTCACCATTTGCATTTATACACGTGTCATATTATACCAATATTATACCAAGGTGAGGTTTCCGATATCAGCAAATCACGTGACAATATTATGGGATTCTATTTCTACTAGCGGGTAACCCGTGCTCTGCACGGAAACCAATACTATGTCTTTTAACTATAGTTAACTAATATAGTAATCATCATTTTAACTAATACTATTAATAATAAAAATTAATCTATATGATTACTATTATTAGACTGTAATAACTATTATAATTAATTAATACCATTGATAGTAATAGTTAATATATATATTAATAGCAATGATTTGTCTATGTAATAATAATTATTAATATAATTATTATAATAAAATAATATTATTAATAGTAATAGTTAATTGATATAGTAACTATTATGATTAATTAATTTTAAAAATTAATAATCTAACTTATATAATAACTATTATAATCAACTAATACTAATAATAATAATAGTTAATGTATGTAGCCTATTATAGTTAACCAATACTATTAATAGTAAAAAATAAATTATAAAGTAACTATTATGGTTAACTAATACTATTAATAGTAATAATCAGCTATATAGTAACTATTATAGTTAACTAATACTATTAATAGTAATAGTTAACTAATATAGTAGTAACTAATACTATTAATAGTAATATTTAACTAATATAGTTAACTATAATAGTAATATTTAGCTTGTATTGTAACTAATATTGTTAACTAATACTATTAATAGTAATAGTTAACTATAATAGTAACTATTACTAATAAGAGTAATAGTTAACTATAATGGTTAACTATTATAGTTAACTATTACTAATAATAGTAATAGTTACTATAATAGTTAACTATTATAGTTACCTTTTTTAGTAACTATTATTATTAGCTAATGAAAAGAAAATGAAAAGTCACTTATTTATTAGTATGTTGTTGATGTGGCTTCTCCAAATGCAAGCTTTCTCAATTGTTTGTCCACATGTCAATACATTAGCTCTTTTGGCCAACTTTAATATATATATATATATATATATATATATATATATATAGATTTTTTCTTCTTCTGTACTACTCCCTTCGTCGCTCATTAACTTAAAAATTTGAGTTGAGCAAATTAATTAAAGAAAAAGTGAAAAAATGATATGTTGTAAGTGTAAATAGTTAGGTAGGGGCAGTAGGGTTGAGAAAATAGAACAAAAAAATATTAATGAATTGTTGTTGTGAGTATGACAAGAAGTTTTCGTTATTTTAAAAGTATTAAAAAACTTCTATTTTAAGACTTTATTTTTATTTTTATTTTTTCTTTTATTTTTTTATTTTTTATTTTAATTTTAATTTTTTTAATTTTTATTTTTATTTTTATTTTTATTTTTATTTTTATTTTTATTTTTATTTTTATTTTTATTTTTATTTTTATTTTATTTTATTTTTATTTTTATTTTTATTTTTATTTTTATTTTTATTTTTATTTTTATTTTTATTTACTTTACATTTTTATTTTTATTTTTATTTTTACTTTTATTTTTATTTTTATTTTTATTTTTATTTTTATTTTTATTTTTATTTTTATTTTTATTTTTATTTTTATTTTTATTTTTATTTACATTTACATTTTTATTTTTATTTTTATTTTTACTTTTATTTTTATTTTTATTTTTATTTTTATTTTTATTTTTATTTTTATTTTTATTTTTTATTTTTATTTACATTTACATTTTTATTTTTATTTTTATTTTTACTTTTATTTTTATTTTTATTTTTATTTTTATTTTTATTTTTATTTTATTTTATTTTTTATTTTTATTTACATTTACATTTTTATTTTTATTTTTATTTTTACTTTTATTTTTATTTTTATTTTTATTTTTATTTTTATTTTTATTTTTATTTTTATTTTTATTTTTATTTTTATTTTTATTTTTATTTTTATTTTTACTTTTATTTTTATTTTTATTTTTATTTTTATTTTTATTTTTATTTTTATTTTTATTTTTATTTTTATTTTTATTTTTATTTTTATTTTTATTTTTATTTACATTTACATTTTTATTTTTATTTTTATTTTTACTTTTATTTTTATTTTTATTTTTATTTTTATTTTTATTTCACGTTATTGCATTTTAAATATCATAAAAATATTGTCTCCTAAACCTAATAAAAATTAACTTGAGTGAAAATTTAACAACTTTGGTTAGAAATTCAACACCCACCATCTCTACCAAAGTTAATTTCAAAAAATTGCTCGGAAATCAACCAAATAATTAAACCCAGCAAAACTAATTTTGCGTACACACATTCTGCACACATACTCACGTACTCCAAATTTAAAGTGGGTTTGAAATTGAGGATTCAAACCCAATTCAAATCCCCATATTTGTGAGGAGATTTAAGATAGAGGAGAGGGAGAAGGAGGAGAGAGAGACGGATTGAAATATGAGATTGAAACCCACATGAAATTGGGGATTATACGCATGCACACACACACACCCCTCATTTCCTGAGTCTTCTTCTCTTCAATCTTTGCTTTGACAGTGTGGGGAGAGATGGGAGGGGAGGTATGAGACTGTGGCTGCCGGAAGTGATGGAGGGTTGTGGGTGTGGGCTAGGGGGGGGGGGGGTTGGCTGCTCTTGGATAAGGGAGAGTAGCTTTTGACTTTCGATTTTTTTAGTTTATTGGCTGATATGGGAAATGCCATTTTTTACCCTGAAAGATCATGTGCGAGGCACATGATATTGATTTTTATCGAAAGTTATTTTTTTAACTAAATTTATATTGAATTGAAACAAAAAGTCAATGTTAGAAATGAGGTTGTAAAAAAGGAAATATTGAGAATTGGATTGCAACCTCCAATGAACTTTAGGTGACTAATATGTAATTTGCCAAAAATATATCCAATAGACTTGAGAAGTTGTTTCCTAAAATAGTGGCGAAATATTTTGAGACAAATGTTCTCAAATTAGACAAAAGTTGACAGCAATTAGAGCCAATAGTTTTTTTAAGGGGAAATGACAATTTAGGGTCCAAAGTTTAGGGGGTGTGTGCCAATCGGGGTCTGATGTTCTAATTTTGTCAATTTAGGGTCCAAAGTTGCAAAAGTTGTGCAGATAGGGGTTTTTTGACGATTCCGTTAACAGAACCCAGTTAAATAGCACATGCAAGGCACATGTCACTTAACTGGAGTTTAATTTAAAATTGAGCTTGGTTTTTTTGTCATTTCACGCAGGCTTTAACAAAGAGGCCCCAAATCACCCAGAATTGTTCCAAGTTTTGGTAGTTTAGGGCTGACCGCTACCACCACCACAGTTCACCTATAATCCGACCACCACCCGTCAATCCCTCGCCGGAAAAATATCAATCTCAATCAAATTATCCTCCTCAACAACATGATTATCATATCTGCAATTCCTCCTCTTCACATCCAATGCAATCTCAATTAACTATTCTCTATCCTCCTCGTTCCACTTGAAAATCAAACCCTCCGTCGGTTCCCAGTTCCCATTCATTGCAAAATCCCCATCCTCCGACAAGCTAACCCCGTTTGATTCCGGGTAGTACTTTGACAGCGACATCAGGAACTTCTCATCAAAACCCAAAACCCGTCTCTCTATTTTCTCGTTAAAAACTCCGTCGACGCACCGATCATCTTCATCATCGTCGTCCTCCTCTCCTTCTTCGTCTATGACTTCCAATGGCACTCTAACATTCCAATCACGAAATGAGCCGGAGTAATACAGTTTATGATCTGACCCAGGTGAGGATTCAGCCGGATTGGTGCTGGAAGGAGTAAGTTTCTGTTCATGAGCTTCTTCTTCTTGTTGTTGTGGGGAGGGAAAGTGAATTAGATTCCTTAATTTCTGGGTGGAATGGGAATCGTATTCCGTTCTCTATACGATTGCAAAATTATTAATTAAAAAAAACACTTTATTTTATTATTTGTTACTCCCCCTGTCCCAATATACATGTAGTTTAAGGGGTTGAAATTGTCCCAAAATGTTTGTTGTTTTGCTTTTATCTAGACATCTTTGACATTGTTTGTCAAATTTACCCTTATTTATGATGGTAGTTGTCATTATAAAAGTATTTAATTGTCTTGATACTTGAAATATTTCAAGGGTAATTTAGTTCATTGATTGTTTTTCTTAATTTGCGGGAAAATTGTAGAACTACAAGTATTTTGGGACAGAGGGAGTAGTGTTTTTTGAATTAATTAAAATTATTGGAGTAAGGAAAAATAACAAATTAGGGTCCATTATATAATGTGTGAGTGAAATGACAAAAAGGCCAGACGAAAAATCAAAATTAACTCCAGTTAAGTGTAGTGTGACTTAACTGTATTTTCTTTGCGATTTGGTCCAAAAACCCCTAACTGACTAACGTTGTCAACTTTGGACCCTAAATTGACAAAATTAGAACATCAGACCCCGATCAGCACACACCCCCTGAACTTTGGACCCTAAATTGTCATTTCCCCTTTTTTTAATTTCAACATTGGTCAAAACAAAAGTACAATTCTCATTCACCTCCTCTACATTTGACATTTTATGTTCTTTCGAAAGTCTTCCCTCTTTCTTGCTCTCTAACATTTTTCTCGGTGGTCTCGTTTACGTTGATGTCAACATCTCCCTCGTCGTCCCATATTTGGACGGCGGGCGGATCTCTTACCTACCCTCCATCAACCACCGCCATTTATGTTGTCGGTTATGTCTTTCTCTAACAATCATAAATAATTACTTATTTTGATCGAGGTTTTTCAACGACGTAGCTAGTCACATTTCCTCTTTTTTTTCTAACAAAAATGGCAAAAATGAAGCCGTTCCAATTATTGGAAATAACCATTATCTCAGCCCAAGATTTGGAGCCCGTGTCAAAGAAAATAAAAACATATGCTACTGCGTGGATCCATGTGAATCGGAAGTTGTCAACCCGTGTGGATACCGATGGTAACACCAACCCTACGTGGAACGATAAATTTGTTTTTCGGGTCAATGAGGAATTCCTCCAGTGCGACACGTCTGCAGTTATGATAGAGATTTATTCAACACATTGGTTTCGTGACAACATTGTGGGCACGGTTCGCGTCCTTGTTGGGAACCTTATCCCACCCGCACACCGATCGCAATACCATCATAATCAACATCTAGGAATGCGATTTGTGGCTCTTCAGGTATGACAATATCCCTTGTTATTTTCGGTCATTTTCCTTCTTTAATTTTCAAAATTAAATGGGAAAATGAAAAATAAGGGTCTGAAGTTTGGGGGTCGTTCGTAGAAAAAGGTAAGATGTTCAAAAACTCGCAGATTAGGGTCTAAAGTTGATGAAAACTAGCAATTAAGGGCTTTTTGACAGAAAAGTTAGATTTTCAGTTAAATCCACATGTGCCATGCACCTGTGGACCTAATTGAAATAAAAGTTATTCTGTAAGGGTTAAAATGACTATGTTAAACTTTAAAAGACTAAAAGTAAAATTTTCACTAGTAAAGGGGTAAAATGAATATTGAAAGTTTAAGGGCTAAAAGTAAATTTTTTTAACTAATATATGTATGATTCACGAAATTAATATTTTTTAAATTCACTAAATTATTTTTTGTAAAAATTATTAATTTTAGAAAAAAATTTTCAGTAAATTATATTATTGAGAAAATATTTCACTAAATTAATCTTTCCTAAAATCAAAATATCGAATATATTTCATTAAATTAGTGAAATTATCTTTTTGAAAAATAATTTCACTTAACATTTTTTTAAATATAATTTTATTTTATTTTTTTCCTAAATTTGTATTTTTTTTCTGTTTTGAAATATTTTAGAGTTTTTTTTATTTTTTGCTAGATTAATTTAGTGTAATATTTTTCCCCAAACCAAAATTAGTTAAATATATTTTCAAAAATACTAATTTAGTAAGGTGTTTTTCACAAATAATATAAATTTTAGTGAAATTAGTATCTTTTTAAAAAATGATTTAGTGGAATATTTTTCTTAAAAAATAATTAATTTATTGAATTTTATATGTACTAGTGAAAATTTAATGTTTAGTCCTTTAAAGTTTAATATAGTCATTTTACTCCTTACTGGTTAACTTTTATTTCAGTTAGGTCCACATGTGCACGGCACATGTGGATTTAACTGAAAAATCTAATTTTTCCGTAAAAAAAAAAAGCCCTTAATTGCTAGTTTTAATCAACTTTAGACCCTGATCTGCGAGTTTTAGAACATTAGACCCCTTTCTACGAACGACTCCCAAACTTCAGACCCTTATTTGTCATTTTCCCAAATTAAATCTCATGAATTCCAAATTTCTTACATAACTGTTGTGAACAATTCTAGTAATTAAACAAAAAGTTATGACAATTGTGCTCAATTGTTGTAGTTGGAAGAATTATTTTGTAATTTTACGAATGTCACAATCTATGTACTTGCATTTGATTTATGATTACTCACATGCACTTTCTCTAGCCTAAAGTAATTTTGTTTCTAAGAAAATAATGTTTTACTCTCTCCATTAGTTTTCTGAAAAAACGATTGTCCCAAAATGAATTTTCTGTTTGTAGACAAAATTTATTTTCAAATATTTTTTATCAAGTTTTTCAGTAAACATTTTGTACTTGCAAAACTAGATTTTTAGAAAGTGGATAACAAGAATATTTTTGCATCTTTGTCATTAAATTATATAAATAGTAAACATTTTCAGCGTTCCTCAAATCATTTAAGGACAGAAGGGGCATAAATCTGCATATAAATGACATGTCATATACATATATGTATGATGATTAAAAAGTTCTAAATTTTGTGTTTACATGAAAAAGAATATCCGGGGTGAAAAATATTTAGGCATGTGAGATTTCATTTTAGGTACGTCGTCCATCTGGTCGCCCACAAGGAATTTTGAACATTGGTGTAGCGGTACTTGATAGTTCAATGAGGAGCATGCCTTTATACACTCAAATGAATGCGTCTGCCATTGGATTTCGTGATTTGATGGAAGATGAATCATACTATGATCACATTCATCAAAACAAGAGCAATAATGTTGATAAGAAAAAATCGACGGCTCCAATTGTCAAACCAATACTGCGACGTTCCAGGAGTGAGCGTAGTGAACGCATAATATTTGATGGTCTTTCAGCCACCAACACTTCAATGGTCACAATTCCACAACGACATGGATCAACTGCAGTGGGGAGTTCAATCCTCAGTGTTTCAGAGTTTGAAGGTCCTATAAAGGGGAAGGGTAAAAGCGGGAAAGCAAGTTCGGTTATTAGCGGGGCTGAGTTGAGAGAGAAACCCAAGGAGAAGGGCAAAAAGGGTAAAGCGAGTTCACTTATTAGCGCTTCAGTTGCTAGCAAAGATTTAAGAAAAAATGAGCTCACAAATGAAAGTCCAATTTTGATGGTGAAGGATGTAAATAATAAGGTATCAAATGTGAAACTCGGGTCAGAACTCGGTGACCCACACACCAAGAAAATTGTTGATGAAAAACTCGTTACGAAAAACTCAGGTTTACCCGTACCTCCACAAAAAGTGGTACAAGGCCCTGTTATTGGGAAGCCCATTTCAAAATTTAACGGTTATGAGTATGGAGGCCAAAGAGTGACTGATGGAAAATTCATTTTTGGGCCTCCACACAAGGGTAATTCTATTTGGTCAGAGTCAGAGGTGGGGCCCTCTCCATCAGAGGTGGCTGCGGCTATGGTGGAGAGAAGATATCCACTAGAAGACGAGCAGAGCTCCGTATTGGATGGATGGAGTGTAGATGAGAGCGTAGAAGGATTGAGATCAAAGCTTGAGAGGTGGAGAACAGAGTTGCCACCTATATATGACCGCGGACTCTCTTCTAGCACCTTTCAGACAAGTCATCATGCAAGAAGGCACACTGATGGAGGGTCAGGATTGTTCTCATGTTTCGGGAACATCTACGGATATGAATGCCAATGTATATGTGGTAAGCCTACAAGAGGGAGAGGAAGTGGCTCTCGATTCCGCAGCCCATCAGTTGGTAGCGCGGGTCGTTCATTTTAGTCGGAAGGGTGTTGAATGGACTGAGTTGGGAGGGAAAGCCTCATTTTAAATGTAAATGGATTATTCAAGTAAAGATGTGTTTTGGAAAATGTGAATCTTCTCTTGATGTTTTTGGGATAAATAATTTGGAAAGCTGAAAATTGGATAGTTTTAGGCTCATAAAGTTTCTAATTTGAGGGGATGGAAGTAGCATCGATTGTGGGCATATTGTTACATGGGCATCAATGATGAAAGTTAAGTTCTTGATTAGGTATATAATTCTCCTTCCTAATTTCATTCTTCCTTCTTTTATTTCCCCAATTTTATTGTTGTTTTTGTTATTTGATTGTGCATTTTCACCTTTCAATTCTTGTATACGAAAGACTTGTATATTGAGTTTGTTTTACTGAAATTTTAGATCTTCATTTACTTTTTCTGTTTTTACTTTAAAATGTAATGCAAAACTAAATACTTTTCTCAATCATGTTACGTTTATTTCATATTCAATAAAAAGTATCGCTTTTTCAAGGACGAAACAGTATCATCTAGCATTATGGAAGCAATGAAAATGATTTACAAAATAATATTTGGATCAAAAGTAGGATTTTTTATTATTTGTATGTATCAAGAGCATGCTTTATTGCTTCAAAATGATTTTAAAAATAATAAAATTAGGATTTGAAAGCAATTATAAAAGTTAACAAACCCAAAGCGAAAAAATCAAGTGTGGGACAAGATAAACACAAGATCATCATCAGAATATTTTTTAACACCATCAAACAAACAAAGCAGACACAAAACAGATGTTGAGCCAAATCTCATTTTATTGATTTTACAAACAAAACTAACTTTGAGTTACGGATGGTCAAAACAAAGTTGACCATAGTCTTCTGTTCATGCTCTCGATCCGGGCATAAATTACCATTTCGCCACCACAAGCAAGCTGATGCAACTAACTTCAGATTTTCTCAACACACGGGGTGATGGGCTTAATTCAAAAACTCCCTAGGATCAGTGACAAAGCCGGTCAAAGCTGAGGCTGCTGCTGTGTATGGAGATGCCAAGTAAATCTGACCTTCTTTGTGGCCCATCCGTCCCGGGAAGTTCCTGTTTGTAGTAGAGACACACACCTGCAACAAACAAGTTCACTTAACAACGACAATAACGGAGCCTTCCCAAAATTACTTGGGGTTGATTTAATTATCCTAATGAAAATCTAAAACTTGTTATTAATACATCATCAACAATATTGTCAATAACAAGTTTTAGATTTTTATTAGAATGATCAAATCAATTATAAATTTAATGCTCAAAGTTCATTCGTAGTAACGGTAAAAAAAAAGTAGGAAGATCATTTTTGGGACAGAGGGAGTATAATTCACCTATAAATTCAGGGGATATGCTCTGACGTATTAAGTGGGGATAATTAACATCATTTAGCTTCGCATGACTTGCTTTTTTATTAGTGCATAATCCCTGTCTTTTTTGATACTTCACACTTAAGCTTGGGCACTGTTTTGAAAGATAGGTATGTAATATTGACATTGAGGTAAGTGTTTCCATTTTAGGGTTTTGAACCTTAAAAATGGATATCAAAATGGTCTAGTGTGAGACAGAGGGAGCATAGAACTATAGATTACCAAAGTCATAGTTGTTAAAGGCGAGAGGCAGGCGGGCGGTATTCAAAAAAGGCGAAAGGCGAGGCGGTTGAAAGGCGGCCAAAAGTCAAGCAAGGCGGTAAAATAAGCCCAAAAAAAAATGTAGTAAAAATATATACTCCCTCCGTCCCCGCTCACTTGACACTTATTTCTATTTTGGTCTGTCCCAGCTCACTTGACACTTCCCAAAATAGCATACTTTTTATAATTTTATATTCACTCTACCCCACCACTCATTCTCTATCTTCATTTTCCACCACTCAATTTATTCAACCAACACCACTATTTACCCCACTCATTCTCTCCATTTTCTACCACACATTTTATTTATTTTATTCTTTTTCCTTAGTTATTGTGCCCACCTCTTGGGTGTCAAGTGAGGTGGGACGGAGGTAGTATATGCAACATATATTACTACAAAGATTAAAACATGTTCTAAACAAGAATTTTGTATTAAATAAATGTCACAATACCAGAAGTACTAGTAACTTAACACATTTCAAATACCTAAAGTGAGAATTCTCGATAAAAAGCACATTAATTTAAACTATAATGTTCAATCCATCAAATAAATAGTAACTTAAAAATGAAAATAAATTTAAAAGCATGTAAGAAGTGAGAATAGTATAGTATATTAAATTAAGTTAATATATAATGTCAAACCTATAATTCCATACCTATAGATGAACATAAGAGTCTATGAGATAATTAAAACTTCAAAGAGCAAGAAAAAGAAATAACGTAAATAACGAACAAAACCAAAGTAAATTGGGACATTTATTTGCCTTTGTTAGTTATTTGTCACTTAATTCTTTCCTCGCCTAAGAGAAATTAAGGCAATCTCTTTCTATTCTTTTTTTTTTTTGCACGCCACAAGCTACTTTACCCCAATTGTTTTTTCCAAAATGACCCAGTTTAAGTTAAACCATTAAAATTAAAATCACAACAAGGCCTAAGTTAACATTACACGTATGCCCATTACGCTTTTTTGCCAAAGGCGGACGCCTCACGCCACTAGTCATAACCAAGAAACCTGTCGCTTGTGCCAACAGACACACAACAGCCCGCCTCAATACCAAAAGGCGGTTGACCCCTAAAGGCACCAAAAAGGCGAGGCGGGCAGAAAAGGCGCTAGCCTTTCACAACTGTGCCAAAGTGTTTTTGTTGTGTCAATAAATATCAAATATTAAGATGTTCTTGAAAGATACATGAAACAAGAAACCTTTTACATCCAAGAACTCGAGCTGGATTGGAACGGGAAAAACCGCTCTTCTCATTTACACAGAAACAGTGTGAAGACATTTAAACCTAATGGCAATTAGTACAAGTATGATGAGAACCCTGCTTTGATGCCACAAAATGAATACCTTTCTGTAATAGGGCTCTATCCCAAATACCATGCCCTTTTGCATTTTTGGTAACTTCTAGACATTTTAGTGAAAAAAGTTATTTCATGAATAGTCAATGGAGGGTAAAGCAACTTGCCTGAGCTTCATTCATGCGAGCGTAAGTGTCCTTGGGACCGCCCAAACAAGCACCACAGCTAGGGCTTGCAGGTGTATCACAACCAGCTTCTTCAAATATCTGAGAACAAGTCCTTCCACCTGATCCTGGAACTGGGAGGCTATACAAGTCCATCCATACCTGGATAGATTGTTCATATCATTATATGCTTCCATTAAAAAAAAAAAAAAAAAAAGGTTACCATAACCATATATGAGTGGTAAAACCTCATACCTTTTGAGTAGCAGGCACAAGAAATGTCGGTACTTTGACATTTTTACCCTGCACATGATAGTAAATAAACGTTGAGAACTTTATACTTAAGATATAAAAAGTAAATTTTCCATCCATAATCGAGCACACATGTTATTCCCTCTGCAACATCTCTGAGTATATTTTCTCTACCAATTTCACAAGTGCAAGGACAATTGCATGAACTGGATGTATCAATAGCATGATTCTCATCCCATAAACCTTTCATCTTATGATAGTAAATCTCCACTGAATTACTTCCTTGTTCAAGCCTATGCAGATCTTTCTCTAACTGAAAAATTCTATGCCCATCCACATGTGAAAACCTCTGATGTAATTGAGACCATACCATAGGTATTAAAAGCGCGCTTCAGCGAGCGCCTAGGCGCGAGGCGCAGCGAGGCGCACATTTGGGGCTTCGATTGGGCTAGGCGAGGCGCTGTCACACAGGCGAGGGTTTAGGCGCGCCTACTGAAGCGTGGGCCTTGATCGACTGCGCCTAGGCTCGGAAAACCCTAATTGACCGACAATTTCGAAGTAATTGATCCTATTGACCGTCGATTGCGTAGTAATTGAACTTATTAGGCAACGAAGACTCTTCCGCTGCCACGATTCTGTCATCGTACACGCACCGTAAGTCCGTAACTCTATATAAGAGTAGTCGATCCTTATGAACTCTATCAAAGCTAACAGAGAAGCCTCCGGCGACCTGGGAAGACCTCCGGCGAACTCCGGCAACCTGTCTGATCCTCCGGCGACCTCCGGCGAGCCTCAGGCGAGAAGAGCAGCTCCGACAGGTGAGTTCTCTGTTGGGTAGTGGTAGCACAACTTGGATCGAAAAATAGCACGAACAAAGAAGAACGAGTATAGAAAAGAAGACACACGAAATTTACGTGGTTCGGCCTCTTGCCTACGCCCACAAGCTCAACAAACACTATCACAACTTCAAAGATACAAGTGTATATCACCCTACAAATCTGAGCTCCTCACTCTAAGATTACAAGGAATGACACACTTAGAAGACTCTCACAAGAAAGACATACTAGCACTCTTTGCTACAGATTTTTCTCTCCAAAATCTGTTGTGTTTTTCTCTATGTCTCACTCTGAACAAGCTACTGTCCAGCTGCTGTCCACTGCCTTTTATACAGCAAAAAACAGCCCCTTGAGAGCTCTTGAACCTTCCTAGAGTGAGACCCAAAGCACCTCTTCGTATTCCCAAAAAGCCTCCTCAAAAAACACCATTCTAGAGACTCCAACATATTAATTTACCCAACTAAATGGTGCTGGAAATTCAATTAAAACCCAACATTCTCTTCCTGTTATCTTTTTATTTTTCTTAAGTCCTGATTCATTTTTTTCCCTCAACTCTCTGTTTATGTACATAGAACTATAGAAGTTACATTATTATATTATTAATCAATATGAATGCATGTGTAAATTAAAGTTTATGATTTAAACCTTTAAATTATGCAATGTCCTGATTTTTTTTTCCTCAAGTCTCTGTCATGTACACAAAACTTACTGTTAAAAATTAAAATTCAAAAATGCAATCTGAATGCATGTGTAAATTAAAGTTTATGATTTAAACCTGTTAAATTATGCAATGCAAGTGTAGATTAAAGTTTATTCATTGCTATCAAAAATTGTCATTTGTCTTTCATGAAAGTCAATCTGAATGCATGTATTTTTTATTTTATTTTTTTTCTAAAGAGGATCGATAGTGGTTCCTCACTTACCCCCTTATAATAATGATGTCCTAGGAGGCATGGGAAGGGATCGAACCCGAGACCTCACACATTGTGAAGTTTGGCTCTACCACTGAGCCACTCCTTATGGACAATCTGAATGCATGTATAGTTTATAATTTAAACTTGTTTAATTTAATTAATGTGCATAATCATATACAGTACATAGATTAAACACAAAGTAGATTGTATACTTGTATGTATAATTTATAGATTTATTCCATTGAACATCTATTTATGCTTGTTTCTTTTATACTTCTATATTTTTAATATTTTAAGGCATTTTTGTGGGCATCGTCACTCGGGCGCGCGCCCGCCTTGCGCCTAGGCTCCGGGCTCACCTTTTGCGCCTTGGTGTGCCTTGGGCCTTTAATAACTATGGACCATACACACTTGCAGTTACAACATAGTTCAAACTATTTCCTATTTCATCACTAACAGAATTGAAAATCCAAGAGATCAACATATCATTAGCTCTTCTCCAAAGCATATGTAATTGAGTACCTTTAGTAGGTTCAGTGAATGATCCATCTACTAAACAAAACTTATCTTTAGCTGAAAGAGCTATTTCCATAGATCGTCGCCAAGTATTATAGTTGTCAGATCCAACTAATTTCTTAGAAACTAAGCTCAGAGATGGATGATCATTATTATGGAAAAATAGCGGATGCATATTCGATTCCAATGATATTTCAATACTAGAATTCGAGGATTACGCAGCAACAGTAGAATTATCAGAGGAAGGTTCAGTAGCCATGAGGAACACAATTTGATTCAAGAAAAGAAATGAATCAACGAAGCAAAAAAATCAAAAAATAGAGATTTAGGTCAAAATTGATACCATAAATTGAAGAACGATGATCGGTCAGAAGCGATTACGATGATCGTATCGCTCTGATACCATGACAAGAAGTGAAATTCATCAAGAAATCCATGGCAAGTTGTTGAAGGAAGAACAGGTCAAATTGGGAAATTTCTCTTCTATTGAAACTGAAAATTGTACAACTGAATTACAAGAGAGAGAGAGAGAGTACATTATATACACCTTATTTACCTATTACAAATTGACACGTACCTAACTTGTAACCGCTTGTAACAAACTGCTAACAATAAATACTAATTACAAAATTGCCATTTAAACTATTTACAAAACTACCCTCTGATCTAAATTCAAGACCAAAGCTCATTTGTTGACATTAAACTTGCAGCTTGATATTGTTGTACACTGTGATTAAGTTCTTCTTTTATCATTGCATTTGTACAAGCAAGTTGAGTATCTTTTGGAACCTTGTCTTGAGTATTTGTATGTGTAATACTCAAGACCCCACAACAAAATGGTATAGTTGAAAGGAAACATCAACAATTGTTGAATATTTCCAGAGCTCTGAGGTTTCAATCTGGTCTCCCAATTTCTTTTTGGGGACATTGTTTATTAACTGCTACTCATATCACTAATCTTCTTCCAACTGTTGCCATCAATTACCATATTCCTTACCAACTTCTCTACACTGAAACTCCTCCATATCAGCATTTAAGAGCTTTTGGTTGTCTTGCCTATGCTTCCATTCATTCTGATAATAAATTCTCCCCCAGAGCCATAAAGTCAATTTTCTTAGGATATCCTTTTGGTCAAAAGGGCTACAAACTCTATGACATTGACACTAAACAAGTCTTCATCAGTAGACATGTTATATTTCATGAATCCATTTTTCCCTTGCACACTTCTTATACCACTGTTTCCAATCATATTAGCCCTATCCCTTGGCCTGATACTGAATCTCCCACTGTTCATCCTGTTATTCATAATCCTCATTCATCCAATTCTCAAAATCCATCTTGCTCACCTTCTACTTCATCATCTCCTAAACAACATCAAAATCAAAATCAATCTCCTTTAGGTTCTTCTTCTTCTCCTATTCCCTGTGACAATTCTTCTCCTATTCATTCCACATCCACTATTAATACTCCTGCTCCCCCTGCCCTCACTCCTTTCATTCCCAGATTTTCCACAAGAATCAGAACTCTTCCCTGTAAACTCAAGGATTATGAAATTCATCTACCTAAAGCATCTTCTCATTCTGTTCATAAATATCCTTTGTCCAAATACATTTCTTATGAAAATTGTTCTGATTCTCAGTTTCACTTCATCAATGCAATCACACATATCACTGAACCTACTTCTTATACTCAAGCATGTAAAGATGTGAAATGGAAAAAGGCTATGTGTAAAGAGATAGATGCATTAGAAGCTAATCAAACTTGGGATATTGTGCCTCTGCCACTTGGCAAGACACCTATTGGTTGTAGGTGGATATACAAAGTCAAGTATCATGCTAATGGATCAATTGAGAGATACAAAGCAAGATTGGTTGCAAAGGGGTATACTCAATCTGAAGGCATAGATTATCATGAGACCTTTTCACCTGTTGCTAAGATGGTTACAATTAGGTATGTTTTGGCAATAGCAGCTTCAAAGAACTGGCATGTCAAGCAATTAGATGTGAATAATGCCTTCTTACATGGGGATTTATCCGAGGAAGTGTACATGTCTATTCCTCAAGGATATTCAGTCTCACATCAACCTGGTATGGTTTGCAGATTAAGGAAATCTCTCTATGGTTTGAAACAGGCATCAAGACAATGGTTTGCTAAATTGACTAATCCCATGCTTACTCTGGGATATTCTCAATCTCATGCTGACTATTTTTTATTCACAATAAAGAATTCTTCTAGTTTCATTGCAGTCTTAGTATATGTTGATGATATAGTTCTAGCTGGATCTTGTTTGGATCAAATCAATTCCCTTAGAAGCTACCTAGATGCTACTTTCAGTATTAAAGATTTGGGGGATATCAAATACTATTTGGGGATTGAAGTTTTAAGGAATTCTTCTGGTTTTCATTTAAATCAGAGAAAGTATGCTCTTGATCTTTTGGAAGCTGCAAGTCTTAGTAATGCTAAACCCCTAACCATCCCTCTTGATCCTAATTCCAAGCTAAGACATGCTGATGGGGAATTACTTGCAAATCCATCTCTATCTAGACAATTGGTTGGTAAATTGTTATATCTTACAATTACCATGCCTGACTTAGCCTTCTCTGTGCAGTTATTAAGTCAATTTGTTCACAATCCAAGAGTTCCACACCTTCAGGCAGTTTATAGAGTTCTAAGATATCTTAAAGCTTCACCTGGTCAAGGTCTATTCTTTCCCTCCTCGAATGCTATGATTCTACAGGGTTACTATGATAGTGATTGGGGAAGTAACCCTGATGATAGAAGTCTATTTCAGGATTCTGTATGTTTTTAGGTGATTCCTTGATATCTTGGCATTCTAAGAAACAGAGTGTTATTGCTAGATCTTCTGCTGAATCTGAATATAGAGCTTTAGCTACTTCTTGCTGTGAAGTTCTATGGTTGACAAGTCTCCTCAAAGATCTTCAAGTTTCTGTTCCTTTGCCTGTTATTATGCATTGTGATAGCTCTGCAGCTATAGCCATTGCTCTCAATCCAGTTTACCATGCTAGAACTAAACATATAGAGTTGGATTG
The DNA here is from genome assembly GCA_026119855.1 of Campanula takesimana. Taxonomy (NCBI): domain Eukaryota; kingdom Viridiplantae; phylum Streptophyta; class Magnoliopsida; order Asterales; family Campanulaceae; genus Campanula; species Campanula takesimana. The sequence goes on along the minus strand of JAOWBW010001276.1, from coordinate 236,693 downwards.
TCATTTTGTCAAAGATCGTGTTCAAAAAGGTTTATTGATTCCCAAGTATGTTCCAACCAAATCTCAGATTGCAGATATATTCACTAAGTCTTTGGGAAAATACTTACATTGGTTCTTCTTACACAAGTTAAGGGTTTCTTCTCCATTTCACCCTTCAACTTGTAGAGGGGGGGGGGGGGGGGTATTACACATACAAATACTCAAGACAAGGTTCCAAAAGATACTCAACTTGCTTGTACAAATGCAGTGATAAAAGAACTTAATCACAGTGTACATCAATATCAAGCTGCAAGTTTAATGTCAACAAATGAGCTTTGGTCTTGAATTTAGACCAGAGGGTAGTTTTGTAAATAGTTTAAATGGCAATTTTGTAATTAGTATTTATTGTTAGCAGTTTGTTACAAGCGGTTACAAGTTAGATACGTGTCAATTTGTAATAGGTAAATAAGGTGTATATAATGTACTCTCTCTCTCTCTCTCTCTCTCTCTCTCTCTCTCTCTCTCTCTTGTAATTCAGTTGTACAATTTTCAGTTTCAATAGAAGAGAAATTTCCCAATTTGATATGTTCTTCCTTCAACAATTTGCCATAGATTTCTTGATGAATTTCACTTCTTGTCAAACGGACCTCCGTTAAGGATAAGATTCACAGCTGCTACGAAGCTGTGAATCGATTAGGATTGAAGGTGGAACTAACTACCTAGAGATGAATCCTTAACCAACTGCACCTAATCAAAGGTAACTCCTACCCATAGTAAGCTCCGGGCACAGAGAGGCTCAGTTTTGGAGCCTGGATGCGCCTAGCTCCGGGCACAACAATTGACCATCAATTAAATTGTAATTAAAACCTAATGCGTGACTATTACTCTTCCTTTCCCATGACTCTCTCATGTACATGCACCATAACTTTGTATAAGAGTAGCAATCACCAGGAACTCCTTCAAACTAACAACTGCTTATCATTTTATAGGATTTAGACTTAAAGTCCTTCTGTTTGAACTTCTCTTTATGCTTGTTTGAACATCTATTTATGTTTGTTTCTTTTATGACTTATAACGTATGTTTGATTTACTACTTGCATTTGATTTATTGCTTATCTTGATGTTGTATAATGTATACTATACTTTTAGTATTTTAAGGCATTTTTGTGGGCATCGTCACCCGGGCGCGCGCCCGCCTTGCGCCTTGCGCCTAGGCTCCGGGCACACCTTTTGCGCCTTGGTGCGCCTGGGGCCTTTAATAACTATGCTCCTACCGGTCCCACGAATAAGAGTTATCCTTCCTTTATATAAAAAAGTCATTCTTGTTTTTGGTTCATTCCATTTAAAGTGACTCGTTACAAAAAGTAAGGAGAATTTCTTTTAGAAATGCTTAAAGTATATTGTTCCAAGTCATTTTTGCCTACCTCCATATTTGTAGCTGGAGGCATTGGTGGCAAATTTCCCTTTTATTTTGGGTCATTCCACTTAAAGGTGTCTTATTGCAAGTTTATTCATGGTCCATTATGGTTACAATAATCTGTAGTACAGACATGCTTGTGCATGTTATGTAGTATTAGTTTCATACCGTCTCTGTCCCAAAATGTTATTCCTCTTTCTTTTTTTTTCTTTTTTTTTGAGGTTAGTACGAAGGAACATTGAGCAGTAGTTTTAATTTAATTCAATTATCGTAATGAAAATATAAAACTTGTTATTGGCAGTATTTACAACGCTGTATCAATAACAAATATTATATTTTATTAAGATAAATGAATTAAACTATAATTATTTCCCAAAGTTCCTTCATACTAACCTCAAAAAAAGAGGGGACAACATTTTAGGACGGATGGAGTACTTTGGGTGAAACGAAGAGTCTTGTTATGTGGACTTACAAAAGCGAAAGTGATGAGCATAGAGGATAGAAGTAACAGGATGGAAAGAAAAAAAAAGTATAAGAAATAAGATATTATCAAGTCTTACTGAAGCTAGAAAAACTTTAGCAGCAGCTAGAAAATCCTCAGTTTTGCCACCAGTGCAAGATCCAATATAAACTCTGTCAATTTTCACATCCTTGCATTCCCTTGCTAAAGCACGGTTATCAGGAGAGTGAGGCTGCAAAAAGCATAATTATTCAATGAATCCACCAATTATTAAGACATAAGAAACCAGATAAAAATATTGTCATCGGGAACAGTAAAATTCTCTACGAGCTGCAAGGAATTACTAGAAGGATAAATCCGACACAAATGCTTAATAGAAATATATTTCATATGGAAAGGCGATAAAAATGTATTGAAAAAAAAAAAGATTTTTTTTTACAAATGGCACTATTCAGCATTTTTTCATCCTCTTTTTTTTTTTAAGAATAATACTAGGGGCACAAAAACTTGCTCACAAAATCCTAAGTGTAATGATTTTATTGGTGTTTTTAATTAGAGTGTGGCGGGTCCATTATCGCTGCAACCAATAAAATATCGCCACCTCGTTTTGTGAGCAAGATTTTGTGACCTCATTTTGTACCCCTAGCATTGCTCTTTTTTTAAATCATCCATTAATTAGAAAGAGTTCAAAGAGATGACACAACCCACCTTTGCGACTAGTGGCTCCAGTTTTGATACATCAAATCTATATTCAGAAAGATATCTGCAAGACAAGAAAAAATATGTACCCAAAAAAAAGACAAGAAAAAAAATAAAGGAATCGGATCACCATATATTGCATCAGACGTTACAATTATGAACAGAAATCAAGTATGACAAAATTCATTTACAAGTGCCAGTGTTTTGGACATTCATTTTGGGACGGAGGTAGTACTTGGGATTCAATGAATACCAGGCTAGAGAATAATTAGAGATGGGGAAAAAGATAATTGGTGCAAGACCAGAAATGGAATCAATACCAAACCCCTTATGTAAAAGAAATCATGGTATATTATTGAAACATAGGCGAAATGACCTCATAGGAATCTCCCAGTATTAGCAACAAAACATAATGTTACTACAAAAAGCTTTCAGGTTTCAGCGATGAATTCAAATAAAGCTTTTGCATTATCAAGAGTTCTTTCTAGATACTCTACAAAAAGATCTGAGGTGGAAGTGAAATGTCTAGAAAGTAGCAGATCTTGCAGCTAGTTAAAGTCCAGGAGTACATCACTTCCAAGCAAGAAAATGAAGTCACAGCCAGTAAGAAATGTTCTTAGTACAGCCAAGAAAATGAGCCCCAATCAATCATGCAAGCCTAAATAGCCGCGATCTGTGAATCTTTAGTATAATTATATCCAGATTTTGGAAAGAAAAAAAATGTGGGTACATGCTGCTAAAGCCAAGAACCAGCTAACCTGGTCCCTGGATTAATTTAGAATCAGTTGAATTTCAAGAACATAAATAGTCAATTATAGTAATTGTTAGAGAGAGAGTGAGAGAGAGAAGAGAAAATCATGAAGCGGGTGCATCCAAAGAAATGAGTAGGACAAAAAGGCCCTTAACCAAAAACAAAAGCCAACACCAGGACGCTAATCAAACAAACAAACAAACAATGAAAAAAAAAAACATACACACAGCCTGTTTACCTGAAAAACACAATTACACAACATGCACAAGAAATAGACATATGGAACAACATTGAGTTAATAACCCTTCGTAGTCCTCAACTTATTCAATTACACAACATGCACAAGAAATAGACATATGGAACAACATTGAGTTAATAACCCTTCGTAGTCCTCAACTTATTCAACCTTTTACAGTGATGGCAGAACTACATGGTCCACCAAACGCATACGGTAAGGACCACATTAAAAAAATACTCCCTCTGTCCCGGAAAGATAGTCCCTCTTTTTTCGTTGTTACTACGAAAGAATTTTAAGCAATAATTAAAGCTACTTTTAATTATCTTAATGTGAATCTAAAAATTGGTATTGATAGTATTTATAATGGTGCATCAATAACAATTTTTTAAGTTTTCATTAGAGTAATTAAAAGTTGCTTTTATTATTGCTCAAAGTTCCTTCGTAGTAACAATGAAAAAAGAGTGACTGTTTTTCTGGGACAGAGGGAGTATAATGTTTTAGTGACGTAAAGGAAAAAGGTTGAATAGGTTGAGGACTAAAAGGGCTATGAACTCGAACAATATCACTATGCAATTGAAGCAATACGCATTCATAAACTTCAAGAAGTGACTATAGACATCTATATGCCCGACGGTCTTACAGAGTGGGGTGAAATGTGAAAAGCATAGGAAAGCAAAAATCAGCACAAGAACAAATAGTGTCAACTTGAGTAAAGAAACAAAGAAAATCACCTGGCTTTCCCATCACTGTATACTGGTTCATAAGGCAAAGATGTTCTGTCCTGTGAAAGCAAAAAATGGGAAGAAAAAAAAAAAAAAAGTTCAAGTATTAGCATATAAACTTGATTAAAATCTTCCATAACAAAATTCAGCCTTCTCAACAAAACAGAATGCAGTTTTGTATAATAGTCATCTTCGAGAATATTTTCATAGCAAGAACGTCACTCAAGAAGATTTAGTGACACTAACCTCAAGGTACTTGAAAGTAGTACTATCAGCCGGGACGATGCCATTCTTCCCTCCAGCTTCAACAACCATGTTGCATAATGTCATTCTCTCTTCCATCTTTCAACACAAAAGGAGAAACTATTAAAACATAAACCGCATAAATGTGATAAAACAAACCATGAAACGTGATTCAGAAAGGGAGAATAAATACTCACAGTTAAACTTTCAACAGTTGAACCAACAAACTCCATCGACTTGTAGGTTGCACCAGAAACAGATATTTCACCAATAATCTACAATTGCCAAAAAAGTTAGTAATAGAACCAACTGAAAGTTTATTATCGACAACAGAGCCTTAGTCCCAAAAAGACTTGGGGTCGCTAGTATGAATCGTCATATGGAATCGTCAATTGAGCGAAATAGAACAAATAATTATAAATTTAAACAAAAGAAATTTAAAAAGAAGAAATAGGTGGGAAGAAAATTTGGAAAATAGAAAATAAAATAAATGGGTCACATACAAACTTACTTGTAATATCAAGAGAAACCAAAAAAAAATGGTTAGGCATACATGGTGAGAAGGGGTTTCTAACATTTGGAAAGGCTTAACAATTGGTCAGGGTAACTGGTTAATATTTTTTTATTCAGGAATATTCTGTAATGTTCACCGGGCCCCATGAATATTCACAATAAACTTGTCAAGATTCCAATGGAAAACATCCCAATAGATTCTTCGCATATACCTTCTGGGGTATGGTAGCAGGATCCATTAAAAATATTTAACATAAAGAATGGATCACATATCAAACTTACTTGTAATATCAAGTCCTTTGCAAGCAAATAATCTGGCATTTCACCATCCAACACAAATCTCAAGGTTGGAGGAACCTGTAAAACAATGTCAGAGCTAGAACAGTATCAGGTACCAACTGGTAGAAAAAGGGGTCTTGAAGAAGGTTAGCAAATCATTACAAAATTGTTACCATATTCAACAGTTTATTACGTACTCCGTCCGTCCCGGAATGATGTTCCAACTTCTTTTAATGTTTGTTTCAATGAACTTTGAGCAATAATTATAGGTTAATTTAATTGTCCCAACGAAAATAGAAAATTGTTATTGATAGTATTTATAATGGTGTATCAAAAACAAAATTTAGAGTTTTATTAGGATAATTAAATTAACCTATAATATTGATCAAAGTTCATTCAAACAAATATCAAAAAAGTGGGAACATCACCCAGGAAGCTAAGCTCTACTGTACTGAGACAAATATTATCAGATCTTCCATGTTCATAAATGCTCTCTGTGAAACTGAAATTTGTAGTACCTACATATTTTCTTTTGTTAACAGCATATTTCCCTAAATTGTATTTCTAGGAAACATTTCAACAGACTGCATTCGGAAACGGTAGAAAGACAATGTCCTCATGTTTAATCATTTTATAGTACAGTAGCTCCTATAAGGAGTTGATCATACCTTTGTCTAAAGCAAACCTAATCACTGAATGCTACAACCTTAAACATTGTCTTGGAAAACATATTTGGACTTCATCAGCTCAAAGAGTAACAATAAACAGATGCACCGCAAGACACATTCATGAATTCATGACATTCTTCCACTTAAATGAGTTACACAAACTTGGAGATGCAACATGAGAAAGATTCATATTGCTTAACATGTAAGAAGACACTACTCTAGCCAAAAGTTCATCTTACATGCAGTGAACAGTCTAACAGTAACAATAAACAGTTAGATACTCCCTCTGTCCCACAATGAATGTCCAAAAAAGGATGCTCACGCTTTAGAGGCATGCATGGCTTTACTCTTCCAAGGGACACAGTATATGGACAAGACATGATTAGGACACCCCTGGCGTTACATCAAGTGTATAAGTGGCAGCCCACCAGGGTGACTCTCGAAGAGGTGGTATAGTCGTACGATGACTTTGAGGCGGCATTGCCAGCACTCAACCTTTTGAACGAAATGCGGCAAAAGGACTTAAAAGGAATGGGCTTCTGCCTTGAATCTTTCCTTCTTCTGGTCAAATGTATCACTTTCTTTTCTGGCCATATAGTCCAAGCCCGGGAAGACATTCTTTAACAAGAGATTATAGGTCTTCTTGATCAAGAGCAAATTCGGACATTCATTTTGGGATGGAGGGAGTAACATATACTCTCTTCGTCCCATAAGAAAGTACCCATTTGCACTTTTGAGTGTCCAATTGGAAAGTACCACTTTTCCAAGAAGGAAAATAAATATACTACTTTTTATTTATGGACCCCACTTGCCATACTCACAACAACTATCTACTTACTCTTCCCTACCCCACTCTCTTTCTCCCCCCCCCCCCACACACAGCCTACTTTCTTAACATTTTCCTTAATTCCCGTTCCTAAAATCAAATGGGTACTTTGTTATGGGACGGAGAGCAGACGAGACCAGATTTTTAACGGAACCGGGTAACCGCCGGTTGGTCAACCGGTCAAAACCGGCCAACCGGCTAACCGTTTCGGGGTCAACCGGAATTAGGCGGTCCGGTTAAGGTTGAGACTTTTGAAAACCGGCCAACCGTCGGTTAGGTTAACGGGTTGAACCGGCGGTTAACCGGCTAACGGTCACATTTTCCAGAATTTACAGTCTGCTCCCCTCCCAACGGCTAGTTGACCAAAACGGCTAGTTTTTCAAAATAGATGTTAGTTTTCTGACCAAAAACGGCTAGAAGTGCAGAAAATTAGAAAAAAAAAATGTTTTTTTCAGTTTTTTGAAACCTAAAATATCCCCTCCCTCCTCCCATTTTATTTCCACAATTCTACCTTACTTCTCTCTATATTTCTCTCTCTACTCTCCAAAGACTCCATTCTGAAATTCCACACGGCTCAACGACTTCTTCGAAGATGGCACGCACACGCGTGACATGCCCACACACGAATTCATTTGCAAGTATTGTGGAATTAAGTACCTCTATAGAAAAGGTGGAGGGTACGGTGTATTCAAGAGGCATATTGCAACAAAGCATCCCGAAAGAGAATAGAAGATTAAAATGATAAAATTGTTGCATAGTAATAATATGTAACAATTTAAATATTTGATAAACCGTAAACCACGTACCGTACTTGTTTCTTTATTTTGTTTTTTTAAGTATTTCCGTATTATTTAGATTGTAATTTCATTTCGTATTATAATTTAGATTGTAATTTTCTATTTTATATTTCTATGTAATTTTATATTATGTTAATTAAATGATAATGTTTAGGGTTCATATTGAATTATTGATGTTATTAATCTAAAATTAATACTAATTATTGAAGAAAAATGAAAACACTATTTTAAATGTTTTTTAAAACTGTAAAAACAGTTTTTTAAGTATATATATATATATATATATATATATATATATATATATATAAAATAAAAAAAAAGAAAAAGGCAGACGGTTTAACCGGATCAACCGGTTAACCGTCTAACCTTAACCGTTAGAGCCGGTTAGCCGGTCCGGTTACGGTTAGTCATCCGGCAAGTTTTCAACCGCCGGGATGAACACGTCTAACGGAGGGAGTAAATCCAGATTAAAGCAGGAAAGTCATATGTGATGGGTGGGTGTCATAACTCGTAAAACTACTAAGCAGGTTTGGAAAGAACTAACCTCAAGCAATTTGGTGTAATGGTTATCCTTAAAAGTTAAGTATGAAGGGAAGCTAAGGAAAAATCATTTTCAGGTGAGAAGATACTAATGTTACCAGAAAACACTTCCATTTTAAGAAAACCATGTGTATCAATATATTGACTCATTTATCAAAGTTATGTTTTCATATGAGAAGTGGCTGACATGATGGATACTAAGGATACTTGTGTTACCAGAAAACACTTCCATTTTAAGAAACCATGTACTATAAATGGAATTAGACCCATTTCATGCTGCAATATACTTCAAGATTCTAATTACTTAAATGAGTACATAACACAATTTAGATTAGAAACATACACAAAAATATAAGATCAAAGAGAAGATAGATGTCGGAGGTTCAATCACTTCTTCCACATGCACAGTACTGAACAAAACAAACATCGACAATAGTAAGAGAAGCTAAACCTTAAGCAACAGCTTTCCAGCGCCCAAAACAAAACCAGCATCTGTGTTTCCAATTCCGGTGGCAAATTGTCCAAATGCCCCAGCAGTACAGGTATGTGAATCTGTACCTAGAAGGACCTGATCCCACACCAAAACATTTCAGCAAAAAGATTGGATGTGAAAATAACTTTCTAAAGTCCTACTCCCTCCGTCCCATTTATATTGGCCACATTTGACTTTTTTGGTCAACACAAGTGAACTTTGACCAAATATTAATGTAAACCAAAAACTGTTAATTGATAAATCACTTACTGATTTATAAATAACAATTTTTACAATTTCATTAGGGTGATTAGATTGACATTAATATTTGGTCAGAGTTAACTTGGACCAGAAAAACAAAATGTGGCCAATATAACTGGGATGAGGTGAGTAATTAGGTCCAGGCACCTCTCCAGGTCTGCAATGGCCTTCTTGTGCAAGAGCAACATGGCATACACCTTTATAATCTGGGTTAGCCTGCAGATCATTGTGCAAAGTTATACATCCATGTCCATGAAGATGAAATGATGAGAAAACCTTTAGAAGATTAATCAGGTATTGAATATGCAAAGGACAACAAAACCGCACCTTGAAGTTACCAAGATCTTTGATATCATAGAAATATTTGATATTTTGTTCGGTGCAGAAGTCTCTTAAGATATCGACGTTTCTGTTTGCTCTTTCATCAGTTGTGAATATATAATGGTCAGGAATAATGACGATCTTTTCACGATCCCACACCTATAAATTAAAAATAATGAAGAAACCACATAATTCAGATGTAATGCAAATCTCATGGATAAAAGAAGGAACTTATCTTGGAACCAGTGCCCACATTGAAAGAATGAATAAGATTCCGACACAAATTAGTAAGAACACTTAATCGCAGACGACTTATAGCAATAATATAGTTGGTAAAAAAAACAAATACTCCCTCCGTCCCATACTTATCGCTACCTATTTCCATTTTGGGCGTCCCATACTTAATGCTATCACTTTTCTCTCTCCTATCCACTCACAACAACTATCCACCAACTTATTTTCTCTCTCCTACCCACTCACAATACTTACTTTTCCAACTTATTTTCTTAATTCCCGTGCACCCCCATTTGGTAGCAATAAGTATGGGACGGAAGGAGTAACTTTCACTAGGCACATTAGTCATCAGATTTATATGGTTGTCATCTTTTCTGTACACGGGAGAAAGTGCCCCGCTATGAATTACTGTATTATAATAATAATAATAATAATTTATTGGGTCTTTATAAAACACAAGAAAAAGCCCAGGTGGAATCAAAAACTAAAGGTGAGAGGAAAAGTCAAAAGGGGGAAGAAGTCTGGTCCTAGTTCTTACTGAAACTTCTTTCACTCACTTTCATTTCTAAGTTCTTTCTTTGTTCTCTTATTTGGATAGGAAGAAAGAAATCCGCTTTCTTACTAGAGACATTTTGTAGCATTAGTTAGCAACTCCAACAGGCCTTAAAAGTCCTGGATCACGGCATCTCAAGACGTCCTCTCAGACCAGCTGGAGGACCAACCTGAAATCTGAAAACTACCCACGAGCTGAACTGAGGCACCCAGGCTGAATCAAATACATCACCAGGGATTTATTTACATTATTTGACATGCTCCTTCATTCACACCGACTGTCATTGCTTCTTTGATAGACCAATTCATTCTGAATTGAAAATTGTGCTCCCTAGGTTGAAAGTGTTTATGCTCGGAGAGGAGAAATTTTTAGGCGTTCACGTAACGAAAGTGAGTTTTCCATTCAGTCCTCATGATCCTTTTTCATAAAATCAAGTAATGGGTCTATGCTTTTCTTATTCTCTATGAAAGGTGTAGGTTCTGTTTGGTAGCATTAAGCACTTAATGCTTGATGCTTAATACGGTGCAGGGTAATTTGGAGGTAGTGTGTTTGGTTTGGTTCCTCCATTGAGCCTGGAAATTTTCCAACCTGCTCTTAATGATTGAGAATCAAAATTGTTGCTTAACCAGTAACAGTCTCACTCAAAAACATGTAGCACTCAATGTTATTAAACACACCCTACTTCCAAATCACTCTGCAATGAATTAAGCATCAAGCATCAAGTGCTTAATGCTACCAAACACCCCCGTATACTAGACTAAATGCGAGTCTTCTTATACTTAGCTTACACCCCGAGACTGGGGCTTTCGGGTATCACTTAGAAGCTTAATGGCCATCGCCTTTGTTCTGAAGGCTTAATTCTTCTTTTTCAAAGACAATCCTTTTCTTTCCCCTAAAGAGAGTTTGACTATAGAATAGTACTCCCTTAGTCCAAAATGAGTAGATTTCTTTATCGAAATAAATAAATAGGAAAATAAAAACAAAGCAACCATAACATTACCTTGGCATCCTGGCCGAACTCTTTCTTGAAAACACCAATGGAGCCAGGGCCACAAACGTCATGAGTCATCAAGATATCAATATTCACCCATACATTCTCCCCAGGACTCAATTGCGATTTCTCTGATGCCCTTGCAAATATTTTCTCAGTCATTGTCATTCCACTCTTCACCTATACACACACACACACACACAGAGTAAACCAATCAATATCAAAACAAAACCCACAATCAAGTAAATCCAAAAAGCAAATTCCTAAAAAAAAAAAAAAAAAAAAAATGTAACGATACCCAACTGAGCCAGTAGTAGATGGCTTCCGCTCCGATTGCTGGGGAGCCATGACTGCTCTGATTTTCCGGCAAAATCTTTTCTTGGGAGTTGGAACGGAGAAAGCTGACTGGGTGGTGGAGAAAAATGAAGATAAACCCACATCTTTCTGGCCAACACACAAAATTGAAAATGGGTTAATTTCAATTCGCACTTCAAACACAAAAAGAAAATTATTCGGGAAAAATACAAAAAGATTGGAGAAATGTAGGGAGATAAAACAGATTAAACAAACCTTGGTGTTGATGAAATGCGTTGTTGAGCTTGAAGAAAGTGCGGTTGAAGCCATTGATGGTCTCTCAGTTGAGCTGCGGAAAATGGGGGAAAACGTGTTTGAGTTTGATATCAAATGTTGAGAGAGGGAGTAGGGATTGGCGGCTGCAACTGGGGAAGAGATGTTTGTCTTGTGGGGCCGAATTCAGATTTTATGATGTACGGAGTACTAATTCTTGAGAAGGATAGCAAATTTGAGTTTATTTTCCTTAGATCCAAAAGCGATTTTTTTCCTCAAATAATTCTTTTTAAAATAATTCTTTTTCAAACTATTTTCTAAAATGACTATTTTTTTAGACTCGCTACTGGAATGGCGAGTTTATTAATTTCTCGCTTAAACTCGCTTTGGCAATTGGCGAGTTTAATTATAATTCTAATTTTCGTTTTTCACAACAGAATTTTAGAAATTAAATTATCAAAACTCGTTGTTAACGTAAGCGAGTATGGCATAATTGTAATTTTTTAAGTTTTAAACTCGCTATTGTCAGAAGCGAGTTTAAGCGAATTCAAACTTTCCTTCCAGTGCCATTGTTGATAGAAAAGAAAAGTTAAAGAGAAAAAAAGAAAAGTGACGAAAACTTGTCTCAACTGTTGAATCTTCAAATTAACATGCAAGTATTCCATCCATTACTCTATTTTGTTGCAATTTTCGCATTTGTGGCGTAGATTTTGAATAAAAGTTTACTCCCTTCATCCCAAAATAAATTTAACATTTTGTCATTTTGGGCATCCCATTGAAAAATCTCACTTACCTAAAAAGGAAAAGATTTTATCTACTTTGTCTCTCCTTCCACTCACAACAACTATACACTTACTATTTGAGTAAACTGCTTTTCTGCCCCTCGTACTATGGCTCCAACATCAATTTGACACCCGTACTGCTGAAACAACAAATGTATGATGCATACTATAGTTTTATTAGCAAAATTAACCAAAATACTATTCAGTCGTTAAATTTTTTTAACGAACATTATTTTTTCTAACGGACATTAATTTATTTTAACGGATGTTAATAATTTAATGAGAATTAGAATTAAACTTTACAAATGCTAAGTTGGTACCACATATTATAAAAACTCAACCTTTCTTTCTCAAATCCGACATCCAGAGCCATAATCAAAATCAAAACCCCAAAACTTTTCCTCAAATTTTGCTTTTTTTTAAATCGAATCAATGGAATCCGGAAAGACAAAGGGAGCCGGAGGAAGGAAAGGCACCGGAGAAAGGAAGAAAGCGGTGACCAAGTCAACCAAGGCCAGCCTTCAGTTCCCCGTCGGTAGAATCGCTAGGTTGCTCAAGAAAGGCCGATATGCTCAGCGTACCGGCTCCGGCGCTCCTGTATACCTCGCCGCCGTTCTCGAATACCTAGCTGCTGAGGTAACTTTCCGATTCCCATCTCCATCTCTAACCTTCAGTTTGAGTTCATTAATTGTATGAATGATTATTAATTGGAAGTTGGGGAAATCTGAATTAGGTATTGGAATTGGCCGGAAATGCTGCGAGGGACAACAAGAAGACAAGGATAAACCCTAGACATGTGCAATTGGTAGTGAGAAATGATTGCCGGAGTTACAATTGCAAGTGGAGGTAGAGCTTGCCGGTGATGGTTTTTTTTTTTTTTTTTTAACAAAAAAAACGAGTCAAATTGGTTGAAGATGCCATTTTTTGGCCATTTTTGTTCTCTATATGGGTTGTTTGGGAAACACATTGTTGTTGGGTATGCCCACATATATCTCAGTTTCAATGTAATAGGATTGATTAGATTTGATTGATCCATCACCTAAGTTTTATTTCATGAACTTTAGACCCACATGTAAGAAGTATTTATACTTCATTTTTTAGGTAGTCCATTGTAATAGAATAGGCTTAGGAATAGGGCAACGATGTCAAGTTTGAAGAAAAATCACAAGTTGATTTGAGCCACGCGCTATGCGCCTCTTCACCTTTGCGCCATGCGCCTAACCAGCGCGCGCGCATAAGGTCATGCGCCTAAGTATGCTACGAGCCCCAAAGGCTCAACGCGCCTCATTGATGTTAATTCAACACTTGGTGATTTATTGAAGACATGAAGGCTTGAAGGAATTCAAACTACGCCAATGATCCAACGGTGGTTAAATAACACGTATGCGCCCGCATCTAAGGACACCTATCCATAACGGTCATATTTGTGTTATGTGTCTAACGGCTATAAAGGACACGTGCTCCACTCAATGAGCGACAGCACATCTGTTCTTTAACCTTATCCACAAGGGATTTCCAACGGCTAGTTTTTTGGGCTCTACTATAAATACCCCATAACTTCAAACGTTTTGAAGTTGCTAAGAATCTCTGAATTTCTCTCTCAAGCATTTGTTGAAGATTTAAAGATTGCCTTTGATTTTCCAGAATTCTCAAGAACATCTTCATACATTCATCCTTAGCCCAGATCCTCAAGCAAAAACACTTTAGTTTTATTGTGCTCTCAATCTCAAAGATCTAAAGAGCCTTGAATCTAAAATCACACACGCACCTCTTTAAGTTTGATCACTTAGATCTTTCTTTAAGAGATACACCGGTTTTATCTAGGATTTGTTCTTTCATAGAATATTAGATCTTGAGTTAGTGTATAAGCTCAAACGTTGTAATTTGTAACACTCACTCATAATATAAGATCTTCATTAGAAATCCAAGACTAACCATCTTGGTAGAGGACGTAGATCATTTCCCGATCGAACCTCTCCAAATAGCGCGCATTCAATTCTTGTCATTTACTTTCAAGTTATTATCTTATCTCACTATTTGCTTGTTTACTCATTGTAGATTGATTGGATTGAATTGTGTTGTGTTTGTTATATCATTTGCCTTTGTTCTTTATTTCACCCACTTTGAGCCAAAATACTTAGAGTGTGTGTACGCCCCTTTTATCAAGCTTTGCGCCTATTTACTTAACTAAATTCCGCTGTGTATTTCACTCACTCACTTAGGCGCATTTCATAGATTATTTGATAAAGTGCGCATTTGCAATTGAGTTTATCAAGGGTACGAAAAGAATTTTAAAACAGCTATTCACCCCCCCTCTAGCTATTTTCCAAACCCTTGTTGCCCTTTGGGACCAACAAGTGGTATCAGAGCAAACACCTATATAAAACATTTTTGTTTTTCAAGCTTAACAGCTTGGGTGCCGATTCGAAATGGCAAACTCAAAACCTATGGCAACTGCATACTACACTCACGTTCCAGTCTTTGATGAAGATCATTTTGACGTGTGGAAATTCATCATTTTGACCCATCTCAACTCAATCGATGAAAGGCTCCATGACACCGTAGTTTATGGACCTTATATTCCGATGAAGGCAAATCCAAATCCACGCACCAACGCTTCTCAACCATCTATTCTGAAACCAAGGGAAGAATGGAATGAAGAAGAAATTAGAAGAGTTGCAAATGATGGGAAAGCAAGAAACATTCTCCTAAGCACTCTAAGCACGGCTATGAAACAACAAGTCATGCATTGTGCTACCGCTAATGAGCTATGGGATGCTATTGAAGAGCATATAGAAGGAGATACCGTTTGCAAAGAGAACAAGAGATACGAAGTGGAAAAGAGATTCAACAATTTCTCTCAACTCCCCGGTGAAACTCTTAGACAAACTTATGAGCGATATTGTGAAATTATTAATCTATGTATTTCACTTGGAAAGAAGTTCTCTAATAAGGAATTAAATACAAATTTCCTTGCTACTTTTGGATCGAGATACCTACACAAATCTAGCGCTCTTGAAGACGCTAGAACTTTAGATGTATGGACTTTAAGGAACCTTTATGCAAATCTCAAGGTTTATGAGCTCAAACTCCAACGAATTAGTGAAACTGAAGGAAAGTCAAAATCCATAGCAATGGTGGCGCATAGAGAAGAAGCGCATGTGCCTGCGCCGGTACAAGATGAGAAAAGTTCAGATCCCAAAATTTCTACCTCTGAGCTATTAGACATGGATGATGAAGACTTCGCTTTATTTGTGAAGAAATTTCAAAAGTTCAGAAAATTCTCAAAACCCAGCTCAACCAACAGATTTCAAGGATCAACCAGCAGAGCTCCTCCAAAGTTTACAAGGAGCAGTGATTCAAAAAGAAAAGAAGATCTTGTGTGTTGTAATTGCAGGAAACCCGGACACTTTGCATCCAGCTGCCCAATTCCCAAGTTCGAGTATATGCAAAAGAAGAGCAGCCATACTCCCAAGTTCACTCCCACTCCCAAGTTCACTCCCAAATTCACTCGTCACAAGGGAATGGTTGCTGAAGAAAAATCACCAGAAAATGAGCATAACACTTGGATTGAAACAGACTCATGAGAGCGATGAAGATTCTGATGATGGACTCGTTTGTTTGGTCGCAATTGATGATGATGATGATGATGTTGTTGATTATGACTCGGATGACTTCTCAAAAGATGTTCCAGATATGAAGATCTTGAACAAACCAATCAAGAAATCTGTAGGTCATTCTGAAGTAAAGAAGAAGAAAGGACCAACCATCAGCGAGCTAGTTAAACAAGGATTTCTCACTCCAGCTCAAACCGATGGTGGATTGTTATTTGCAAGATGTGATCTGAGCGCAAGAAGCAAGCTCAGAAGAGGCAACTACATCAGACCTCAAGTTGAACCAATTCCTATAATCACTCATGATGAGGACATTGCCAAGCAAGAAAAGTTGTTATTGGAAGCCGAAAAGGTTCTTTGCTTCATGGCTGGATCTAAATCTAGAACGTATGAATGGATTCATGATAGTGGGTGTTCACGACACATGACTGGAGATGAATCCTTACTTAAAGATGTCCATGAAGAAAAAGGTCCCTCAGTAATATTTGGTGATAATAACAAAGGTCAAGTTGTTGCATATGGAAAGCTCAAGAAAGACAAAGTGTTCATTGAAAGAGTCTCTCTCGTCAAAGGACTCAAGCACAACTTATTATCCATATCTCAATTTTGTGACAAAGGATTAGAATGCCATTTTACCTCAACTCAATGTCTTATCAAGAATGGCAAAACTGGAGCTACATTACTCATGGGATATCGTAAGACAAATATTTACATTATTGATTTACATAGTATGAACTCTAGTACTAATCTTTGTTTTGTAGCTAAAAGTGTAAGCGAAAATAGTTGGCTGTGGCACAAGCTCTTAAGTCACTTGAACTTCAAGTATCTATCTAAACTCAGCAGGAATAATCTTGTTAAAGGACTTCCTAAAGTTGCTGATCATCATGACAAGAAGTGCGCCGCGTGTCAACTTGGCAAACAACCGAAGAAATCTTTCTCCAGCAAGACCAATCCCTCAACTACTAGATGTTTGCAACTGCTACACATTGATCTATTTGGACCAGTCACCACCACAAGTATTAGAAGAAACAAGTATACTCTAGTTGTGGTGGATGATTATTCAAGATACACATAGGTGGAAATGATGATCTCAAAAGACGATTGTTATGACATTCTTACCACTCTATTTAGACTGCTCCAAACCCAAAAAGAAGATGACATCATTAGTGTTCGATCCGACAATGGAACATAATTCAAGAACAACAGTGTTGCTCGATACTGCGACGATCATGGGATAGATCACAACTTTTCAACCACTGGGGTTCCTCAACAAAACGGCGTTGTGGAAAGAAAGAATAGGACGTTGATTGAATCGAGAAAGATGATGATAGCTGAAGCCAAATTGCCTAAGTACTTTTGGGAAGAAGCTATCAACACCGCATGTTTTACTCAAAATCGTTCCCTCATCAACAAACTTCACAACAAGACTCCCTATGAACTTTGGTGTGGTAGAACTCCCAACATTGCATTCTTCAAGATCTTTGGTTGCAAATGTTATATCCTTTACAACGGAAACGAACGTAGAGGTAAATTTGATGCCAAAGCCGACGAAGGCATTTTTGTTGGGTATGCTAAACATTCTATAACTTTTCGCATTTTTAATAGATCTACATTAGTGATAGTTGAATCTGTACATGTTACATTTGATGAACATTCTCTCCTTGAGCCACATTTGGATCCAAATATGGCTGATGATTCTGTTGAGTTAAATGAAATAGGTTCTCCTATTCATTTTGCGCCTACACAAGATCATAATCTATCAACTCAAGGAAATCCATCTACATCAGTTGCGCCCAACTCAATTTATGGTGCACCTGGTGAATCTTCAGTTGCGCCTTCCTTAAATGTTGCACCTCTAGATTCCTCTCACGCGCCTATATCTACTGCTACATCTGGTGTTAACCCTAGTTTCAATTCTGAACCCGTTCAACCCCCTAATTTTGATGATTTTGAATCTGGTGAAGATGTACCAATTGAAGACCTTCAAGTTGCTACGACTCAACCTAACTTACCTCCTGAAATTCGTGAAGTTGGAGGTCACCCAATCAATAACATCATTGGTGATCTACATGTTGGTGTTCGTACAAGGAGAGCTACAAACTTTAATGCTTACGCTGCATTTATCTCTCAAATTGAACCGAAGAAGGCTGATGAAGCGCTCCAAGATCCTAATTGGGTTGTTGCAATGCAAGAAGAACTCAATCAATTTGAACGATCTAAGGTTTGGACCTCTTGTTCCAAGACTAAATGATCAAGGAGTGATTGGTACGAAATGGCTGTTCAAAAACAAGATGGACGAGAATGGAACCATCACGAGAAACAAAGCAAGGTTGGTTGCATAAGACTATAGGCAAGAAGAAGGAATCGACTACGATGAAACTTTTGCACCCGTAGCAAGACTTGAAGCCATTAGACTCTTTCTAGCTTACGCCACTCACAAGAACTTCAAGTTATATCAAATGGATGTGAAGAGCGCGTTTCTAAATGGTGAACTCCAAGAACAAGTCTTTGTAGCTCAACCACCTGGGTTTGAAGATTCACAATTTCCAAATCATGTGTATAAACTCCAAAAAGCTTTGTATGGGCTCAAGTAAGCGCCAAGAGTATGGTATGATACACTATCCAAGTTTCTCATTGAGAAAGGCTTCACTCGCGGTAAAATCGATACTACTCTTTTCATTTCCAAACATAATGGCCATAAATTACTTGTTCAAATTTATGTTGATGATATTATATTTGGTTCTACTAATGAATTGTTGTGCAAGCGCTTTGAGAAACTAATGAAGATCAAGTTTGAAATGAGCATGATGGGAGAAATTACCTTCTTCCTCGGGCTTCAAATCAAGCAAATGAATGAAGGCATATTCATAAATCAAGCCAAGTATACAAGGGATCTAATCAAGAAGTTTGGACTTGAAAATGCTAAATCATGCGACACTCCAATGGCTACTGGCAACAAACTCGACAAGGATTTAAAAGGTAAACGTGTCGATCAAACTCTTTATCGAGGTATGATTGGCTCACTCCTTTATCTTACTGCTAGTAGGCCCGATATTATGTTTAGTGTTTGTGTTTGCGCTCGTTATCAATCTGACCCTAGAGAAGCGCACTTGATTGCTGTGAAACGTATTATACGTTATCTCTCCGGTAATGTTAACCTTGGACTTTGGTACACCAAAGATTCGAATTTTAAACTTGTAGGTTATTCAGATGCGGATTATGCTGCGTGCACGATTGATAGGAAAAGCACAAGCGGCACTTGTCATTTCCTCAGATATCGACTTGTGTCATGGGCGAGTAAGAAACAAGCTTCAGTGTCTGTATCAACAACGGACGCAGAATATATCGCTGCGGGAAATTGTTGCTGTCAGATTCTATGGATGAAGCAGCAATTGGTGGACTATGATATAATTGAAGAAAATTGTCCCATCTACTGCGACAATACATCAATAATTGCGGTTTCTGAAAATCCTGTCATGCACTCCAAAACCAAGCACATCGACATCAAATATCACTTCCTCAAAGACCACGTGGAGAAAGGCAATATTCATTTGTAACACGTGGGAACCTACTTTCAAATCGCCGACATTCTAACGAAAGCACTTGACGTGAAACGGTTCATCTTTTTTAGAGGTGAAATGGGTATGATTGATCTCAACTAGTCAATATAGTTTTGTTACTACTAAATAATTTTATGTCTTTTTGAGTTATGTATATCCCAGGTCTTTAAAAGATAAAATCACTTTCAAAGTTTCAAGGAAACTTATACGCGCCTGTTATGCGCCACACTCACATCTCTGCGCGCCCCACTTTCATAGCGCGCCTAGGTTATCACGCGCCTTATTCATTTTGCGCGCCCTATGAGTTGTGCGCCTACCTTGCGCCTATTAAATGATAACGGCTCAATCAATACTCATATTTAATTTTTCAATGATTGAACGTATTCAATTTCACAAGTACCAGGTATGTTCTTATTTATTGCATAAAATCTTTGTCTTTTGACATTCTTTAATTGTTCAAGGGTACTTGTGCAATTAATTTTCCCTCATTTTTCGTTTTTCAAAATATTTATTTTCTGGGGATATATTTCTTGCACCCCAAACTTACACCAAAACCGATGTTTTTGGGGTTTGTGCAAAAATTTGGTCATAATTGTTCATACACTTATGAGGGAAGTGGGACAATTTCTCTTTACCCAAAATGTCACATCATTAGTACTTTGTGTCATTCTCCATTAATGGCCGTCCTTTCTAAGATAACCCCTCATAAATGCCATCTTTTCAACTTCCATCTTTTTAGAAAACCTAACCTATATATATTTGAATCTACCTCTTCCCAATTTTTTTGATCATTACTTTCCTTTTTCCTCCTCTCTCCTTCCTTACTTTCCAGTCGCCATTTCTCACTCTGACTCATGTCTTTCTCTCTTTCTCTCTATATATTTTTCTCTCTTTCATCTTTCATTTCTTCTCTTATATATACATATATGGGTCCTAAGAAAGCTTCAAAGGCTCCCCAAGATGAAATGGTATGAATCATAACCTTAAACTCCTTTATTTTTCTGAAATTTCATGTTTTTCGTTTTCTGAGTTTCTCGTCATTTTCGAAAACCGAAAATCAACTTTTCCTGATAAAACTCGTTTCGATTCTCCGTTTTCAAAATCGTTTGTTAGGTTATGTTCGTTTTGTGATTTAGAGTCTTTTAAACTAAACTTTTCGACGATCAATTCGTTATTTTTTGCGAATCTGAAGTTTTTCCATTTTTGAACTTTTCAAAATTTCGGATCTTTGAATACTTTTTCTGGATTTGTTGTTGTTTTGTTCTTGTCTTGGTTTGCATTTTCCTGATCCTTGTGTTCATGCGGTCGTTTTGACATGCTTTTTGTTTGTTTTGGTGAAATTTCACGATTTTCATGTTCTTGGTGTTCTTCGAGCACTCAAGGGTTGTTCTTCGTGTTCTTCATTTTTCTTGCATGACTTGGGTCTCATGATTTTCAAAATCTTGTTTTTCAAAATTTTCATATTTTGATTCTTACTTACTGCATATGTTGATTTTTACTTGTTTGTGATATTTTGTGTGTTTTTATGCTAAGTTCAAATTTTACATAGATATGCGCCTAAGTATCAATTTATGCGCCTTGTATGTTTATGCTCCTACAATCATTATGCGCCTTAAATGATTCATGCGCCTAACATCTGTATGCGCCTCGTGCTATTTCAAGTGTTATGCGCCTCTATCATTCATGCGCCTCATGACATTATGCGCCTAAAATCTTATGCGCCTATATTCATACTTAGTCAATTTTTCAATGTTTAACTTTACCTTAGTATTTTCATAGATTCATAATATGCGCCTCTTATATTTTTTTCTTATTCAAAATTTCATGCGCCTACTTAAATCATGCGCCTTGAATCTTCTGCGCCTATTTATGCGCCTTATATTCTACGCGCCTGATTCATCTATGCGCCTCAAATTTTCTATGCGCCTAAAATATCTTTGCTCATGTTATGATTCTATGCGCCTAATACACTCCTAATTCCCATCAATGTTTATTTTCTTTCAGGATATTGCAAATTTTAGACCAGGTGAAACCTTCAACCTCACTGAGTTAGCTGCTAAACCAATGGGGATTGATATTATGGAATACATCAGAACAGCTGGTCTTCTCCCTCTGTTCACTCTGGATCAGCACTTCTACTCACCACTTCTGGTTGAAGAGTTCTTTTCTACTGCAAAATTCGTGGAATTGCCAACTGATACTGAAGGGTTAGTGCGCTATCGTATTCGCGCATTAGTGCAAAATATTAAACTCACCATTTCTGCGGGTACTATCAAGCACGCAGTGAATTTCAACACATCAGGCCCTCAAAGCATTGCTGGAAAAGCCAATTCTTATTCAGCCGCCGCGCAGAACATTGTGGCGCGCACTTACCTCAATATCCCCACTCTTGTGAATAACATCAAGAATGTTGAGATTAGGTATAGAGGAGAACTTTTGGGACATATAGCGCATCTCATTGACGCGTCTATAGTGTTCAAGTCTGGAAATGTGAATAGATTCACGGTGGAGCAGTGGGAATATACTGCGGCTATTATGGGAAAGACCAAGCTCAATTGGCTTCAGGTTCTGTTCAAAACTCTACTTGACAAAATTGATAAGTATAACAAGAATAAGAAGGAAGGGAAGACTAAGTTCAAGACTCATTGCAGAATCCTCACCAAAATTTTCCTAACCTACCCTACCCTTGCTTAATTCCTCAATGAAAACCCTATTTACAAGATTGATGATGTACCAGTTTTTGGTAAGGATAACTTGATCCTGAAGAGGCGCAGAAAGCGCATTGCCAAGCGCGCGCCTAGGATTAAGAGAGCTCAGTTAGTTAATAAAGACACTGAGTCTGATGAAGAGACTTCTGAAGGCGCTATTGATAGCGCGGATACTGTGATTGTACCTGGCACTGGAATGAGCGCAGGTCAAGATCGTGGCAAAGGGATTGCACCAGTTGAACATAGAACGCCACCTAAGCGCCCCAGAGTTGATAAAGATGATCTTCAGGCTATTAAACGCGCGCAAGAAGCTAGTTTGGCTGAAGCGCAGAAGAAAAGAGATGAAGATTACCAATTGAAGCAAGCCACTGAAATGGCTAAGGCAGAAAGGCGCAAAGGCGCAGGGTCTAGCGCTGATGAACGCACGCCTGCCCCTACTGCGCCTCTAAAACTAACTCCAACTCCAGTTTCACTCACTTCTCCTCAACAACAACTCAAAGATACAATATCCTCTGCTCTTTTTGGTGACTTAAGTGAAGATCAAGTTGAGGGGGAGCCACAACCAATCAAGACGCGCAAATCTACTTGTGCGCCTGTGGCTCCTGCGCCTCCTCTATCTACAGAAAACCCCACTTCATGTGATGACTATATTCCTTCTCCAAGATATACCTTTGTTCATTCACCTATCAGGCGCCCTATTTCTCCTGTGCCTCAACATTCTCCTGCGCCCCAGTCCACTCCTGCGCCTACTCCTCCCACTCCTGATATGAGTATGGTAATTTCTTTGCTTCAACAAGGACAATCTCAAATTGAGTCTTAGTTTGAGCTTCATACTTTAATGTTAACCAATCAGGCAGATGGGATTAATGCCATTAAGGGCGAGATAACGCGCATTGGCTCCGATATCAGAGACAAACATTTCCTAACCCCTCAGCAATGGAGCGATGATATAGCTCAAATGAATGATCTGTTCAAAGAGACTCTTGTTGAGTTACATGATAGGATTGGCGCCGGAATCAAGCTCACAGATGGCCAAGCCTTCATCGATGCTATTAAGCAGGTAAAAACCAGTGTGGCTGCTGATATTAAAAAGTTGCTTAACTTAGTCACTGGTAAAAGTGATAAGTTAGTAATTGTGATAGATAAGCTGAAGGAAATCAAGGATGAGCTCGAGAATGCTCCGAGCGCGCATATGGATATTGCGCCCTCTTCTGCGCCCTTCTCTAGCGCCGTGCCTTATTACTCTCACTTATTGCTTTCAAAGTTGGATGTTTTGAAGGAGATGATAGTAACACATTTCAATGCCGCACATTCAAGTTCTGATAGGCGCGCAGAAAGGACTTCAACTGACATTGTTGCTGCGCAAGCCTCTGTTGAAGCGAATTTACAAGTGATTGCTGAAAACTTCTCGCAACAACAAGCTACTATTCAACGCTCTATGGATGAGTACCAGGATATTAATGTTGGATATCTGCGCTACATTAGAGATGGTGTCACTGACACTCATGGTTATGTCAACCGTACTCTTCAACTTTCAAAGCAGATTCAGCACTCGGTGAAGGAGATCGAAGGAAGAAGACGACGCGCCTCCTCCTAACCCTTAGTTCTTTTCTTTTGATTGTAATTCGTTAAAATCTTTTGATGATTAGAACCTTTTGTTAGTGACTTAGTGCTTAAATGTTTTAGCACATCTTTTGATTTTGTTCTGTTAAAAACTTGTAATCAACTCTTATATTTCGAGTTTTAATGAGAATAAAGCATCACTATTTCTCTCAAACCTTGTTCACTCAAACTTCTTGTTTGTATAACAATGAATGTTTTGTTTAAAATCATATGCATCATATTTAAACTGTTTTATACTTTAATTCATTTGAGTTTAAACTTTGTTCAAACACATTTCAAACCAAAACTCATACATTTTAAATGTGTTAAACTGTTGTTTCTATCTTTCTATTTGTAATGTTTTATCTTTATTGGAATAAATTAGAAGTCTATATCTTGGACTAGTGTGTGCATCAACTTGAGACATGATTTACCAATTTCATTTATTTGGACATGTTATTATCAAGTATAATGTTTGTCCCTGATATAGTAGGTAATAGCATCAATCAAATAGGGGGAGATTGTTGGGTATGCCCACATATATCTCAGTTTCAATGTAATAGAATTGATTAGATTTGATTGATCCATCACCAAAGTTTTATTTCATGAACTTTAGACCCACATGTAAGAAGTATTTATACTTCATTTTTTAGGTTGTCCATTGTAATAGAATAGGCTTAGGAATAGGGCAAGAATATCAAGATTCAAGAAAATCACAAGTTTGAGCCAAGTCATGCGCCATGCGCCCAAACGCCTCACTCACGCGCCGCGCCGCGCTACGCGCCTCA
Source organism: Campanula takesimana (assembly GCA_026119855.1). Lineage (NCBI taxonomy): Eukaryota > Viridiplantae > Streptophyta > Magnoliopsida > Asterales > Campanulaceae > Campanula > Campanula takesimana. The sequence goes on along the minus strand of JAOWBW010001276.1, from coordinate 212,108 downwards.
CAGTGCGCCTGCGCCTCTTATGCGCCCGCAAAGTGTAACGCACCTCTCTTAGCTCACGCGCCTTATAGTGATTTATTCACTCAGTGATTTAATGGGAAACACATTGTTGTTGGGTATGCCCACATATATCTCAGTTTCAATGTAATAAGATTGATTAGATTTGATTGATCCATCACCTAAGTTTTATTTCATGAACTTTAGACCCACATGTAAGAAGTATTTATACTTCATTTTTTAGGTAGTCCATTGTAATAGAATAGGCTTAGGAATAGGGCAAGGATGTCAAGTTTGAAGAAAAATCACAGGTTGATTTGAGCCACGCGCTACGCGCCTCTTCACCTTTGCATCATGCGCCTAACCAGAGCGCGCACATAAGGTCATGCGCCTAAGTATGCTACGCGCCCCAAAGGCTCAACGCGCCTCATTGATGTTAATTCAACACTTGGTGATTTATTGAAGACATAAATACTTGAAGGAATTCAAAATACGCCAATGATCCAACAGTGGTTAAATAACACGTATGTGCCCGCATCTAAGGACACCTGTCCATAACGGTCATATTTGTGTTATGTGTCTAACGGCTATAAAGGACACGTGCTACACTCAATGAGTGACATCACATTGTCCTTTAACCTTATCCACAATGGATTTCCAACGGCTAGTTTTTGGGGCTCTACTATAAATACCCCATAACTTCAAACGTTTTGAAGTTGCTAAGAATCTCTGAATTTCTCTCTCAAGCATTTGTTGAAGATTTGAAGATTGCCTTTGATTTTCCAGAATTCTCAAGAACATCTTCATACCTTCATCCTTAGCCCAGATCCTCAAGCAAAAACACTTTAGTTTTATTGTGCTCTCAATCTCAAAGATCTAAAGAGTCTTGAATCTAAAATCATACACGCACCTCTTTAAGTTTGATCACTTAGATCTTTCTTTAAGAGATACACCGGTTTTGTCTAGGATTTGTTCTTTCATAGAATATTAGATCTTGAGTTAGTGTATAAGCTCAAACGTTGTAATTTGTAACACTCACTCATAATATAAGATCTTCATTAGAAATCCAAGACTAACCATCTTGGTAGAGAATGTAGATCATTTCCCGATCGAACCTCTCCAAATAGCGCGCATTCAATTCTTGTCATTTACTTTCAAGTTATTATCTTATCTCACTATTTGCTTGTTTACTCATTGTAGATTGATTGGATTGAATTGTGTTGTGTTTGTTATATCATTTGCCTTTGTTCTTTATTTCACCCACTTTGAGCCAAAATACTTAGAGTGTGTGTACGCCCCTTTTATCAAGCTTTGCGCCTATTTACTTAACTAAATTCCGCTGTGCATTTCACTCACTCACTTAGGCGCATTTCATAGATGGTAATTAATTCTCTGCTAGTATGCTTGACTATATATGTGAGCATGATAGATTTATCCATAACCTTTATGTTCTGCATTGAAAGTCTAGAAAGGGTTCTTGAGATTGTATTGGGTATTTAACCTATGTGATTGACAGTGGAGTTTCTACACCAAACTAGATGGATGTATCCATTCTTGATGAGAAACTGGGTTATCTTGAGTTGTTACAGTGCGAATACAGTGCTGACATCTGGATTAATGTTCTTGACCTCGATTGAGTTAAACGAGTTGAAGATTCAACTTGAGAATTTCTTGATAGAGGATATATCTACTTTGTAGTGGATGTCTGAATTGAGTATCTGTGTTGACCTATTAGTGGAAACAACCAAGGTATGCGTGTTCTTGAGATATTCTTGATCTTGTTAGAGATTCATGAATGAATTTCGAAGGCAGCTCCATTGTTAACTATTTGACACCGAGAGCTACATCTTTTGATGGATTGTCTTGATGGATTGATATACGTAAAGTCAGTTCTGAATATTGAAACGATGGATAACCACGACTTCAGTATTTGAGATTGCTTAGTGGATTTGACTAGTATTACAGTGATCTGGAGGATATGACCAGTTCTATGATTTCTAGTGGATATGTCAAGTTTCACCGATATAGTGGATTGACTAATCGAGTCTGTTTGACTTTACGTGTTTTGATGTTATAATTGATACATCTAAATTGCATAGAATATTTGTGAGTATCTGTGCATAGTCGTGATGTTCTTGAGTTCTATTTGTTGATTATATATGTTATAATTTTGATCTAGTAAAAATTCGAGGACGAATTTTCTTTAAGGTGGGGAGGATGTAACGCCCATCCTTAATCTCGTTAAATATTTGACTTATTTGTTAAATTTTTGACTTGCTTGTTAAATTCTTGGCTAGCATATTTATATGCTATTTTATTTGAGTTAATTATTTAACTACTTTAGAAAATTAAGGTGGTTAAATGTCAAAGTTGAAAGTTTAGGGGCCTTTTTGTCAAAGTTAGAACTTGAGGGGCCTAATTGCAATTTCTCGAAAGTTGTTAAGTATATCTTGTATTGGGTTTGCCTGAGAAGGCATTTTACCCAATTTCTTCTCGTTCTTTCCTCTGTTCCAAAAGTTAGGTTTAGGATTCTTCCTATTCTCGACTCCTCGAGCTTAATTATTCCTCTGTTCGTGATTCTGGTCCCGGATAAATATTCGTGGCGTTGAATAGAGCGTTCCAGACCGATCAGAAATTAATTCGGGTCAACTTGATTTTTGACTAGGTAAGCTATTAGCTTCCCCTTACTTGTAATAACATGTATATATGTTATTCCCGCTACTTGTTCTTGTTAAAATTGTGTTTTGGGCAAATTTTGTGATACTTGTAATTTTGGGACGAATGGAGTATTAACATACTGCGTATGAATGAAAGAAACTTAAAAAGTGTTTAACTTGGTTAGCCTCCTGGGTGTGTTAAACATTAGTAGGAAAATTACTCCTATTCGTGAGACGGTAAAATAGTAACTTGATTTAAATATTATTAGAAAAATCGTACCATTATTTGTGGTACGGGGAAATGAATGGAAGTATCTCTAAATGGGTATATTAGTATAATATAAAATTGTACTTATACTTTTGGGGACGGTGAAATATTAAATAGGAATAAAAGGAAATTGTCCTATTATTTATGGGACGGTAAAAGAAATGAATTGAGCCTGAAATAATGTTTTGGGTATTGCCTAAGAGTTAATAAAAGTTACTCCTACGCTTGGGACGGGAAATTTCTTAACCTGGGAAAGAATTCGGATTTTGGCATTTTTGGGCCTTGGGCGACCGCCCATTTTGGGCTGGGAGACCGCCCATCTATCTGAAGCATTTTGTTCTTGGAAAGCCTGATTTTGGGCGACCGCCCACACCATTTTGTGCGGCCGCCCATATGTCCTGAAAAATTGTAAAACTTGTTCAATGATTGTATAAGTTGGAAATAACCCTTGTTAAGGCATATAGCCTTAGGATAAGATGTCCTAGTATGATTGTGATACCTTAGGGGTATCAGAAGTGAGTCTTGAACATGAATACTCATTTAATTAAAATGAGAACTTAGTCTTGTACATGGACACTTATAGAACTCAAATGAGACCTTAAGTATAAGAGTAATAACTCTTTTATATGTCTTGAAAGTGCTATGAACAAGCACTTATGTGTTATGCTTGTCTTGAAGCCAATGATTGTGCACCTTAGGGGCATTAAAACAATGACTTGAGATTGAATATCCTATGTAGGGGATTAAGAACTCGTAAGTATGAGTTGTCTAGCTCATTGACTTAATTTGAACTCGAAGTATTCTTGGTCTAGGTTTAGGGTACTACCCTAGATGGCCTAGATGAGTGTTGTAGAACACTCTAGTACTGAAAAATAGTCCCTTTGTGAATAAATGAAAGGTGGACTTGAATCATAATTAAACGATAACTTGAGTATAAGAGTATGAATGCTCTTATGTGTCTGGAAATCAATGTCTTGTGTAACTTAGGGGTATAAAACAATGTTTTGAACTTGAACATCCTAAGAATAGGATTGAGAATTGGTAAGAGTAAAGTGTATAACTCTTATACATGATTGAATGTCCAAAGATTGGAATAAAATCTTGTAAAAGTCTTGACTGTCTTGATTGTCTTGAAAGTCTTGTATGTCCTAAGAAAAGGATTGGAAATTAGTACGTGAAAGATGTATAATTCATCTACCTAGCTTGAACTTGAAGTATAAGATAATTAACTCTTGTACATGTTTAACCATCCAAAGAAATGGATTGAGAACTTGGATATAAGATGATAAAATCTTGTATATGTATTGAATGTCCTGAATGTCTTGAATGTCTTGAATGTCTTGAATGTCTTGAATGTCTTAAGTTGAGACAATAACTTGAAGTATAAGACAATAAAATCTTGTACATGGCTTGAACATCCAAATAATTGGATTAAGACTTGAATATAAGATTATAAAATCTTGTACGTGCCATAGTTGAACTTGATTGATTGGTACATGGTATGAATAACCAAAGAATTGGGTTATGGAACTAGATAGAGAATGATTAACTCTACTACATACTTGAACTTGATACGTGTGTAGTGTAAGTGTTATGAACAAACACTAAAGTGCTAGTGATTGGTTTTAATCGTGTATATACTCAGTGAAGTATATAAAGTATAAGAAGATATCTTGTCTTGAAATGGGTTCCTAAAGAAAATAGGGACTAGTGTAATATGAAGATAATTCATATAATCGTGAATACTACGATTTAAATTAATAAGAATGATTACAGAACACAATATGTGTTAGAAAATGTATTCGATTACTAACGATACATATACGTGAAGTATGACCGTGTCTAGGTACAATGTGACCTATTCTATTTCGTGTTTAGAGTCTAAGGTGTTGGGCTCTATTTGATAGTAAGGGTATCGTGATAGACACTTTAATGTGTTAAACGTGATATGAATATGTACGTGCAAACTTGGCATGTGACGAAGTGATATACCCTACTACTTATTTGAAGTCTGTTATTAATGGACTCTTACTTGGATTGATCGTGTTACATGGACACCTTATGTGCCATTGTTATCTTGGTTTGTATTCGCAATAATTGCGTACGTGTACTTGTATTCTCGTGAGCACATGATACATTACTACATGGTGCATATTCTCGTGAGCACATGATACATTACTACATGGTGCATATTCTCGTGAGCACATGATACATGATTACATGGTGCATAAAGACTGGTCCACTAATAAGGGACTGAGTTCTGTTCCCGTAGTTCAAGTAAATATCTACTTGTACCTTCTTGTGTGAGTCCAGCTGGTTCTCCTTGCTTGTTCGAAAATATATAGGTTCACGCTTGTCGCGAGAGCTGGGGTTTAAGTGACAATTGGGTCCCTATGTATTTCCGCTTGACCCCTTACTACCGGCCATAGTAAGGGCATAGCTTCCTTGGTTGGAGCAATAAGCCTGACCTAAGTGAATGCTAACTCTTGTCTTGAACACCACGTGGATCTTGTTCTTGTGGAGGATACTGGTTACCAGGTCTTCTTATATACTGCACAGCAGTCTCTTGTTCCTGTTCTTGGTTGTCCTCAGCTAGAAAAGCATCGACAACAATTGGTATTCTTGGGAGAAATAAGGAAGGATTCAGGTACAATGCGTGATAGGCCTATGTGCATCTTGGTGAGCTGGTTTAGCCTCTCACTCTACTTGACTACTTGTTACCTGAACCTTTCTTGAGCTTGATTACTTGTTGAGTTGGCTTAGCCTCTCCTATACTTGTTACTTGATGATACTTGATATATGATTACTTAAGTATCTACTTGTATTACATGATAACATGACATATAGTTGCATGTTAATAGCTTACTGAGATTTATCTCACCCTTTATTTGTTTAATTGTTCCCCCCCCAGGAAAGCAGGGGATAGTACGCAGTGAGGCTCGACTTAGCTGGGAACTTACTCAGCAGGATATGTTGTTCGAAGTTAGTGTCCTTTTATATTTTGGTAAGGACGATCTTGTATGAGTTAATTAAACTCTGGGCTTGTATTGGGGTAGTATTTGTTGTCCCTAGACAGTTCTTGATGCCAGCTTATTTGCTAGGCATGTCTTCCGCTGTATGTAACCTTGTTTGGTTTTAATTTTCTTGGTCTAGAACTCGTGTGAGCTATCTTAGCTCCCTACTCTTGAGTATATATATCAGGTTAGTTTTGTTTTTAACAGGTATTGTTCCTGTTTCCTGTTAGTTTCTTGTTTCTTGTTAGTTACGCGCACCAGGTTCGAGGTTCTATTAGGGAATCCCGGGACTTGGGACGTGTCACCCCCTTTATCAAGCTTTGCGCCTATTTACTTAACTAAATTCCGCTGTGCATTTCACTCACTCACTTAGGCGCATTTCATAACGCTTATTTGATAAAGTGCGCATTTGCAATTGAGTTTATCAAGGGTACGAAAAGAATTTTAAAACATCTATTCACCCCCCCTCTAGCTATTTTCCATACCTTTGTTTGAGAAACACATTGTTGAAGATTGTCTTGGATTCAATTTCGAATCTGGATTTCTTCGAATCAGTTGAAGATTCCATTTTTTTAATGTTTCTTCCCAAATCTGAAAACACCAAAATTTGGATTTTGGCTCTTCGTACAGTTTTGTTGTTGTTGTATTTGTATTTGTTGTGTTGGGTGAATGGCGAATTGAAAATGGTGGAGTTGGTTGGGTGGAGTGGTGACTGGTTGTGATGGATTGTGGCGGTGGTGGCGGTGTTGGGCTGGGAAAGGGTGGGGTGGATGTTGGGTTTGGGAAGATGATGGAGATAACAAAAGTTAGTTTTGTTAACATGATGTATGTAAAAAGGTCTATATGTTTCCATTAAGTTATTAATCTTTGTTAAAATAAATTAATGGCCGTTAAAAAAATAACGTTCGTTAAAAAAATTTAACAACTGAATAGTAAATTGGTTAATTTTGCTAATAAAACTATAGTACGCATCATACATTTGTTGTTTCAGCAGTACGGGTGTCAAATTGATGTTGGAGCCATAGTACGAGGGGCAAAAAAAACAGTTTACTCCTTACTATTTCTCACCCCACAATCTTGTTGGGTTGTGGATACAAAACCTAGAAGGAAAAGGAAATTACATTTGAGTCATATAAGAATTCATGGAATCCCTTATTTGACTAGGTTGGAATTTAATTTTCCTTGGGATTTCTTGTTTAAGTGGATTTAGGAATTTAATTATTCCGGGTTTCCTACTTAGTTTAGGTTTTGGACATGTTGCTTATATAAACCAAGTGATGGCCATAAACATTGTACACTAGAGAAAATAGTCAGAGAGAGAATCGCATTTCATGGATGGGTAGAAGCACGTTTAGGGTTTTAGTTGTGATAAGAGTGTTTACATGGAGAAGTTATCTCCTTGCAATATAAAGAAGTAGGCTTTATTGTAAATAGACACATATTATGATATTAGTGAAATATCCTGGCTTGGCAGTGCCCACAGAGGTAGTCATTGTTGTGACGAACTGGGTTAACAAGTATTGTATTCTTTTCTTGTAGATTACTTTCATATTATTCATATGCATGGTTGTTGTATCTCACCATTATCAGAATTGTATGGGCAAGAACTGCACAGATTTACCACAAATTCCCCAACATATCTCACTATTTTTCACTCACAAAACCTACTTTTCAACATCTTTCATCAATTCTCGTTTCTAAAATTCCATTGAAAATTTATTTTGAGACGGATAGGGTATATGAAAAATTGATAATTTAGAGTTTTATTAAACAAATTTTGGGTTGTTACGGCATTGAAATTGCAATGTATAATAAATTAAATGTTCCATTTATTGTCAATGTTGTTGTAATATTTGCATTTGTGGTTTACAATTTGACAAATTAAAGTGTATATGAAACGTTGAGATTTTAAGATAATATTAAACAAATCTCAGGTTTTATGTTATGGCATTGCGATGTATGATAGGGATATATTAAGTGTTTGAAAAGTTTCTCTATTGCTATATTGTCACATGTTGTTGTAGCCTAAATGAGGGCTTAGTTTATAAAACCGTAAGTGCACGGTGTTGTTGTAATATAGATGTGTGCAAGTACGGATCGATCCCATGGAGATAATGTTACTTTAGAAAATATTTGCTTTTAATGAAAAAAAATAGTAAAATGAAATGATTGGGGGGGGGGTATAATTTGTTTGTCACTTTATCTAGAAATGTATTGAATTTCAACTCTAACTTTGGATTAAAACTTCTTATGTTGAATGAATTCTCGGGATTGGAACTCGAACAACATGCATTCATCAAATACTCATGCTCTTTTAGATTTAAGTTTCATTTTAAAATCAAGGATGGTACGCTAGGTTGTGCCAACTTCTTATGACCAAGTCTTAAAACTAACACGACATTTTTCTCGATGGTTCCGTTCATTTGTAAAAATCCATTAAGTTTATAAAATCCACGTACTTTCCACTCAAGGAACATCCCTAGGCCATTAATCTACTCTCGTGATTAATAGAAACCCAGTTACTTCATATGGTTCCGTTAGTCGAGATTCACCGCTAGGTCATTCTCTCGACTAACTAAGATTCATACGAAACATGGACGTCATCATTGTCGTAGGCGTTTAGTTACGATATGAAGAAATTGTTTTAAGATGAAGAGAAGAAAAGAGAGCATGCATAAAGATGAACACATGAGGTTGAGTTTCCAACCCCAAGAATATGGGGGATTTACTCACAAGCCATTGCTATAACAATAACCAATAAACAAGATATAAGCATAGAAATATAAATATTGTGGAAGAAATAAACTTAGTCTTGCAATGGTGAGAGAAACAAGGGCTGAAAATAAGCCTTTAATAACTTGTATTACTTCAATCTTCAAAGCACAAGAATACTAAGAACAATGGATGATTCTTAGGATTTAATGATATTTTGAAAATATGAATTATCCTAGAGTATGCTACAATAAAAACTAAATATTTTTCTGGATACTTTTTAGATGATAAAAAAGGTTGAAAATGTCTTCTTAAATAGGCTAAGAGACCAAAAGTTGTGTTTATCCCCGGATTGTTGGATCAAAATGGCTTGCATCACAAGTTATTAATACTTCCATTAATAAAATCATGACTATAACATTAATATAAAGTATAGTCAAACCTAGTCAATGTGTAGAATCCCTGAAATGTAATTTATCTATTTATGATGGGCAAAATGGTAAATTAACATTGCTTAAGAAATGAATAGGTGTGGTCCCTAAATGAAATGTCACCAAGCCAACTATATAAAGGGACTTCCATCATCCCTTAAAGGTTGCTAGAATCTTTAGTTTCCTCATTAATAATCATCTTCATTTGTTAGAAGAGAAAGAGAGAAATTGAAAGAGACATTCATCATTTAGAAGAACACATTCCTAACAATTGTTCTTCATCTTCTCCCTCAAGATCACATCATGGATTCAACAGGTAAATGATCTTGAACGCTTCCGCTTCATCACTTCCTCTATCTCATTCTAAACTGAGCGAGGCATTCAGGGTTTTATCAAATTGTTCCATCAATTGGTATCAGAGCCCCGTTCATTTTGTTTGAGATCGAGTTCTTTTTAGAAAGCCTTAAAACGCTTCTTTTGATTCATTTTTTCCTGTTGAATCATTAATTTTTTTGATGTTATTTAAGGACTCTAATTCATTCATAGAGTGCTAATAATCATCATCTAAATTTTAGAAAATGGTTTGAAAAGGTTTTGTTAAATAAACTCAATGGTTCAAGTTTGACTATCCCTTCATAACATGGTTTTATGTTTTACGTACATACCATGAGGATCTACTTACTTGAGTCCGTTTATTTTAAAGCAAGATTATCCTAAATAGCGTGGTTTTATGTTTTAAGTACATACCATGTCGATCTACTTGCTTGACCCGTAATTATTGGCAAATTCTTTTTTTTTTTTTGGTGGTTTCGGTTTACCGAAACACAATATAAATTTTGAAAGTGTGCCTTTTCTTGGTACCCTTGACTTCCATTAAAAAAAAAGAAGATTGCTTTTATGAATTCATGGAACATGGACTTGGTACTAACCATGCTTGTGTCGGTTAGTAGTAACCTTCATGGAGAAAACATTTTGAAAGTGTGCCTTTCTTGGTACATTGTATTATGCTAATATGTCTTTGTATAAGAATTGTATCGGTTAATCCATTTCCGCATAACTTCTATATGGGTCAATTATTCTATTTTTTTTTTATTTAACAAAACATACATTTTTTTTTCAAACCATAAATTTTTTTGATTAATTATATGCTTTGACAATTTTTATTCTTTGTTTAAATAATATTATCGCCTAAGTGATTAACGTTATTTAAACCCAAAAAATGTAAGTGTTGAATATTTGAGTTAATATGTAAATGTCTTGAATTTTCCAAAGAAAATCTTGACATTTGACTATATTTAAGTATTCATGTGATGACAAATAAGATGAACATTAAATTGTTTTCTCGAATGCTTAAGACTACCCAAAGGAAGATTAAGCATTTGATTAAAACATAGTTCAAATTACTTGTCATCTAAGTCAATTATTTATGAATCAACTCGCAATCCAAAGATTAGTTTTGATGTCATGTTAATTGTCTTGTGATGGATTTCATTTGATATAATTAATCATTTATATTATGTAGTTTCTTATAAATGTTTTGTGTTCATTCTTTTGTTCTCAACTCCCAACAGATTTACTTAATGCTTCTTCCATAACTGCTGCGATGAGTTCCATTCCGATGCTTAATGGGACAAACTTTAAAACTTGAAAAAATAAAATAACTATGGTCTTGGGCTGCATGGACATAGACCTCGCATTTAGGGAGCCTATTCCTCTTCCTCTTAGTGAAGATAGCACCGCTGAGGGCCGCTTGAACTCTGAGAAGTGGAAACGCTCTAATCGCGTAAGTCTTATGATCATGAAAAATGTCATCCCGGAGGCATTTCTTAACAGTGTCCCCGAGGACGTTGATGCTAAAACCTTTCTTGAGACCCTTGAACGGCGCTTTGCCAAAAGCAAAAAGTCGGAAACAAGTTCTTGTTTAAGAAAGCTTGTTTCCATGAAGTACAAGGGTACCGGGAACTTAAGGGAGTATATTTTAGAAATGCTTCACTTATCAACTAAACTAAAAGGACTTAAGTTAGAGATATCAGAAGATCTTCTCGTCCATTTAGTGTTGATTTCTCTTCCTCCTCAGTTTGGTCACTTTGAGGTGACCTATAAATGTCAGAAAGACAAGTGGGATATTAATGAATTAATCTCACATGTGACACAAGAGAAAGATAGGTTGAAGTAACCTAAAATTGAAGGTGCTCATTTAGCATCCACCTCTTCTCATGGGACTAAGAGAAGAGGGAAGGAAATTGCGGTAACAAGCAATAAGAAGCCTAAAGGATCATCTGATGATCGTAAGGAAAAGAAGTGCTTCTTTTGCAAGGACCCTACGCACATGAAGTATGACTGCCCTAAGTATCACGCATGGCGTGCTAAGAAAGGTATGTCGTTTGGTCTTGTTTGTACTGAGGCTAATTTAGTTTCAATTCCTACATATACATGGTGGTTGGATTCTGGTGCAACAACTCACATTAGTATGTCTATGCAGGGTTGCCTGAATTACCGAAGACCCAGTGAAGATGAAAGATTTATCTATATGGGAGCTGGGAACCCGGTTGAAGTAATAGGCATAGGGACTTTTAGGTTATTATTGAGTACTGGATATTATTTTGTATTGAATAATACTTTTATTGTACCTTCATTTAGAAGGAATTTGATATCTATCACTATTTTGGACAAAGAGGGTTACTCTTGTTCATTTGGTAATAAAAGATGTGATCTTTATTTTAATTCCGTTATTGTTGGTACTAGTACTTTATCGAGTAGTGACAATGTCTATTTGCTTGACACTATTCAAATAATAAATGAGTCCCATAATAATGAAACTAAATCTAAAAAGCAAAAGTTTTCAAGTGAAAATTCTTATACCTTATGGCATAGGCGTTTGGGTCATATCTCCAAAAGGAGAATTGATAAGCTTGTGTCAGAAGGAATTATAAATACACTTGATGTTCCTGAAAAGGACTTTTGTATTAAATGCCTAAAAGGAAAGTTTACAAACTCGAAAAGAAAAGTATCCTCGAGAGCATCAAGCGTCTTAGAACTAATACATACGGATATTTGTGGTCCATTTCCTACTCCTTCTTGGAATGGTCAACAATACTTTATTACGTTCATAGACGACTACTCTCGATATGGATACATTTATTTACTTCATGAAAAGTCTCAATCATTGGACGTTTTCAAGTCTTTTAAGGCCGAAGTTGAAAATCAACTAGGTAATACTATTAAGAACTTTAGATCCGATCGTGGTGGGGAGTACTATGGTCGGAATGACGGTTCGGGAGAACAACGCCTGGGTCCTTTTGCTCGCTATTTAGAAGAGTGTGGAATTGTCCCTCACTACACTATGCCGGGTACGCCTAGCATGAATGGTGTAGCTGAGAGACGTAATAGAACCTTTTAGGAAATGGTAAGAAGTATGGTTTCTAGTACTTCTTTACCTCACTCATTATGGGGCGATGCTTTAAAAACCGCAACTTATCTTCTCAATAGGGCTCCCTCTAAGGCTACTAACAATAAAATCCCTTATGAATTATGGACGAATAAGAAACCATCCTTAAATCATCTTCATGTTTGGGGTTGTCCAGCAGAAGCTGGCCTTATAGGCATAACGAAGGAAAACTGGAAGCTAAGACAGTTAGTTGCTACTTTGTAGGGTATGCTGAGAGATCAAGGGGCCATAAATTTTACAACCCGAAATCTAGAACGTTTTTTGAAACGGTAAATGCTAGGTTCTTTGAGGATGTTGAGTTTAGAAGGGAAATTAGGAATAATAATTTTGAATTTAAGGAAGAGGAGGAATCCATTTTTATACCTCTTCCCTTAGTAGTTCCAATTGACAATCAAGTACTTGTACCTGAAATTCAAGAGGAACAAATTCAAAATATTGACTCCCCTATAAATATTGAACAACATGAAAATGTTGATCAAAATGAGGAAATTCAACAACCTCAAAATGAGGAAGAACCGATGCCTTTAAGGAGATCCAATAGAGCACGAAGAAGTGCCATTTCGGATGATTATGAGGTGTATCTTGCTGAGAGTGAAGGACACTTAGGTTTAGTGGGAGATGAGACTCTCACCTTCCATGAAGCCATTAATAGTCCTAACTCTCATAAGTGGATCAATGCCATTAATGAAGAATTGAAATCAATGAAAGACAATGACGTTTGGGATCTTGTCCCATTACCTAAGGATGTGAAACCTATTGGTTGTAAATGGATATTTAAAACCAAAAAGGATTCACAAGGTAATGTGGAAAGACATAAGGCTCGTCTTGTTGCTAAAGGTGTAAGGATCCCGTCCTCGGGGCGAAACAAGCAAAGTTCGCACGAGGATAAAATGCCAAACACGGGAACCGGTCAAATTTAACGGAGTCGCCACATTTTGTTAATTTTAAACCCAACAAAATGACAAAGGTTTGAGTTCAAAGGTTCGGAGGTCAGGTTACAACTTGGGAGGAGTTTTTACGTCCTCTCAAGTTGCCTCGGACAAAGCCGAATCTCCCTAAGTTAGTTAAAATGTGCATATGTGTGTGTGTGTATTTAACGGAAAAAATTCTGTTATTGATTTTATTTGAGAAACTCGGCTGAAAAAGGGGCCTTGAGTGATAAGATAAAGGTCAGAGGGTAAAACAGACAATTTTTCCCTCCTACCTAAAGTAGCCGTACGGCTGGAGGAGGCAATTCTGGGGTTTTACAGTTTGCTCAAGAACATCGGAACAGAAACAGGGTATTCTGTCTGAAGCTGGACAAACTGTTTGTGATCCCAGTTTGCAAGAAATCATTTTACAAGTTTTATAACATCATTCCTATGCTAAATGATCATCACTTGGTCCCCCAAAACAAGTATTTGGGTGTGATCATGAGCAATCATAGGAGAAAATCAAGAAAGTTGATGAATGTCCCCTTTGGACCAAAGTTGGTCATTTGGTGGATAAAGATTGGAACTTTATCACCAAGATGACATCTTTATGACTTAAAATCCTTCTAAGAGTCAAAATAACACATAAAGATTGAATCTTTATGACCCAAAAATGGGATTTTGAGGCTAAACCAAAGAGGAAAATGATGAACACTAAGGTTTCATCACCCTCATGATTATCATGGCGAAACAAGCATAACATTTAAATGAATAAGGAATGTAAATGACAATCAACAAGTCTATGAGTGTCTAGGTTTAGAACCTCTTCCATACAAGGTATGGAGGGCACCTTGGAACTTCTCATAGCTTGGACAAGATAGTAATGTAATAGATAGATATATAGTGCTTGATAATGGACAAGTCTTGCAAGAAACAAAAGGTGCTTGAAATGGACAAGTCTTTGCATGAATGAAGAATAAATACATGTATAACCAAGATATAAGAAAGAAAATAGGGTGTCACGACCCGAAATCTAGGCACTATTTTATTAGTAATAAATAATTATTATTTATTTATTTGCCTATTTATTTATTTAAATCATTATTTACTTAAATATTTATAAGTGCATTTTATGTTTCATAATAATTGCCTAGCATTTTAATTGGGTCATTTGGGTTAGTGTAGTTTTGTTGGGTCTTAATTGTTAGTAGGGAGTGTAAGTAATTGTGTTAGTAGATGGGGAAGGGGCCTGAGTGTAACATTTCAAAATAATTCTCCTACTCCCTCCCTACTCCCCTCTCCTCCCTCACTTCTCCCTCACTCACTCCACCTCCCTCCCAGCAAACTCCCCCTCTCTCTCCATTTGGGTAAGTTTTCTTCCTCTTCCTTCTCTCTTTATTATCTTCCTCTTCCTCTCATAATCTCTCATTTCTTAAAACTTGAAATGTGTTTAGATCGTCGATAGGATCGCGTAGAATCAAAAATATTCGAATTCCGTCATCTTTGAGAATTTTCAAGTAAGTTGCTTTTCCCCCATTTTTATGCTAAAATGCTCATAACATGTTTCTACAATGCTTTAATTGTTATATTTGAAGTTTGGTTGAGTTTGGAATTGATTTGGAATTTATTTGAGTTTTTGGCTAAAATGGTGATTTTGTGAATGTTGGGTTTGATTCTTAGTTTTGGTTGACAAATGGTGTTATTTGGATCCCCATCCTAGTTATAAATCGTTTTGGTACATTTTGGAACTTGTTGGTTGTGTTGATTTTGAGTTGTGGGTGAATTGGGTAAGAAAATGAAGAACCCATTTCTTCCTCCCCGAATTCAAGCAGTTCAGAAGATTGAGCGACCGCCCAAAAATGTCTGGGCGACCGCACATCTATCTGAAAGCTTTTGTTCTTGTTTGAGGGCTTGTTTGGGCGACCGCACAGTCCCTGGTGGGCGGCCGCACAGACCTCTGAAAGTTTACATTTGTTAATTTGTGTGATTGAAGAATGCGTTTTGGTCTAAGTCTTGGGTGTCCTTCTAGTTGACCTTAGTGATCATTGTAGTACACTCTAGTGATAGAATTGGGTCCTTTGTGATCAAGTTTGTGTTTGAAATTAATTAAGTGTTAATTGAGATTATTGGAACACTTTAATTGTGCGTTGTGGGTACATTTCACTTTCTTGGTGACTTCTTGGTATGATTCCCTACTTTGGAATCCATGGTTGTTTATCGTGCTAGTATTTTATTACTTAGCCTTTACGTGAAAGTCCAGCTGGTATTTTGTGTGTGTTTGGGCGATGCGAAACATTATGATGGCACGGCCAAGTCCATTGTGATGTTGACCATTGTTTTTCCCCATTATTACCCTCCTCCAGATTGGCCTTGGATGTGAGAAGAGCTAGCTCCTTTGTGTGCATTTTAGCTTTACTTGGAGCATGACTTTGTGGCATGTCTCCCGTCCCTTGTGACACTTCATTTGGTTATTGTTCCGGTACCGGGGATTTCTCTTCAGCTTTCATGCTATTATGAAGATGATGATTTGTTGATTATTGAAGCTGCGCAGCGACCTTTATTTGGTTCTTCGGTTTGGAAAACCTTGGCTATATCCTTTGTTATGTGTTTATTTCCGCTGCTATCTGTTATGTGATAAATGCTATGTGCTATGTGATATTTATTATTGCTTATTGCTTCTTGCATCATAGCATGTCATGTAGTTGCATTAGTAACTTATTGAGATTTATCTCACCCCCTTTCTTTTTATCTTTGTTTTTCCTTAACCCCCCTAGGTGCTAAGGATTAGTCTCGCTGATCACGAGAAAGAGGACGTCGAGTGTGGATACATTCTTTTGGGGAAGGTTGTTATAGGTTGGTTTACATTATATCAATGTGTAACCTTTTGGGGATATTTGTACCAAACATTGACGTCACTAGGATTGTGTATTTTGTAACTTTGGTGTATAAGCTTATGGAGTTTATACTAGTTTTTACTTTGTTGTTCAAGTTGATTTACAAAACCTTGTGTTATCAACCTTTGGGTATAAAAGGAAATTTTTATCTCCATTATTTTAGAGTTTATTGTTTAAGTCGACGTCCAGCTCGCGGTCTTGGGCCCGCGGGGTCCGGGGTCGTGACAGTTGGTATCAGAGCCATGGTTTGGCTCTAAGTATAAGTCTAGGTGGACTAGTATGACCTAGGTGGGTAGTTGTGTTCGGAGTGAGTAACGGTTGATGTCTTATGCAGGTAATTACTCGCAATGTCTGGAAGAAGAAACATAGGAGGTACTAGTGGGGCACAGAATCAGAATGACACAAGGGAAGAAGCACGTGCTATGTTTCAAGGCATGTTCGAGGCGGCCATGAAGGCCATACATGATCAAGGTCCGAGGGTAGAGCAAGCACCACCCCGTTATGGTTTGGAGCAATTCTTGAAACTGAAACCGGTTGAATTCAATGGGGAACCCGATGTTCGGAAAGCCGAGTTGTGGATTGAGTCGATGGAGAATATTTATGAGGTATTTGGTTGCACGGATGAGGATAGGGTCCGGTTCGCGGCTTATAAGCTTGTGGGTGCCGCCGAGCATTGGTGGAAAGGGGTGAAAGCTAGTTGGGATGACACTCACACGGTTTATGCGTGGGAGTTGTTTGTGCGCAAATTCAAGGAACATTTCATTCCGGTTGTTGATCAAAACCGAAAGGAGATCGAGCTTCTCAACTTGGAGCAAGGTTTGTTGTCTATAGCTCAATACTCGGCTAAGTTCACAGAATTAGCCCAGTATTGTGACTATTTGGTGAGGACCGAGGAACAAAAAGCTATGAGATTCATTCGGGGATTGAAGACCTCCATCCGTACTCAACTTATAGCCCAGAGGATTGTGACATTTCAGGATGCGGTAGACCGTGCCTATCTTATAGAGCAAGATATTGGGGAACATAAGAGGAAGACCGAGGTGGCCAACCCGAGTAAGCAAGGAGCGCAGAGCAAGTCACAACCAAGGATTGATAATCGAGGTAACTTTGGGGGACAATCTCAGTCCCGAGGGCAACCGATCCCAAGGAACCTGGGTACCACTTCCGGGAACCAAGGGAACCAAATTAGGAGGCTTTGTTCGTATTGTCAAAAGGAGGGTCATTCTGAGGACCGGTGTTGGAAGAAGCAGGGAAGGTGCACCAATTGTGGTCAAATGGGTCACTTTGTAAAAGATTGCCCGAGAGGTAGAGGACAAGCATCCGGGTCAGGAGTTGGTAATAATCAAGGTCAGAAAAGGGATGCCGCTGGGAAGCCCAAAGTTCAAGGAAAGATATATGCCATGAATCAACAACAAGCTACCGATGATCCATCCGTTATTGGAGGTATTGTTTCTGTGTCTAATGTGAGCGCACGAGCGTTAGTAGATCCAGGATCATCTCATTCATACATTTCTGTGCAATTTGCTTCCATGTTAAATGCTGCATTCGAGTCTTTACCGTACGTGCTAGAGGTGTCGACCCTATAGGAGAATGCTTGATTTCTGATCGAGTCTTTCGTGCTTGTGATGTGGTTATTTGTGGTCGTGTCCTTTTGGCGGATTTGGTAGTTCTTCCTATCCAAGACTTTGATGTCATATTGGGTATGGATTGGTTGAGCAAGTTTCATGCTTCCGTGGATTGCCGTAAGAAAACTGTTACTTTTTCTATTCCCGATGTGCCTAAATTTGTGTTTGAGGCTAATCCTCTGAGTAGGAAGGTTCGCTTAATTTCTTATATGAAAGCGAGAAAATTATTGCATAGTGGTTGTGAGGGGTATTTGGCTAGTGTTCTTGATACTAGGAAGGAATCCCCTAGTTTTGATAGTGTTCGGGTAGTCGGGAATTTCCCGATGTTTTCTCTACCGAGTATGATATGCCTCCCGATCGTGAGATTGATTTTGTATAGACCTTTTGCCGGGTACGGCTCCAATTTCGAAAGCACCTTATAGGTTAGCCCCCGCAGAGTTGAAGGAGTTAAAGGTTCAGTTGCAAGAGTTGCTTGATCGAGGGTTTATCCGCCCTAGTGTTTCCCCGTGGGGAGCACTGGTTTTGTTCGTGCGGAAGAAAGATGGTTCGTTGAGATTGTGTATAGATTACCGGAAGTTGAATCAGGTTACGGTGAAGAACAAGTATCCTCTACCGCACATTGACAATTTATTTGATCAGCTTCAAGGGTCGTGGTTTTCTCTAAACTTGATTTGAGGAGTGGGTACCATCAGTTGAAGGTTCGATCGGAGGATATTCCGAAGACTGCTTTTCGCACTCGTTATGGTCATTATGAATTCTTGGTTATGCCGTTTGGGTTGACTAACGCGCCGGCCGTGTTTATGGATTTAATGAACCGAGTTTTCCATCCTTATCTTGACTCGTTCGTGGTGGTCTTTATTGATGACATACTCGTCTACTCTAAATCTCGAGATGAGCACGAGCAGCACTTGAGGACAGTTTTATCCGTATTTGCGAGGGAGAAATTATTTGCGAAGTTCAGTAAATGCGAATTTTGGCTCGAGAAGGTGTCATTTCTGGGTCATGTGATTTCGAAAGATGGGATTTCTGTGGATCCTTCGAAGATAGAGGCAATAGTGGATTGGAAGAGACCCGAATCAGTGACAGAGATTAGAAGCTTTCTTGGTTTAGCCGGGTATTACCGAAGATTTATTGAGGGGTTTTCGAGGATTGCTACTCCGATGACTCAGTTGACCCGGAAGAATGTCCCGTTTGTGTGGACCAAGAAATGTGACAAGAGTTTCGAGGAATTGAAGAAGAGGTTGACTACCGCACCGATCTTGACTTTGCCTAATGGGAGCGATGGCCTAGTGATTTACAGTGATGCTTCGAAAGAGGGTTTGGGTTGTGTTTTGATGCAGAACAGGAAAGTGATTGCCTATGCTTCGAGGAAGTTTACCCCGAGTGAACGGAATTACCCCACTCATGATATGGAGTTGGCCGCGATAGTATTTGCGTTGCACAAATGGAAGCACTACCTTTATGGGCGAAGTTTGAGATTTTTACGGATCACAAGAGTTTGAAATACCTTTTCTCCCAGAAAGAGTTGAATAATAGGCAACGCCGATGGATGGAATTATTGAAGGATTATGATTGTACGATTTCTTATCACCCGGGAAAGGCGAATGTGGTAGCCGATGCGATTAGTAGAAAATCTTATGTGGCTTCGATGATGGTTCGGGAATGGAAAATGCTTGCGGATGTTCGAGATTGGTCTCCTCGTGAATCGAGTCATGGGGCTATTTTTGCGAATATTAGGGTATCTCCGACCCTAATTCAGAGGATAAAGGAAGCTCAGAAAGAAGATCCCGAGTTAGTGAAGGTAATGGGTAAATTGAAGGAAAGGAACTTCGAGGATTTTTCTGTTAGCCCGATTGGAGTGTTGACTTTCCGTGGTCGTTTGTGTGTACCCGATGTTGGTGGGATAAAGAGGCAAATTTTAGATGGGGTCACAAATCGAGGTATACTATTCATCCGGGCAGTACGAAGATGTATCAGGATTTGAAACAACAATTTTGGTGGATTAATATGAAGAGGGAAATAGCCGAGTACGTTTCGAAGTGTTTAACTTGTCAGCAGGTCAAAGCCGAGCATCAGAGACCCGCGGGACTACTTCAGCCATTAGAGATTCCCGAGTGGAAATGGGAGCATGTGACTATGGATTTCGTTACAGGACTACCTCGTACCCGTAGGAAGTATGACAGTGTTTGGGTAATAGTGGATAGATTGACCAAGAGTGACCATTTCTTGCCTATTGATATCAGATATTCGATGGAGAAGCTTGCGACCCTTTATATTGATGAGATTGTTAGATTGCATGGGGTTCCGGTTAGCATTGTGTCAGATCGAGACCCGAGGTTTACTTCTAGATTCTGGAAGGCGTTTCAGGAAGCTTTGGGTACAGATTTGCGATTCAGTACAGCTTTTCATCCTCAGACAGACGGTCAATCCGAGAGGACTATTCAGATTTTGGAGGATATGTTGCTCTTGGTAGTGGTGCCCTAGGCACGTTTAATAAACGTTGTAATTGTTATCATTTATTTCATATCAATAAAGAGATGTTTTGATTATTATTGTTGTTCATGTTTACTTATAATAATCTCCGTCCCTAGTACTTGTTGAGCACTAGTATAAAGGCTAAATGATCATGGGATGATCATGTTAGATTTATGGGTACTTGTTTGGAACAAGGTACTGGACATGACCCGCTGTATGAGATCTATGTCATGGTCTATGTCGTACATATATCTCATATTAGTTATGTCATTTGAATCCTTAGACATGAAGTTATTATAGTCTTCCACTTGATGAACATTATGTTTGACATATTCAAACGCTACCTTAACACGGTAGTTATAAAGGGTGTGATTGGCATAATCGGATTCACGTAGGGAAGAATAATAATCTAAATGAATTTGTCCCTCCTCGGAGAGATGTCAAGCTTGGGCCACTCGTAGGAATGATGTTGATGAAATGTTCGGCCGGACTCAAATGGATTGATTGGATCAATAGCATTTGAATTATCAACATATTCGGAATCGAGAAAGTATTGAACAAAACAAGTTGACTTGTTGACCATGACTTGTGTTCAATGACATCGTGGACAAAGGGATTGTGACATATTCTAAAGGAATGCGAACTTGTATCTAGTTATACTATTTGGGTAGGTATGACGGTTTGCTAGAACCTAATCATATCTTATGGTTTCATGTTTGAACCCATTGACAACTTAGTATAATCCTAAAGGGTCACACACAATAGAACGAATCTTTAAAAGGACTACATTGGAATTTTGGAAATTCTGGACTTTCTGGGAAGTGGGCGACCGCACATAATGGACTGGGCGGCCGCACACTTAGCTCAGAAATGTACCAGTTTTGTTTCAGATAGTTGTGCGACCGCACAGAGGTTTTTGGGCGGCCGCACAGTACTGTCGGGTGGCAGATTCCTAATTTGATTAGGAAACGAATTTTGGACGGATTTTGACACAAGTTTCCTATTTGGAATAGGTCATGCTTGTGTATAAAAGACCAAATTCGGCCAGCACTCTAAGCCAATGATTTTGTGAGTCTCAAAGAGTTTGAGAGAGGGTTTATTTTGTTCCAAGACATTCTTGGTTGAGGAACAAAATAATACACAAAATAAATTCCATATAGTTCTTTTGATTGTGAAAAAGTGTTTCACAATTTGGTCTAGCAACCAAGATCAAAGAAGCTCCTTTGATATTCGTTCGAAGTGTGGATACCGCTAGAGGGTGAAAATAATCATCTTCAAAGTTCGTGTTCTAGCTTTGTGATCGTGATCAAGTCTTCAAACCTCCACCAAAGACCAAGAGAATTTGATAGCCATCAAGGGTTAGTTTATTCCTTTATTCTTATGTTGTATTTGATTTAATCATACGAACGGATCCATGGCTTTGGGTTTCTTAAAATTTTAAATGCTAAATTCCGCTGCGCATGTTACTTGGAAACCCAACAGTTGCGAGCTTGTTCGATAGACTTCTCCGATTCTTGGGATTCACATTTACCGTTAGTCGAATTCTCTTACAACAACAGTTATCAAGCTAGTATCGAGATGGCACCGTTTGAGGCCTTGTATGGAAGAAAGTGTAGATCGCCTATTTGTTGGGATGAGGTCGGTGAAGCGAAGATCGTGGGTATTGATTTGCTTCAGGATTCGGTTGAAAAGGTTAGAGTTATCCGGAATCGATTGAGAACAGCCCAGAGTCGACATAAGAGCTATGCAGATAACCGAAGGCGAGATCTTAGTTTTCAGACCAGTGATTTTGTGTTCTTGAAAGTATCTCCGAAGGTGGGTATTCGTAGGTTTGGGAAGAAAGGCAAATTGGCTCCGAGGTTTATTGGTCCGTTCGAGATTTTGGGAAAGGTTGGACTTCTTGCGTATCGTCTTGCGTTACTGCCATCTTTGGATCGGTTACATAATGTTTTCCACGTTTCTATGCTTCGGAAGTATGTTCATGATCCATCTCACGTGTTACCGAGTGTAACAGAGGATATAGAGCCCGATAAGACTTATGAGGAACGACCGGTCCGGATCCTTGATTCTAAAGTCCAAGAGTTGAGGAACAAAAGCATTGCGTTGGTTCGAGTTCTTTGGAGGAATCATAATATCGAGGAGTCGACGTGGGAGCTTCGAGAGGAGATGGAGCGTAGGTATCCGTGGCTTTTTAATTCGGGTAAGTCTCGTTAAAATTCGGGTCGAATTTTCTTTAAGGGGGAGTGAATGTCACGACCCGAAATCTAGGCACTATTTTATTAGTAATAAATAATTATTATTTATTTATTTGCCTATTTATTTATTTAAATCATTATTTACTTAAATATTTATAAGTGCATTTTATGTTTCATAATAATTGCCTAGCATTTTAATTGGGTCATTTGGGTTAGTGTAGTTTTGTTGGGTCTTAATTGTTAGTAGGGAGTGTAAGTAATTGTGTTAGTAGATGGGGAAGGGGCCTGAGTGTAACATTTCAAAATAATTCTCCTACTCCCTCCCTACTCCCCTCTCCTCCCTCACTTCTCCCTCACTCACTCCACCTCCCTCCCAGCAAACTCCCTCTCTCTCTCCATTTGGGTAAGTTTTCTTCCTCTTCCTTCTCTCTTCATTATCTTCCTCTTCCTATCATAATCTCTCATTTCTTAAAACTTGAAATGTGTTTAGATCGTCGATAGGATCGCGTAGAATCAAAAATATTCGAATTCCGTCATCTTTGAGAATTTTCAGGTAAGTTGCTTTTCCCCCATTTTTATGCTAAAATGCTCATAACATGTTTCTACAATGCTTTAATTGTTATATTTGAAGTTTGGTTGAGTTTGGAATTGATTTGGAATTTATTTGAGTTTTTGGCTAAAATGGTGATTTTGTGAATGTTGGGTTTGATTCTTAGTTTTGGTTGACAAATGGTGTTATTTGGATCCCCATCCTAGTTATAAATCGTTTTGGTACATTTTGGAACTTGTTGGTTGTGTTGATTTTGAGTTGTGGGTGAATTGGGTAAGAAAATGAAGAACCCATTTCTTCCTCCCCGAATTCCAGCAGTTCAGAAGATTGGGCGACCGCCCAAAAATGTCTGGGCGACCGCACATCTATCTGAAAGCTTTTGTTCTTGTTTGAGGGCTTGTTTGGGCGACCGCACAGTCCCTGGTGGGCGGCCGCACAGACCTCTGAAATTTTACATTTGTTAATTTGTGTGATTGAAGAATGCGTTTTGGTCTAAGTCTTGGGTGTCCTTCTAGTTGACCTTAGTGATCATTGTAGTACACTCTAGTGATAGAATTGGGTCCTTTGTGATCAAGTTTGTGTTTGAAATTAATTAAGTGTTAATTGAGATTATTGGAACACTTTAATTGTGCGTTGTGGGTACATTTCACTTTCTTGGTGACTTCTTGGTATGATTCCCTACTTTGGAATCCATGGTTGTTTATCGTGCTAGTATTTTATTACTTAGCCTTTACGTGAAAGTCCAGCTGGTATTTTGTGTGTGTTTGGGCCATGCGAAACATTATGATGGCACGGCCAAGTCCATTGTGATGTTGACCATTGTTTTGCCCCATTATTACCATCCTCCAGATTGGCCTTGGATGTGAGAAGAGCTAGCTTCTTTGTGTGCATTTTAGCTTTACTTGGAGCATGACTTTGTGGCATGTCTCCCGTCCCTTGTGACACTTCATTTGGTTATTGTTCCGGTACCGGGGATTTCTCTTCAGCTTTCATGCTATTATGAAGATGATGATTTGTTGATTATTGAAGCTGCGCAGTGACCTTTATTTGGTTCTTCGGTTTGGAAAACCTTGGCTATATCCTTTGTTATGTGTTTATTTCCGCTGCTATCTGTTATGTGATAAATGCTATGTGCTATGTGATATTTATTATTGCTTATTGCTTCTTGCATCATAGCATGTCATGTAGTTGCATTAGTAACTTATTGAGATTTATCTCACCCCCTTTCTTTTTATCTTTGTTTTTCCTTAACCCCCCCCAGGTGCTAAGGATTAGTCTCGCTGATCATGAGAAAGAGGACGTCGAGTGTGGATACATTCTTTTGGGGAAGGTTGTTATAGGTTGGTTTACATTATATCAATGTGTAACCTTTTGGGGATATTTGTACCAAACATTGACGTCACTAGGATTGTGTATTTTGTAACTTTTGTGTATAAGCTTATGGAGTGTATACTAGTTTTTACTTTGTTGTTCAAGTTGATTTACAAAACCTTGTGTTATCAACCTTTGGGTATAAAAGGAAATATTTATCTCCATTATTTTAGAGTTTATTGTTTAAGTCGACGTCCAGCTCGCGGTCTCGGGCCCGCGGGGTCCGGGGTCGCGACAAGGAGTAAGATGAAGAGAAAGGAGGGGGGGGGAGGTGGCTTTACCTATGATGGTTAAGGCCAATCTTCCTTTCTTCTCTCCTTTTTTGGTTTGTGATCACTCTCACTCTTACTCTGTGGTAATTCCAGCAGAGTGACCTCTCTAATGTGTATTTCTCCCCCCTTGAAATGATCAGCAAGGGGTTCTATTTATAGGGACTGAGGGTGCCCAAACCAGCCGTACGGCTAGGCCCCTCTAGTCCCCAAAGCATCCGTACGGCTCAGCCTCCGGATTTTTCCAATTTTATACCAGAGTAGTCCTGGAATTTATAGCTTATCCTAGGGAGGTCCTGGCCTATCAGCTTATCCCTGAAACGGTGCTAAGGCTACCTCTAAGATAGGTCGGTTTCAGATTGGGGTACTTACAGAGCCCCTCGGCAACGTCGCTTCGAAGGAGCGGGGTTGTCGATAAAAATAAGCATCCCAATCTGACGGGACGACGGCTTTAACCGATTTTGGTTGCATGGATGGACCTAGTGGTATAGGATTCCTACGTATCCCGTTCGCGGGGAATCAAGCCTAACGTAGTTCAGGGATACGCGGGGTTACTAAGGTCCGCAAGGGGGAATGACTCTAGGGTCAGAGGCGAGACATGGTCAACTTGGCTCTATGGGAGAGGGTTGACTTGCTGGGGATATGGTCAACTTGACTCTATAGGAGAGGGTTGACTCATACGGGACAGATTTTTACTGGGCTTACGTCAGGGACGGCCAATGGTGACTATTCTAAGTCCAAGCTTGACCGGGGTCAACTCCATCTTTGGGGAGATTGACGGGAAACTGGTCTTACGTCCCTCTAAGGACTGCCGGGACAAAGGCTCTAGCCTATAATGACTATTCTAAGTCATAGCTAATGGGCTTACGTCGGGGACGGCCATATTTTCTCAACAAATTTTTAACTGGGCTTACGTCAGGGACGGCCAATTTCGACAAATTTTTAACTGGGCTTACTTCAGGGACGGCCAATTTCGACAAATTTTTAACTGGGCTTACGTCAGGGACGGCCATGACAAATTTTTAACTGGGATTACGTCAGGGACGGCCAAATTTGGACATTTAACTGGGCTTACGTCAGGGACGGCCATGAAATTTTTTTAACTGGGCTTACGTCAGGGACGGCCAAATTTGGACATTTAACTGGGCTTACGTCAGGGACGGCCATGACAAATTTTTAACTGGGCTTACGTCAGAGACGGTCAATTTTGGACATTTAACTGGGCTTACGTCTGGGACGGCCAATTTTTCTCAAACATTTAACTGGGCTTACGTCAGGGACGGCCATGACAAATTTTTAACTGGGCTTACGTCAGGGACGGTCAAATTTGGACTAGGCAAAAGACCGTTTCCAAATTTTAACTTTTAACTGGGCTTACGTCGAGGACGGCCATGACAAATTTTTAATTTCACAAAGCTGAGCTTACGTCAGGGACGGCCAATTTTTGGACACTTAACTGGGCTTACGTCAGGGACGGCCAATTTTTCTCAAACATTTAACTGGGCTTACGTCAGGGACGGCCAAATTTTTAATTTCACAAAGCTGGGCTTACATCGCTAGGACTGCCGGATTTTTGTCTCAGAGGGTCGCTCGGGGGACCTAAATTTTATCTCAAAAGGGTCACTCGGAGGGCCTATACTTTTCTCAAAATGGTCACTCGGGGGACCTAAACTTTTCTCAAGATGGTCACTCGGGGGACCTAAACTTTTCTCAAAATGGGTCACTCGGGGGACCTAAATGTTCTCAGAATGGTCACTCGGGGGACCTAGACTTGTCTCAAAATGGGTCACTCGGGGGACCTAAATGTTCTCAGAATGGTCACTCGGGGGACCTAGACTTGTCTCAAAATGGTCACTCGGGGGACCTAGACTTTTCTCGAAATGGTCACTCGGGGGACCTAAACTTTTCTCAAAATGGTCACTCGGGGGACCTAAAATTTTCTCAAAATGGGTCACTCGGGGGACCTAAACTTCTCTCAAAATGGGTCACTCGGGGGACCTAAATGTTATCAGAATGGTCACTCGGGGGACCTAGACTTTTCTCAAAATGGGTCACTTGGAGGACCTAAATGTTCTCAGAAGGGGCTTGACTCTTACTTGGTCAACCGGGTCAACATGGGCTTACGTCTAGGACGGCCATAATTTATTTCACAAAGCTGGGCTTACGTCGCTAGGACTGCCGGATTTTCGGGAATCTAAAATTTCTAGGTTCGATTCAAGTTGCATGAGCCAAGGAGGGCATTTCCAGATTCTGGGAAATCTTGTTCAAGGTGCGAGGGGCACAAGGGTAATTTCAGGCTAAGATTTTTCCTCGCCCAAACCATCCGTACAGATGTGGAGGTCATCCCTTTCTTTTTCAAAACACAGCAGCCATACGGATGGTCTCACCTATTTTTTCAAAACTCAGTCGAAAGAACCGAAAGGAGATAGGCAAAATTGAGAGGGAAACTCCACCAACTCGCAAATTTTCTTTCTCTAATTGTTCAAGGATCAACCATGGCGGGTCGGGCATGTGCGGGTTACCTTAGAGGGGCGGAGAAGAGGCTAGACATGGCTCGAAATTTTCGAGGCTACACTGTTAATCTTCGGGATGAGGGAGCGGGTTTCTACAAGTCTCCCACCGTTCACTTGTGCCATGGTGACGGGGTAAGCATTCTTAAGCTCTTCCCACTCAGATTTGGGTCTTGTACGTCTCTCCTAGGCTTAGGGTTCTTGTCCATGCCATTTGAGATTTTTGCATTTCTTGACATAATTTCGTGAAATTGACCTTATTTTTGTGTCATTGGGACCATTTGGGACGTGAGTATTTGCTCGTAGCCTCATTTGGACATGCCTAGCTATACTCCCCAAAATCAAAGTATGTTGCCCGTGGCCTATGCATAAACTACTTGTACCTTAGGCTTGACTAGTCATTTTGGCGCAACTAGGTGCATGCTAGCATCTTCTAGGACAAGTTGCTGCATATTCGTGGGACGGGTATATGATTGTTGAGACCAAAATGATAATTTCTCTGAATATGACCCTTGAAAATGACTTATGCATTATTAAAGGGGACGGAAACTTTTCTCCAAAAATGGCCCTTAAAATGACTTATGCAATTTTAAAGGGGACGGGAACTTTTCTCCAAAAATGGCCCTTAAAATGACTTATGCAGTTTTAAAGGGGACGGGAACTTTTCTCAAAAAATGGCCCTTAAAATGACTTATGCAATTTTTAAAGGGGACGGGAACTTTTTTCCAAAAATGGCCCTTAAAATGACTTATGCAATTTTAAAGGGGACGGGAACTTTTCTCCTATTTGTTATTCTTTTTTCCTTTTGGCTTGTGCAATCACTACGAGCATTGGTATCTGTAAACTAAGTTATTCATACCTTTGCTGTGTTTACCTGCAGGGCGGTGATCCCAAATCTCGAGGGTCGCCGGATGCTTGCTTCTCTTTGTGGGAATCCATGTCTGAGTCCGTTGACGGTATCCCTGGTCCAAGGGAGTGGGTGGCACGCACAGGATTGGTGCCCCCTTCATCGATGCCGTGGGCCGGTTGGTGAATACCAACAAGAGTATGGGGCTCCTCAATGCCCTTGGTGAGTACTGGTGGGATACAACCCACACTTTCCACTTGAGTTGGGGGGAGGTAACTGTGACCCCGGTTGATTTTGCTGCCATCACTGGGCTTTCCTTTGGCGGACATCCAGTCGTTTGGAGGGATAGAATGTCTGAGGGAGAGATCCAGGCGCTCATCGGATTCTCGGGACCCACCAAGGGTTTGGGCATCCTGGTTCAGAATGTTGAGAGAGTCATTCGGGCCAACATCCCAGAGTATTGGCGGGTCGGATCACAGCTGAGCAGCTTGGGCGCTATTACGTGTGGCTCCTCCTTGGCAACACCATTTTTGCCAATGCTGACACAACGTGCATGTTTCCCCTTCTTGGGTCACTCACCACTCCCGAGGCCATCAGGGATATTGCTTGGGGAGAAGCAGGTCTGGCCGAGCTGTACATGGAGCTCGATAAATATAGCCGAAGGGCGAGCAAGTCTCTGGCTTGCTTCCAATTTGTTCTCGAGGTATCCTTTTCTGCCTCTGTCTTATTTGTCCCTTTACCTCATCTTTTGCACTGATGGCACTTCTTATGTGTCTCCTTTCAGGCTTGGTACTACGAGGTTTTCGGTAGCTATCCGTGGAGACTGGCCGTTGACCGAGACCTGGTTTTTCCGGCCATGACCTGCTGGGCTAGGGAAGCTAGGGAGAAGAGGGGGTCCAAGGGACGTGTCTCTGTTTGTTATGCCGATGTGAAGGCAGTTTTGAGGGGTGCATGCCAGCGGAGCTCAACCTTTTCCCTTGGTCTCGGTACGAGGGGCAGGAGGTGGGCTTTGACCCGAGCGAGGCTCTGAGGGTGACCCGGCAGAGGAGGCTGTTGGTGGGTTTCCGAGGGGAGGACTTTTATTTAGGCGAGAGGGTGCTTTGGCAGCATGGACTGGGGCTCATGCTGAGGGTACCGGTGGACCCACCTGAGGCCATGTTTGTGGTTGATCGGGGAGAGGAACCGCATCTTGTGGGGGTAGATGCGATTGGTTTGATTACCGATGAGCCATACGGGCGGTTCGTGGCCACGAGGCTGAGATCGCCACAGGTGGTGGCTTCTGGGGTAGCTCCTCCGGTGTGGCAGGACTACTCTTTCATCTATACCGACGGCCGGGTTCACATGGTAGCCGTGTCCGTTACCGAAGGGGGAGCCCATGTTGAGGACATTCCTGATGACGCGGTATGCTTTCTTCCCCATTCTCGCGCCCATGTCCTCACCTTTCATTCTCTTTTGCTGAACTCTCCCATTTCCATGTGCAGATTGCGGGACGAGCGTTATTGCGGCGGCCTACCTTCATGGGGTGGGCCAAAAAGTGGTTGAGAAAGTTTACAGGTCGTTCTCTCAAGGGGACTCAGAGGGAACACGGCTTCGTGCCGGGCTGGAGTTCGGTGAGCGGTGAGGAGAGGCCTCGTAAGAGGGCGTCGAGTGTTGAGCTGCCTCCTTCCTTCGTCCGCAGTCA
The DNA here is from genome assembly GCA_026119855.1 of Campanula takesimana. Lineage (NCBI taxonomy): Eukaryota > Viridiplantae > Streptophyta > Magnoliopsida > Asterales > Campanulaceae > Campanula > Campanula takesimana. The sequence goes on along the minus strand of JAOWBW010001276.1, from coordinate 182,256 downwards.
GTCCATGAGTGCTGTGGATACTTCCTCTCTTCGGGATTCTCTGCGGGCTTCCGGTACCCATGAGATCGCTCCGGATCCTTTCGCCCATCTGACCTTGGAGCGACCTGAGACCTCTTCTGTTGACCGTTTCGGTACTGCTTCCCAATCTGCCTGGCGTTCCTTGCAGCCTTCCACCAGTGGGGACATGAGCTTAGCAGAATCCCTGTTCCATTTTGACCCTAGCACTTATTTCACTCGGGGGCCGGGTGTCGCGACCCCGAACCCGCGGGCCGGGAACTCGCGAGCTGGACGTCGACTTAAAACCAAAACTCTAAAATATAGAAGTTAAAAATTCCATTTTGAACCAAAAGATGATAACACAAGGTTTTACAAATCCAAGTTTAAATCAACAAAGTACATCTAACATAAGATGGTTTTAAAAAGTTACACTTAGGGCCCCTCCCCTACTACTCACAAATTCTTATACTCCCCACTAACAATTGAGACCCAACTATTCTACACTAGCACAAATAACAAATTAAATGCTAGTCATAAAACACAAATCCACAAAATGCACACAATATTATTTGAATAAATAAATAATTTAAATAAATAAATAAATAAATAAATAAATTAGCAAATAAATAAATAATAATTATTTATTACTAATAAAATAGAGCCTAGTTTTCGGGTCGTGACATTCACTCCCCCTTAAAGAAAATTCGACCCGAATTTTAACGAGACTTACCCGAATGATCAAGTAGCCATTAATACGATAGTTCCGTCATTTCCCAAATTCCTCAATCATCCATTCTAAACCACCACGTAGTAACCCTAAATAATGTTCACGATACCACGACCTCTCGCACATAACTTCCTTCAATCATAACCTTCACTACTAATTGGAATCCATAATTAAAATTGGAGAATCCCAATTGCTCTCAAACATAACTCTCGAGATATCCCAAGCTCACCTTATTCATAACCTTAATTACACTGCAAAGGTGTTTCCTTTTGTAAATCGCATACTTAGTAGTATTCCCCAGAAATTCAAAACATCACCATCCCGAGCCTAATTAGCTTTTAAAATATAAAAGGCTAAAGAAATTTCTATTTCCACAATATTCATCGAAATGGCTATATCTCTATGGATTACCATTATAGTGTCTTCACTTTGAGTTAACACCTTAAATTAATAGTAACATGCAAACCCCAAAATTTCTCGTACAAAGTACCCACTTAAATCTATGTTATACTCTCATCCCTTCATTAATCCGGTCTTTAAGCCTAAACAATTCAATATACTCAATAGTCCGCAAAACGATCCAAAATTCATCTTCAAAAGATTTTCTCTAACTCCCATTTAAGTTATAATCCGTGCTCATATACCCAAAGGAAATCAATGAACCCTAAATTCAATAGCTAACCCCAGTTAGTCTTTCACACATACATTTATTAACCTAATGATACTTAGGCTCAATAGTACTACCATCATAATAAACCAATTAGCTAGCAACGTTCCAACTGACCCAATACCAAATCATGATATTCCTTAGTTATGCCCAAGTATTGATAATCAACTTCCTTCACATACCCTTGATCCAATTCGGGAAACTCCACCAAGAAGAGATTTAGGACCATAGAACCACTATCTAATCAAAATTCGAGATGCCTTTAACATAGATCGAGAAATTGTTACTCTCCCAAAATGTACTTATTAGTCCTTTCTAACTTAACACGCTTACCACCATTATCGATTATAAATTCCACCATACACTCATTACCCATAACAATTCACGCATCCCTCCATACTAATCAATCCCGATGTACTCACGGAGATGTACTAAAAGTAAACAAAATCTCTTAACAAGAAATCCTCGGTTGAATCCTCAACTTTTACAACTCAACCGTTACAATATAGATATTGCTCTAATTATCAGTACTACAACCTTGTACCACAACAATGCAATTTAACTCCAAGCTTCTCCTCAAACACTAGGTACTAATCGGAAGCAAATGAAAATCTTACGAATGATAAATACACCCAACAAATCGACCGAAACTAAATACTCAGATTTCAATTAAGAAAAGGTAGGTATAACTCTACCCAGGGAACGGTCTCAAACAATTTTAAGAAATTAGGAATGGAGAATATAACAATCCCTCTACAACAATAGACTAAAGCAATAGTAATATCAAAATCTTGTAATAGCAACATGGCTAATTAGCAGGTGAGACATAACCATACTTAAGCACATCATAAGCACATAAGACTTCATCAGATACCCTAAACTCCTCCATAGGAGTAGACACCTACAACACATAAGTCAAAGACTCAGAAGAAATAAATGCAACTAATGCACAGAAACACATAAATGCGATGATCCTAAAATGCACGCGCTCGCTCTCACGACGCAAAATAATACCTCCTGAAATTTATCCGTTACCTGGTGAGTGCTGATTGGTCGCAATTACTCTGCCCTATACCTTAGGGTTCCCCGAAGCATCTCTCTTCTGACCCGGTGAAGTACTGGTTCCTGTTCCTGATGATTGAACCTTAAACCTCGGACAGTCTTTTATGAAGTGACCCAGTTGACCACAATTGATACATTTTCCTTGTTTCTTCCAACACTTATCCTCCAAATGGCCTTCCCTCTGACAGTAAGTGCAAAGCCACCTACCTTGTTTCCCTTGTTTCCCCGAAGTAGTACCCGGATTCCTTAGCGCGGTTTGTCCCTTAAACTGAGATGGTGCTCCCAAATTACCTCGGTTATCTGAACGGTGATGTGGTTGAGATTTAGCATGGCTTACTTGTTTACCCGCATTTGCAACCTCGGTCTTCCTCTTATGCTCCCCAATATCTTGCTCAATCAAGTATGCCCGGTCTACCACATCCTGAAATGTCACAATCCTCTGGGCTATAAGCTGAGTACGGATGGATGTCTTCAAACCCCGGATGAATCTCAAAGCCTTCTGTTCTTCGGTCCTCACAAGATAGTCACAATACCGGGCTAATTCTGTGAACTTAGGCGAGTACTGAGCTATAGACAACAAACCTTGCTCCAGGTTGAGCAGCTCGATCTCCTTTCGGTTTTGATCCACTACCGGAATGAAATGCTCCTTGAACTTTCGCACAAACAATTCCCATGCATACACTGTGTGAGTATCATCCCAACTCGCTTTAACACCCTTCCACCAATGCTCGGCGGCACCCACAAGTTTATAAGCCGCAAACCGGACCTTGTCTTCATCGGTGCAACCAAAGACATCATAAATTTTCTCCATCGACTCAATCCATAGCTCGCCCTTCCTTACATCGGGTTCCCCATTGAACTCAACCGGTTTCAATTTCAGAAATTGTTCCAATCCGTAGCGGGGTGGTGGTGCTTGTTCTACCCTCGGACCTTGATCATGTATGGCCTTCATGGCCGCCTCAAACATGCCCTGAAACATTGCATGGGCTTCATCCCTTGTTTCATTCTGCTTTGCATTACCGGTATTACTTTCACCACTTCTCCTTCGAGACATTTCAAACAAGTACCTGCATAAAACAACAATTGTTACTCACTCCGAACACACTACCCTCCTAGGTCATACTAGTCCACCTAGACTTATACTTAGAGCCAAACCATAGCTCTGATACCAACTGTCGCGACCCCGAACCCGCGGGCCGGGAACTCGCGAGCTGGACGTCGACTTAAAACCAAAACTCTAAAATATAGAAGTTAAAAATTCCATTTTGAACCAAAAGATGATAACACAAGGTTTTACAAATCCAAGTTTAAATCAACAAAGTACATCTAACATAAGCTCCACGGCTTATACCCAAAAGAATAAAATATACAATTCTTAATGACGTCAATAATGGTAAAACTATACCCAAAAGGTTATACATTTAAATAATGTAAACCGATCCATAATAACCTGCCCCAAAATCTCAATCCTCTCGACGTCCTCCTCGATCCGCGAATCCTAATCCTTTTCCTCCTGGGGGGGATTAAGGAAAAACAAAGATGGAAATAAACGGGGTGAGATAAAATCTCAGTAAGTTACTAATGCAACTACATGACATGCTATAATGCAGTAAGCAATAAACAATGATAAATATCACATAGCATGTAACAATTAACAGTCAACAGATAGCAGCGGAAAGTAAACACATAACAAAGGATATTAGCCAAGGTTTCCCAACTGAAAGAACCAAATAAAGGTCGCTGCGCAGCTTCAATAACCAACCATTCATCATCTTCATAATAGCATGAAAGCTGAAGAGGAATCCCCGGTCAGAAGCGACCAATCAACCCATCAATCAAACAATCCATCTTCGTAGTAGCATAAAAGCTGAAGAGAAACCCGGTACCGGAACCAATAACAATGTAAAGTGCCACAAGGGGCGGGAGCCATACCACAAAGTCATGCTCCAAAACGATTAGCTAGAATACCCACAACGGAGCTAGCTCATCCCAACCAAGGCCAATCTGGATGAGGACAGAAGGACCAATGGGCGATGCTATACTGGACTTGGCTCGTGCCATTATAGCATTATCCATTGCCTGACTCGATACACAATTTAACCAGCTGGACTTTCAATCATGCTAAGAAATAAAATACTAGCACGGTAAACAACTAAGGATTCCAAAGTAGGGAACCATACCAAATAATCACCATAAAGATGCAACGGGTACTCATGAAGAGTTTAACAACAACGATAACAAGAGTTTCTCATGAAGAGCACAACAACGATAAACGGAATTTCTCATAAAGAGCACAACAACTTTGATCATTAAAACAAGGTGATTCCAAGACAAGGCACGTATCAAATACATCCTAAATATGATACCCACAAGTAAATCATAAAGAGCACAACCCAAACGGTCGCTCACAAATGGCACAATGACTATTACCAAAATGACCTTAAACATTTACTCATAAAGATATACTAGGACTATGAACTCAACTATCTCATCACACCTGGAATTTCAAAGTAGGAAATCAGAATGAATACACCTTAAGGTTAATCAAACTGTAGGTACCCAATTGCCAATTCAAGCTTCATCTCCGTTCATAACGAACCCATTCTAAACACCCCAAACTAATCCAAAAGGTTACACTTATTAGAACATGATCACGACTGGACTAAACCCTACACTTTGGTGTTCAGTAACCACCCTCTAGGTACTATAGGACATCGCCTAAAACCTAGACCAAGGCTCACTCGAAAATCAATTCGATTGGAACAATCACGAACACATCATAAGATGCCCAAACATATACCAAATGATCATCACAAAGATAAGTCAAACCAACAATATCTCAATAAGATGTTCCAAATCCCAATTAACACTTAATTAATTTCAAACACAAACTTGATCACAAAGGACCCAATTCTATCACTATAGTGTACTACAATGATCACTAAGGTCGACTAGAAGGACACCCAAGATTTGGATCAAAACGCATTCTTCAACCACACAAAATAACAAATGAAAACTTTCAGAGGTTCTGTGCGGCCTCCCAAAATCAACTGTGCGGTCGCCCAAAAAGCCATCAAACAAGAAGAAAACCTTTCAGATAGATGTTCGGTCGCCCAGACATTTTTGGGCGGTCGCCCAATACTCTGGTCTGCCGGAATTCGGGAAGAACAAACTGGGTTCTTCCATTTTTAACCCAAAACAAAACTAAACCAAAATCCAACACTCTTAACTAGCATACTAAGGTACTAGATCAACTTATGGGTCTAATAGAACTCATATAACAACATTTAACAACCAAAATCAAAAATCAAAAATCTAACCCAACATTCATAAATCACCATTTTTGACCCAAAACCCAAATAAATTCCAAATAAATTGCAAACTCATCCAAACTTCAAATATAACAACAAAAGCATTATATGAACATGATATGAACATTTTAACATCAAAATGGGGGAAAAGTAACTTACCCGGATTTTCTAAAAAGTGACGGAACTCGAAATTTCTTGGCTTCCTACGATCCTATCGACGATCTAAACATGATTCATGTTTTAAGAAATGAGAAATAACAAGAGGAAGAGGAAGATAATGAAGAGAGAAGGAGAGAAGAAAACTTACCTCTTTCACCTATGGAAGAGAGAGAGAAGTGGCTGGGAAAATGAGGGAGTGAGGGAGGAGAGTAGTGATGGAGAGTGTAAGTAAGATGGTTTTAAAAAGTTACACTTAGGGCCCCTCCCCTACTACTCACAAATTCTTATACTCCCCACTAACAATTGAGACACAACTATTCTACACTAGCACAAATAACAAATTAAATGCTAGTCATAAAACACAAATCCACAAAATGCACACAATATTATTTGAATAAATAAATAATTTAAATAAATAAATAAATAAATAAGCAAATAAATAAATAATAATTATTTATTACTAATAAAATAGAGCCTAGTTTTCGGGTCGTGACACCGGGTCTGTCCGATTTACCGCCCCCTGATTCTGACCCGGATTCTGAGTAGTTGTACCTGTCTTTGAACAATTTTCTTTGTGTCTTTATCTTATTTTTGCAAAACAATATGTCATGAAAACTTGTTGCTTTATTGAGTTTAAACCCCTTGTAAATTCGTTTTACGCCTGGCTTAGGTCTCGTGAAGACTTATGCTTTCGATGTTGTGACCCGGAACGTGTTTAGACTCAATTATGTGCAACTGGGACATACCTTGACAGGGTTTGACAAGTGAAAGTGAGTCTCACTTGCAGGCAGTTTGGTATGGGCTGCTGACATGAAAATTTTCACAAGGACAAACCATCCGTACGGTTGACACAGAAGGTTGACCTTTTTGACCAAATTTTCTGGGTGTTCCAAGGGAATTTTGAATGATGAGAAGGTTTATTTGACTTAGACTGTTTTACTCAAAGCATGACTTTTTGTCGGTCTTTCCATTGCGCGATTACGGCTGGTCAGCCCCAGTGTAATGTCTTGCCGGAGACTAATCCTCGGGTTTCTCGACCGTGGTTTGGCAGCCCCAATGTTTCACCTTTCTGGGAATCACTCTTCGGGTTTCTCTCCCTTGATTGTCCAACCATGGCACTTTCCTTCTTTCCAAGTTTTCTCTACCCTCCCTCTTTAAGAGTGGCCTAGTTGACTCTTGACATGGACAGAAGCAAAGTTAACTTTGACACAGACAAGAGCAGATCACACTTGCTCACACGAGTAGACACATATAGGCTTTTACGGGAGTGAGTCCCTTTTCTGAGAGAGGAAGCCTATGGACAGAAATTCACGTGTTTGGCTCTTTCCTAAGATGTGGAAAAGAAGACTTGTTGAGGCATTCAGAATCAACCTCAATTAATGTAATCAAGATGTTTGCTTGAACGGATCTTGATTAGTATTTGGGTCCAAAATTCAAGTAATTAGCCTTAGTGTGCATAACTGTCATGACCCGTTGGGATTAAGATTCGATCAATGGCAAGATCGGGAGGAGAAAGTGTTTATGGGAGGATTGGTCATTATCTGGGGAATTGGTCATTGTCTGGGGAACCGGTTGTTATTCGGGGAATTGGTCATTGATGAGACCGGGGAAAAAGAACCGGGTCCTTTGGGAGGACCAAGGTTTGGGGGATTCGTTTCGTGTTATGACCGGACCCGAAGGTTGCCTACGTTCCCCTCAATGTGAGGAGCTCAGGTCGCCGTAGTTCGGCTCTTGGGCCCCCCCTTTGGCCGGGGTTGGTATCTTTTGCTGTCTCGGAGGATGTCATTGCTGGCTTTTCCTTGGGTGAACTCTTTGAGATGGGTCCCTTTGGGCGTACCCCTTTTGATATGGACGGGCTCTTTGTGCGAGCATTTCTTTTTGCCATTTTTTTTCCACCTATCCTCGGGAAGTCTGTATGTGCACTTATGGCTGAACTTTGGTGGCTAAGCAACAACGTCCTCGTCTTTTCATTTTCTTGGGATGCTTTTAATGTGCATCGGGAGTTTGCCTCAAAAAGGTGTCTTGGGTCGTGTATCGGGTAGTGTATGGGGGAAGATCTGCCATTGATGGTCTTCTTCATGCCAACGGGTCACAACATTCATTCATCTTAAGATTAATTATTGGAATTTAGTACCTTTTACGTTTAGATCCATTCGTCCCTTTATGAGTCGTTGTTGACTTCTATGTTTGGGGGAATCAACTCATCATATCGGGGATATAACAATCATTTGGGAACATTAATGGGAGTGATTCCGAGAGTTAGTGTAATTTTCAAATAATGCCTCAAGTCTAGGGAGAATAGAAGTAAAAGACAATTCATTTCACGGAAGACTCAATTTTTACAGCTTGGACTTGACTATTGACTCAACCATCGCCACATTGTGGCTTTTTACATACTTTGGCCTCGCAGGGCCTTTTGGGAAAGCTAAAAGAAAAAGAAAGACAAAAGACTATATCCACTATGGATTTAGGAGACTCTCTAGAACACAAATACTAGGCCACTCCCAACGACTTCTTCTCTTTATCGCTCCTCCTTCTTGCGTCCCTGACTCAGACCCACTTGTCCCCTTGTTTGGTGATGATGCCCTCATCGATGAGTGCTTGGATGTGATTTCTCAGGGTGAGACATGCATTTGTGGAATGACCTGGTGCTTGGTGGTATTTGCAATGTTGCTTTGAGTCATGACGGGCTCTAACCGGTTCCGTCCATATCACATGCCGGCCAAGAAGCTCAACCTTACCGGCCTTGAGTAGGTGGTCCAACACTTTCTCTCTAGGCATCCCCAACTCGTGGAACCATCGGTAGTAAGCCCCTTTGCCCTGGAGGTGGAATTCTCCCACAGCCGCCGCGGGCTTTCCACGGGATACCGTGACAGATCGGAGCTGACCGCGGGGCTCTTGTTCGACTGGGGTCAGCTGGTTGGGAGCGGTCTTTGGTGGGGAGGAAGACTTCTCGGAAGACCTTTTGAGCTCCTCAATGGAACTTACAATTTCGTGGAGACACTCTCGGGTGTTCCTTGAGTTGTGCCTTTCCAATTCATCGGTCAATTCGGCTCGGCTGTGCAGGAGATCGTACCGGTGATCATATTTTTCCTCAAGGTCCTTCTTGAGTCTCTTTCCCCCCTCTTCCCATAGTTCCTCGACTTTCTTATGAAGTGCTTCCTTAATCTCCTTTCGGAGTTGTTGGACCACCTTGACCGCTTCATTGCGGTCGACCTCTGTCTTTCTCATTTGGTCTCTCATCGTACTCACTGTTCGTTCCAAGAGCTTAACCCTACCCTCTAACCTTGCTTGCACGTCCAGACGGATATCTGTCTCAATTGCTTGGGACTTGTTTTCCATTGTTTCCTATGATACAAATGACCAACAAACCGTAAGGGCACCGTGGAAGGATTTTCGAGAAGCCATGCTTTGAAGTACGACAAAGACTCGACACACAAGGGATACTGACTCGAAGGGGATAACAAGTTTGACTCTTCTTTAGGGGAAGAAATCCAAGCCAAGCGTTTTGATGAATTTAGCAATTCTCTTTTCCTTTTCTGTCTTTTTTTTTTTTTTAAAAAAAATCATTTATTCTTTGGATTATCTTAGCCGGCTTTGTCACATAAACAAACGTTAGTGCACAATTCAGGGGCTCAACTTTCATTATTTCATTTTTCTCAAGGCATATCTTATTCCTAATTGGTTGGAAAAGATTGCTCTTCTTTTTCGCAGCTATTCTATAACCCTGGATCAGTGGAGGCCAACACTACGCCTATAGACCCCTCGTTTTTCACCTGTATTGCACGCTCCCAAGGACGGACTATCCCGGGCGAGGGTCCTATAGGGCACGCGGCTTCCACCGATCAAAAGAAGTGAACCTAGGGTCTAGTGCATCGTAAGGTTCCCAATATGCGGGTCATCCTAATCATGGTTAAGCCCCAGTCGGAATCGAGACTTTTTCCCCGAAGGCTACACCGAAGGCTGCGCCGACATTCCGTCATGACCTCATTTTGAATGAGGCGTCTCGATCTTTGACCATGGGCTTAAGGATGATTAAAATAACTCGTTCATTAGGGCTTAATGACACAGTGTCACCCTATCCTTAGTACATGGCCTTTGCTAATTGCGGTCGTCACTAACACACGAGTTGGAGGCTGGTTAGGCCACGCTTGCATTTCATCAAGGAGTTGCAACTCGGGCATTAATTTGGCCACAATTAGCTTTTGAGCGCGTATCAAGGATGTGGTAACGTGAACTAGACCAAAAACCAACCATAGTCACGGTATTTGTGTGTCACGGACAAGTGTGGTTGACTCAGTTCGGAAGGGAAGGTGGGATGGACCCGTGCGCGCATCGAAGGGAACAAGAGCGCCCAACGAGCTGCATCGTGGCATCCACCCCGGGTTAAAGGGTATTTGGAACGTGCACGGTCAAGTGCGCGTGGTGTGAAGTCATTCTATGCTCCTTTTTTTGAGTAAAAAGAGAGATTTTCAATTCGTTTTTCGATATCATGAGTATGGCATAAGCAAGATATGAACAAGTATGAACAAGCATGAATTGAGCAATCTATACACAACAAATCAAAGAATATAAGCAAACAAAGACCAAAACTTGTACATGTACCAAGTTGTGCACAACAAAGAATTTTGAATCAAACTTTTGCAAAAGAAATATTTTACATTGAAACCCTTTTGTACAAAGCAATTTGTGCACAACGAGGAGACTCAAGAAAACCCTTACAAAAGGGGTTATGCACGATGAGGTTTTGGAAACCATTTTATTGACAAAAGATCATGCATAACCAAGTTTTATTACCTTTTAAAACCAAGTTTTGGCCAAAAGAATGAAGGTAATGTGCACAAGTAAGACTGTAAATTTGGAACCTGGACAAGTAGAAGCAGAGGGGCACCCAGAATGTTGCAGCCCAGCACCAAACTGTTAATTGGCAACATTCTGGCCCCTACACAAAGTAGCCGTACGGCTAAAGCAAGAGGGTGAAGATTTTTCTCAGTTTCTCCGACTTCTGATCATCAAGCCCCAGTTTATTGTGTTTCCAGAACGTATGTACTCAAAACAGTTCAAACAGAAACAGCAAACACACACAAATATGCAAGAAGTCAACTAACGGGAACGGGAGTTTAACCCACACAAGAATGTCCCCAAACCTTCTAGAAAGAATTCCGAAAGCACTCTAATCCCCAGCGGAGTCGCCACTGTAAGGATCCTGTCCTCGGGGCGAAACAAGCAAAGTTCGCACGAGGACAAAATGCCAAACACGGGAACCGGTCAAATTTAACGGAGTCGCCACATTTTGTTAATTTAAACCCAACAAAATGACAAAGGTTTGAGTTCAAAGGTTCGGAGGTCAGGTTACAACTTGGGAGGAGTTTTTACGTCCTCTCAAGTTGCCTCGGACAAAGCCGAGTCTCCCTAAGTTAGTTAAAATGTGCATATGTGTGTGTGTGTATTTAACGGAAAAAATTCTGTTATTGATTTTATTTGAGAAACTCGGCTGAAAAAGGGGCCTTGAGTGATAAGATAAAGGTCAGAGGGCAAAACAGACAATTTTTCCCTCCTACCTAAAGTAGCCGTACGGCTGGAGGAGGCAACTCTGGGGTTTTACAGTTTGCTCAAGAACAGTCCAGTTCGGAACAGAAACAGGGTATTCTGTCTGAAGCTGGACAAACTGTTTGTGATCCCAGTTTGCAAGAAATCATTTTACAAGTTTTATAACATAGTTCCTATGCTAAATGATCATCACTTGGTCCCCCAAAACAAATATTTGGGTGTGATCATGAGCAATCATAGGAGAAAATCAAGAAAGTTGATGAATGTCCCCTTTGGACCAAAGTTGGTCATTTGGTGGATAAAGATTGGAACTTTATCACCAAGATGACATCTTTATGACTTAAAATCCTTCCAAGAGTCAAAATAAGACATAAAGATTGAATCTTTATGACCCAAAAATGGGATTTTGAGGCTAAACCAAAGAGGAAAATGATGAACACTAAGGTTTCATCACCCTCATGATTATCATGGCCAAACAAGCATAACATTTAAATGAATAAGGAATGTAAATGACAATCAACAAGTCTATGAGTGTCTAGGTTTAGAACCTCTTCCATACAAGGTATGGAGGGCACCTTGGAACTTCTCATAGCTTGGACAAGATAGTAATGTAATAGATAGAAATATAGTGCTTGATAATGGACAAGTCTTGCAAGAAACAAAAGGTGCTTGAAATGGACAAGTCTTTGCATGAATGAAGAATAAATACATGTATAACCAAGGATATAAGAAAGAAAATAGGAGTAAGATGAAGAGAAAGGAGGGGGGAGGTGGCTTTACCTATGATGGTTAAGGCCAATCTTCCTTTCTTCTCTCCTTTTTTGGTTTGTGATCACTCTCACTCTTACTCTGTGGTAATTCCAGCAGAGTGACCTCTCTAATGTGTATTTCTCCCCCCCTGAAATGATCAGGAAGGGGTTCTATTTATAGGGACTGAGGGTGCCCAAACCAGCCGTAGGGCTAGGCCCTTCTAGTCCCCAAAGCATCCGTACGGTTCAGTCTGGCGAGCTTCCGGATTTTTCCAATTTTATACCAGAGTAGTCCTGGAATTTATAGCTTATCCTAGGGAGGTCCTGGCCTATCAGCTTATCCTTGAAACGGTGCTAAGGCTACCTCTAAGATAGGTCGGTTTCAGATTGGGGTACTTACAAAAGGTTTCACTCAAAAGAAAGGTATTGATTACAAAGAAACATTCTCTCAGGTATCTTCTAAAAACTCCTTTAGGATCATTATGGCATTAGTAGCACATTATGATCTTGAGCTTCATCAAATGGATGTTAAGACAGCTTTTGTCAATGGAGACATTGAGGAAACCATCTATATGAAGAAACCAGAAATGGTGGATGATTTGGAACAAACTAATCATTTAGTTTGTAAACTTAAGAAATCCATTTATGGGCTCAAGCAAGCTTCTCGTCAATGGTATCTCAAATTTAACCAAGTAATTCTTTCTTTTGGTTTTGAAACGAATCTTGGTGAAGATTGTATATACCATAAGTTCAGTGGGAGTAAATTTATATTCTTAGTCTTATATGTGGATGATATTTTGCTTGCTAGTAATGATATGAACCTTCTAAAAGAAACTAAGAAATTTCTTTCAAACAAATTTGAAATGAAAGATCTTGGTGAGGCATCTTTTGTATTAGGAATCCAAATACACCGTGATCGCTCACGAGGTACTTTAGGATTATCACAAAAGGCCTATATAGAGAAGGAATTACAAAGGTTTAACATGCAAAACTGTAAACCACATGACACCCCTGTCTCTAAAGGAGATAAATTCAGTCTCAATCAATGTTCCAAAAACAATTTTGAAACTAAGTATATGGAAAATATCCCTTATGCATCAGCAGTAGGAAGTTTAATGTATGCTCAAGTCTGTACTCGTCCAGACTTAGCTTTTATTGTTGGGATGCTTAGTAGATACCAAAGCAATCCGGGGAGAGAACATTGGGTCGCAGCCAAAAGAGTGATGCGGTACTTACAAAACACAAAGGACTACATGCTTACATATTCAAAGTCAGATCATCTTGAGATCGTTGGGTATTCCGATTCCGACTTTTATGGATGCCAAGACAGCCGTAAATCAACGTCTGGGTATGTCTTCACATTAGCCGGTGGAGCAATTTCTTGGAGAAGTTCCAAACAGACACTCGTTACTTCCTCCACCATGGAAGCCGAGTTCGTTGCTTGTTTCGAGGCATCCAATCAAGCTATATAGCTGCGTAAATTCACTAAGGGACTGCGTATTATCGATAGCGTCGAAAGATCTATTAAGCTATATTGTGACAATAGGGCGGCGGTCTTGGACTCCAACAATAACAAGAGCTCGTCAAAGTCTAAACACATTGACATTAAATTTCTTGTTGTAAGAGAGAGGGTATGAAATGAACAAATAGAAATATAACTTATTGGTACAAACTCTATGTTAGCGGATCCGTTTCCTAAAGCGTTATCACCTTTAGTGTTTCACGAGCATGTTGCTCATATGGGTGTAACAACTTTTGATAACATTTAATATAGTGGGAGTTGATGTGTTTTTCATAATTATTGTTCTTTAATTTTTATTGATCTCATTTGGTTAAAGTTGGACTAATTGGAGAATATGTATACATATTCATTTGATTCCATGCTACACATCTATACTTTTGACTTATGTAATTTAGTTAGATTTGTATATGTGATTATAGTGGGTTTAGTTGCGAATCAATTACAACGACTGCCCCTTTAGTCCTATACTTAGAAGACTAATGGACGAAGTTGTTATAGATGACAACAAAGTGCACATTTGGGTTGTCATTTATGTTATACTTATGATTTGAAAGGAAGAACTTGTTTTACAACCCAAGTGGTAGATTGTTGGATCAAAATGGCTTGCATCACAAGTTATTAATACTTCCATTAATAAAATCATGACTATAACATTAATATAAAGTATAGTCAAACCTAGTCAATGTGTAGAATCCCTGAAATGTAATTTATCTATTTATGATGGGCAAAATGGTAAATTAACATTGCTTAAGAAGTGAATAGGTGTGGTCCCTAAAATGAAATGTCACCAAGCCTACTATATAAAGGGACTTCCATCATCCCTTAAAGGTTGCTAGAATCTTTAGTTTCCTCATTAATAATTATCTTCATTTGTTAGAAGAGAAAGAGATAAATTGAAAGAGACATTCATCATTTAGAAGAACACATTCCTAACAATTGTTCTTCATCTTCTCCCTCAATATCACATCATGGATTCAACAGGTAAATGATCTTGAACGCTTCCGCTTCATCACTTCCTCTATCTCATTCTAAACTGAGCGAGGCATTCAGGGTTTTATCAAATTGTTCCATCACGGATTTCTTATAAAAAGGTGCCTTTTGGAAGACAGCATTTCGGAGCAGGCATGGGTTCGGCCGAGTCAAGGGGTTGATTCGGCCGAATCTTTGCTTGGTTTCAGCTGTAACATCCCGAAATTAAGCACGATGTTTTGAGATAGATAAAAAAAAATACGTGACAGATTTGGTGAAATTGGAATTATCAATTGCTGATATTTGTTAATGGTGGGCACGTGTCACTTTTAAAGTGTAGCAATGACCTTTCTTTTGATCAGTAGCTTAAAACCATAGCAGGAGGTGTAGTTAGTTAGTAATATAATGGGTGACTCATCATTTTAAGGCACCTATTCCAACCATTACACTAAGTTTGCATAAGCAATCAGTGTGACAAAAAGAGAATGAGTTTGAGCTACAGTACTCGATTTAAATTGCGGTTCTTGATGGTCGAATGATGTGAATTATTTGGTTATCGTTTTTATCGGTTTTGAGGTAAGGGAGACTACGTAGTGTCGATTCCGTGTCATGTTCTTTTATACCCGTCTTATTGTAGTACTCCATTTTATTGCTATGTATTTCATTTGTTCGGTCTCATTTGATAATTGCTTTGGTATTGAAATTGCTCGGTTTATGTCACGGTTATTTGAAAAGCATGCTCTATGTGTTATTATGCTCAAAGATAAGATTTGTTATATGGAAAATATGAGATTTGTTATATGGAATAGTTGCGATGTAGCTAATTATGTGACATTCGCAGTGGACTCGGTTATTGGCTATTGTGTTTGTGTTGGGTCCGGCTCCATGAGGGCGGCCAACAATTCGGTTATTATTGTTATCCTACTGGGCCAGATCATAATTAGTGCATCGGACTGTGAAATATGATCGATTGATGTTCGGTTTGTAAAATCTGAGTCTTATTGGCATGTTCATATTTATAATTCCATGGACATAGTTATTTGATGTTTGTGTTCCATTAGCTTCTGTGATATTGTGTATCCCTTTTTTACTGAGCCCCCCAGCTCACCCCCACCAGTTTGACATTTTGCAGTTGACCGTTGACCGGGGTTCGGGGCAGAGAGGAATTGATCCAGAGCATTTTGAAATTATTAGTGAGACTTTGTATAATATTTTAGAGTTGTAAAGTTGTGACAATTTGATATTTATGGGAATTAGGATTTTTCGGGGTGTTACATCGACCAAATCCTCGCTTGGAACAAAAAGAGTCTTCTTTGCATAAGGGGTTCGGCCGGGTGTTGGTCTGGGTTCGGTCGAACCTATGCTTGGTCTTCTCCATTTTTTTTCAATTTCCTTGTATTAAAGCTTCTCCTCTTGCTCTCAATTGTTCTTTCTTTCTTCCTCATTATATCTCATGCCATCTTTATTCTAAAAATGCACTTAAACCTGTTCAAAACAACAATCTACCACCAACCATCAAATCCGTATAATAAATGTAAAAATGAACTAAATTTATCTACTTTTAAATAAAACTAATCTTAAAAAGAAGATATAATTAGACTTAAATGACTATAAAATAGTCATTTATCAACTCCCCCACACTTAATCATTGCTTGTCCTCGAGCAACTTAGAGATTGGGCCAAAAGGGAAGAGAAGAATAAATGACCATAAATAGAAGAAGTTAAAGAAGAATGAATCACAATGCTCTCTTTAGAATAAAGTATTGCCTAAGTAAGAATGCTTCCTACCTACCTTTCCGTCCTTTCTATAATTCAAGAATTTTGCGAAATAGAACCTAGGATTATATTGGGAAATAGATAAAAAATTTATAAGCTAATATAGCATAAATTAAATTTATCAAGTAAAAGCATATTGAAATAACCAAATGGACTTTCGGATCACAAGTATGGTTTGAAAATAAATTCACTTTTTAGAGTGCTTTGTGAATAAATGTTTCATGCTTGAAAGTCAACATTAAACAATGATTTTTATTTATTAACAAAGATATTCATAAGTTGTTATGCACTTTAAATCACAAAAATGGGGGCGGACGATGATAGTGGAAAAGGCTAGAGATTATATTAATTAAACGTGGCAATGAGTTCCTTGTTTTAGATTGTCACACTCTATAATGATTTGTTCATTTAGATATTTGAGTTGACAATCTACAAGAAGTTTAAGTTTAGATTTTTAGTAGTCTTGAAAGTGGAAATGGTAAGATGGATTTATGTGAAGGTTTGTGATTGGGTAAATGCATAACATTCATTCATATCTTAAAGAAATAAAAATAAAGGCTTTGTGATGCATAACAAGAATAATTTCAAAATTTTCACAAGTAAATGTAACCTAACTTAAATGACAAAAAAATCATTAATAAAAGTAATGCTTTTACTTAATAAAGTTTATAAATCCTATATGAATACTTAGAATTTTTTATTTATACCCAATATACTCCTAACTTCTCTTTATCAAATTTTTCAAAGGATAAAAGTTATAGAGAAATAGATAGGAAAAAGTTTTAAGAAGACAATTTTGATTATGATCATAAGAGTGCATTGGCTGTTTGTTTTTTTTTTTTTTTTTTTTTTTTTTAACAAAGATAAGGGAATAAATGAACGGATAAATATAAAAAGGGAAATCCTACCCTCCCACTCTTAAATCAAACATTGTCCTTAATGTGTCAAAATAGGACAACTTAAAAAAAATGAGGGTGGAGGAAACTTGTTGAAAATTTTGGTGAAGAAGTTGGGTGTAAAAAGTCTTTGGGGTTTGAGGGAGAGGGAGAGGGAGAGAGAGTAGGCCTGTCAATTTGGGCCCATTACCCATTAACCGCTCGACCCGCTTACTAAATACCCGACTCATTAACATAAACAAGTTTAAGCAGGTAACCTATTTAACCCGCCTACACTCGCGGGTCAAACCAGGTAAACCTCGTTAAACCGTCTAGGTTAGAATGCGAAGTCCAAAATCGGTCATTCTCTTTCTGAGCGAACGAGCCGACGAGCGAAGCGATGAACCCCTAACCCTCTCGTCTCCGCTCACTTCTCCTTCATCGTCTCTGGCAACAGCGACGGACCGACGGTGGCGGCGAGTCTTTGCTCACTTCTCCATCAAAGATTCTAAGGAATTCAAGCTTTATCCAGGTATGAAGCTCACATTTTGTGTTTGATTAGAACCTGATTCTAAAATTCTATTTTTGATTGGTACGTTTGAAAGATCTGGAAATTTGGTGGGTATATGGCCAATTGGGTATCTGATGTTATTATAAAGATTGATTGTTCTGAAAGTGTTTTTGAGATGGGGTTATACTGGATTTATACGTTTTTATGCTGAAATTGAATATTTGTGGGTTTGTTTTGGTGGTGATTTTTGAAGTGGGTTATCACATAAGTATGTACTCCCTCCGTCCCTAAATGAATCTGTTTTCAAGATTTTTTGTCAAAAACTTTGTCCATAATGAAATTTGGACATTCATTTAGGTACGGAGGTAGTACCTTTCTGTATAATAAAGAGCATCAATTTGTTATTTATGTAGACTCATGTATTAATTACTTGAACCATTACTATAACCATATTTTAGATGGAAGAAAGTCACGAAACTAGTGAAGGATCATCTATTTGTGGGAAAATATCGAGGAATTCTCCACCAAGACCAAGGAAAAGAACTTCTGATGTATGGAAATATTTTGTCGAGTCCCCTGGGGAAAATGGAAAATTTGTGTTCATGTACGATTTGCAACCATGAATACAGAGACATAATTGATATCTCTAAGTATGGTACAACAAATTTGGGTCGACATTTGGATAAACACAACTTGGAAGCAAAAGAGTCTGAAAAACGTGCATATGCACCATTAGACCAAGGAGATTTTCGAGAAAAAATGTGTGCTGCGATTGTTAAACATAATTACCCATTTAAGTTTGTGGAGCATGAGGGAATGAGAGAGTTGCTTAGCTTCTTACATCCCAAAGTGGATCATATTTCAAGAAACACAGTGAAGGATGACGTGCTTAAACTGTACAACAAAGAGAAACAAAAAGTCAAGCGAGAAATAGAAGGAGTTAAAAGCAGGGTATGCTTGACTTCAGACATTTGGAGTTATCTTTCTAGTGAGGGCTACATGACACTAACAGCCCATTACGTAGATGAAGAGTGGAGTCTACAAAAGAGAATCTTAAATTTCAGACGTGTTCCTCCTCCTCACAGTGGTAGCGTCATTGGTGATAAGTTGATTAACTTTTTGAAAGATTGGGGGTATTGATAGAAAAATATTCTCAATAACTTTGGACAACGCTAAATACAATGATGGTGTTGTTGATACATTGAATAGTCATCTCTTGTTAAAGGATGCACTTATGTGTGGAGGTGATTTTACCCATGTACGTTGTGTAGCACACATTCTAAATCTCATAGTCCAAGAAGGTCTTAAAGTGGTTCAAATTGCTGTTGAAAAAAATTTGAGAGTGTATTAAATACATCAAAATAGAATCAAGAAAGGTTGCTTTTGTAGAATTGATTTCTCAATTTTCTTCTGGGGGACGTAAGAAAGTACGTCAAGATGTATCAACAAGATGGAATTATTGTGCACGCGTGATTGGCTCAATGGTATAGATTGTACTTCATTAAATTATTAGTAATAGATATTCTATAATTTTTCAGATTAAATGATTTATTGGTGTATATTGTATACTCATGTTGTAAGGTAATTATAATCTTGGCAGTAGTGAAGTGCGATTCTGATGATGGAGATGATGATGAGTCCCTCATCGTGGATTTGGAAACTTAGTGTTTGCAAGCGGTTTACAATTCACTACATCCTATTTTGTCAGGTACGATTCTGATTAATGGTGATTGGTGATATACATTGCAGTTTGTCCTTCATCATTCGTGAATACCTGTTAAGACTTGGGTTTATAACGTTTTGTTTTCTTGGTTACCAAAATTGAAGTAAAATACTCCCTCCGTTATACACCTTTCTTTCTGTTCTCCAGATATGTCATTGTATACTTCTATATCTTGCATCTTCGCTATCAGGCTGGCATTGTAATGGATGAAATGCTTTCCTTGCCAAAATCTCGATATCTTGCTGTTTGGTCTTCTCGAGGCTCTTGGTGCTGTTGATGGAATGGCAGCTGGAGGTGAATATCTCTCTGAATTTCCCTGTATTAAGATCATAAGCCTTGTTTAGATGGGTCATTCCTCTTCAAACTTGTGGCTAGTCAAGAAAACCTATGGTTAATACTGATTGCAGCTGGAGTCCTGGTCTTCTAATGGCCTCCATAAGAAAGCTAATTTAAAGAGGACATAAATGCATCTATGACTACTTTCAAGTCTGTTAGGTTGCTTAACACACCTCTACAGCTAATTTACCTATTCAAACTAAAAGCATAATTAATGAGTACTCCCTCCGTCCCATACTTTTGGTTACCAAAATTGAAGTAAAATACTCCCTCCGTCCCAACATATACTTCATTTTGAAAAGTAAAATAAAGAGAGAATGTTGGGTAGAGAATATTATGGGATGCCCAAAATGAAAATAAGTAACCAAAAGTTTGGGACGGATGGAGTACTCATTAATTATGCTTTTAGTTTGAATAGGTAAATGAGAAAATCATTTGAGTTTGAATAGGTAAATGAGAAAATCATTTTGAGAAAGAAGGAGTAACTTTAAACTTTAAGTTATTCCATTCGAGTTATTTTCTGCTTTTGCTCATTTAAAATTATCTTGTTTTTTAATCTAGTTTTATTTTTGGTTGTTCCAGGAAGGCCTCCAGAAACTCAAGCAAAATTAAAGCAATGTTGAAAAAGACTCCCAAGAAACTTGTTCTAGCAGCAATGTTGAATACTCCTAGCTATCTTTTTTATGGTTATTTTAGTTGGTTGATTGAATCAGAGGTTACTTTTAAAGTTATTGTGGATAAAAAACATGATTTTGTTTTTTGTTGATTTTGCAACATGTGACTTGAATGAGATGTAGGGATGTTTTGGTAATTTAGCTATTTATATTTGTAATATTATACATTTCAAACGTACAAATGTAACATTTGTATTACATGGGAGGTCACAACAGTCAGGCCGTATGACTGGGAAAAGAAAAAAAAAATCTGGAAAAATATGGTAAGCTTATCGGGTCAACCCGTACCCGACTCGGCTCGTTGATTATCCGACCCGCGAGACCCGGGAATGTAATCGGGGTTATGGTGGGTTGAACTCGTGTGACTCACCAACTCGTCTCAACCCACTTGTACCCGACTCAACCCGCTTGATTGACAGGCCTAAGAGAGAGAGAGAGAGAAGAAGAAGAAGAGAGAAGAAAAAAACACAACAAAAAAAATTATAAAAAAATAAAAATAATTGAAATAATCCATCGGTTACTATCCCGATGATGTTTTTTTAGGTCATTAGCTCGACCCCTTTCTTTTTAACTGGAATTGGCAAAGAATGGTATTGCGATGGCCTTTGTCTTTGACAATTCGCCATTCCATGCCCATTGGAGTGATTGAATTTCTGCGATCAATGCACATGCGCCATCCGGTACTTGTTTTTAACGGGATTGAGTTTCTATAATCTTTACATGCTTGCCATCCTGTTGCTTTCTTTTCTTTTGGTACCCTACTTTTTGCCATAGATATTTCAGTTTTGTTGCTTTTAGTAGGGAACACATTTTTAATTTCACCGTAATCTAAGAACTTTTGATTAGTTTGATTTTTTTCTATAGAATCCTTAAATTGTGATATTTCTACTTCCTTGCTTACATCCTCAAGAATGTTAATTTCATGGAAAAGGTTCTCGATATTTAATTTTGGCATTTTAAACTCAACTTTCTTATCTCCAACAATTAAAGTGAGATTACCATTCTTAACATCTATTTTCGCCCCAGTGGATGCAAGGAAAGGTCTTCCCAAAATGATGGGAATTTGATGGTCTTCTTCCATCTCAAGTGTTGGGTTTCGGAGTAACATGCGCAGCGGAATTAAGCATTTAAAATTTAATGAAACCCAAAGCTCATAGATCCATTCATATGATTAAGTCAAATACAACATAATGAATACTAGAATACTAACCCTTGATGCCTTTGATTTTGCAACCTTGAATTCGATAGAGGCTTGAAAGCTTGATCAAGAACATAGCAAGAATCACGAACTTTGAAGATGATAAGTTTCACCCCTCTAGCGGTATCCACACCACGAACGAATATCAAGAACACCTTGATCTTGGTTGCTAGACCAAATCATGAAACACGCTTTCATGATGTATAGAACTTATATGGAATTATTGTGTGTGTGATATTCTTGTTCTTCAATCTAGGGATTTCTTAGAACAAGAAAATCATCCTCTCAAACCCTTGGAGGCACTCAATAATGATACAATATCAATTAGGTTAATACCTAATAAAGAGAGGTGTATTTAAACTCAAAAGTCCTAAACCCTTTAGGAAATTTAGTCCAAATCCCGTCAAAAATAGAATATGGAAAAATCAGGCCCGAAATCCACTATGCCCGATCGGGTCAAGGAAGTTGCCCGGTCGGGTCAAGGAAGTTGCCCGGTCGGGTCCTTTGCCTGCTGGAACCAATTTCCTGTTTTTCTTAAATTCAATTTTCGCTCTTTTACGCAATTCCAATTTTAGCCCTTTTGTAAATTCGTTCTTTTGTGTGTGATCATCTAGGATTACACTAAGTTGGCAATGGGTTCAAACATGAAACCATAAGATATGATTAGGTTCTAGCAAACCGTTATACCTACCCAAATAGTGTAACTAGATATAAGTTCGCATTCCTTTTAGAACATGTCATAATCCGTTTGTCCATGATGTCATTGAACACAAGTCATGGTCAACAAGTCAACTTGCTTTGTTCAATACTTTCTCGATTCCGAATATGTTGATATTTCAAATGACATTGATCAAATCAATCCATTTGAGTTTGGCCAAACATTTCATCAACATCATTCCTATGAGGGGCCCAAGCTTGACATCTCTCCGAAGAGGGACAAATCCATTTAGCTTATTATTCTTCCCTACGTGAATCCGATTATGCCAATCATACCCTTTATAACTACCTGGTTAAAGGTAGCGTTTGGATATGTCAAACATAATCTTCATCAAGTGGAAGACTATAATAACTTCATGTCTAAGGATTTAAATGACATAACTAATATGAGATTTATATATGACATTGACCATGACATAAATCTCATACCGCGGGTCATGTCCAGTACCTTGTTCCAAACAAGTACCCATAAATCTAACATGATCATCCCATGATCATTTAGCCTTTATACCAGTGCTTAACAAGCTCTAGGGACGGAGATTATTATAAGCAAACGTGAGCAACAATAATAATCTAAACATCTCTTTATCATCATGAATAAAATGATAACTTATACAACGTTTAACAAACGTGCCTAGGGCACTAACACCAACATCAAGAACAACTAAATCTATAGGGATGTTTATCTTCCCTATTTAACAAGGAACATCCTCTATAATACCCACTGTATACTTAATGGAGCGGTCCGCTAATTGTAATTTTATGGTGGTGGGCTTGAGTTCCGCCACACATATTTTCTTACTTACCGAAAGCGGGATGAGGCTAAAACTTTTTCCAAGATCTATCATTGCTTTATCAATGTTACAATTACCAATGCTACAAGGAATCGAGAATGTACCGGGATCTTTAAGTTTTGGAGGAAGCTTATTTTGCAAAACGGTAAAAACCACTAGTTCAAAGTAAAATGAACAACAGAAGTTTTCGATAAAAATGAGGTAGAGTTGGTTTTGAAGATAAAACGACTAGGTAGGCAAATAGTGCCGTCGGTAAGAGAAGGTAAGTGAAATTGTAAACTTGAGGTTTCACTTGCGGCAAGCAAATGCGGTAGGCAACCTTGCGGTCGGCTATGTGCGGTAAGCAAGATTACTGACTAGGTAGGTTGAAAATGAAAGTTTGTGTCTGAGAGTTTTGGCAAAAAGATAAGTAGTCAGAAGTAGTAACTAAGGCAGTAGACAAGCAACAAACACAATTCACAATAATTTGAATATCTGTAAAGATCGAAACACTAAACGACAAACAAGATTAATATGAACAATAAGAACACTTGCTGAAAGTAAATTTGCAGAAAGTAAATGACACGATGATTTGGAAAGGTTCGATCTGTTAAAAGATCTACGTCCTTTACCAAGATGGTCAGTCTTGGATTTTGAATGGAGGATATATTAATTCTCTTTAGTATAAATTACAAAGATGAAGAATTGAATTAACTCCTATTTTCTATGAAGAACAAATCCTAGACTTAGACCTGTGTATCCCTAATGATGCAATCTATGTGATTGATCAATCGGGGTGTGTGTGTGTAAGAAACAAGAGCTTTAAGTAATCTATATGATTGAGAGCCTAATGAATCTTTAAGTGTTGCTGGGCTTGAGATTTGATGTCTTGAAGGTTGCTGGGGATCTTTAAATATTTGAAGGAGATTGCTTGAAGATACTAATGATTCTGGAAATCTTGAGTTATGATCTTTAATCACCAAGTATTTCAACAGCAATTTCTCTCTTTGAATCTCAGCACACTTTCAATGAAGAAAGTAAGGACTATTTATAGCCTTGGGTGAGAGAGATAG
This sequence comes from Campanula takesimana, assembly GCA_026119855.1. Taxonomy (NCBI): domain Eukaryota; kingdom Viridiplantae; phylum Streptophyta; class Magnoliopsida; order Asterales; family Campanulaceae; genus Campanula; species Campanula takesimana. Next base: position 157,887 of record JAOWBW010001276.1, on the reverse strand, counting down.
CTATTAGACAAGTTTGGAAGATGATGAGCTGGAGCATTTTGATTGGAGCTCATATCTTTGTCTTGTAGTTGCAGAAGTTAGTGGGCAAGATGTATTATCTTGTACCAGACATAACGACCAAATTCAAATTTGAATCTTGCAACGTTTAAATCAACTTTGTCTTTTCTTGGTCTTTATATTGTCGTGCGGTAGCTAGTCTGCGGTCGCCAATAATGTGCGGTCGCTACATTCTTGCAGCGACATGGAATATGTTGTCATAGACCATGAGGTAGCCAACCTTGCGGTAGCCTACATACATTGTGGTAGCCATAATCCTTGCAGCCACCATTGACCTTGCGGTCGCTTAGGTGAGGTAGTGTAAGATCCCGTCCTCGGGGGGGGGGGGGGTGGGCGAAACACGCGAGGTTCGCACGAGGACAAAATGCCAAACACGGGAACCAGTCAAATTTAACGGAGTCGCCACATTTTGTTAATTTTAAACCCAACAAAATGACAAAGGTTTGAGTTCAAAGGTTCGGAGGTCAGGTTACAACTTGGGAGGAGTTTGTACGTCCTCTCAAGTTGCCTCGGACAAAGCCGAGTCTCCCTAAGTTAGTTAAAATGTGCATATGTGTGTGTATTTAACGGAAAAATTCTGTTATTGATTTTATTTGAGAAGCTCGGCTGAAAAGGGGGCCTTGAGTGATAAGATAAAGGTCAGAGGGCAAAACAGAAAATTTTGCCCTCCTACCTAAAGTAGCCGTACGGCTAGAGGAGGCGATCCTGGGGTTTTACAGTTTGCTCATGAACAGTCCAGTTCAGAACAGAAACAGGGTATTCTGTCTGAAGCTGAACAAACTGTTTGTGATCCCAGTTTGCAAGAAATCATTTTACAAGTTTTATAACATCATTCCTATGCTAAATGATCATCACTAGGTCCCCAAATCATAGGAGAAAATCAAGAAAGTTGATAAGTGTTCCCTTGGACCAAAATTAGTCATTTGGTGAATAAAGATTGGAACTTTATCACCAAGATGATATTTTTTTGACTTAAAATCCTTCCAAGAGTCAAAATAACACATAAAGATTGAATCTTTATGACCCAAAAGTGGGATTTTGAGGCTAAACCAAAGAGGAAAGTGATGGACAATAAGATTTCATCATCCTCATGATTATCATGGCCAAACAAGCATACCATTTACATGAATAAGGAATATAAATGACAATCAACAAGTCTATGAGTGTCTAGGTTTAGAACCTCTTCCATGCAAAGTATGGAGGGCACCTTGGAACTTCTCATAGCTTGGACAAGATGATAATATAATAGATAGATATATATAGTGCTTGATAATGGACAAGTCTTGCAAGAAACAAAAGGTGCTTGAAATGGACAAGTCTTTGCATGAATGAATAGTAAATACATGTATAACCAAAATATAAGAAAGAAAATAGGAGTAAGATGAAGAGAAAGGAGGGGGGAGGTGGCTTTACCTATGATGGTTAAGGCCAATCTTCCTTTCTTCTCTCCTTTTTTGTATGTGATCACTCTCACTCTTTCTCTGTGGCAATTCCAGCAAAGTGACCTCTCTAATGTGTTTTTCTCCCCCCCTTGAAATGATCAGCAAGGGGTTCTATTTATAGGGACTGAGGGCGCCCAAACCAGCCGTACGGCTAGGCCCCTCTAGTCCCCAAAGCATCCGTACGGCTCAGCCTGGCGAGCTTCTGGATTTTTCCAATTTTATACCAGAGTAGTCCTGGAATTTATAGTTTATCCTAGGGAGGTCCTGGCCTATCAGCTTATCCCTGAAACGGTGCTAAGGCTACCTCTAAGATAGGTCGGTTTCAGATTGGGGTACTTACAGAGCCCCTCGGCAACGTCACTTCGAAGGAGCGGGGTTGTCGATAAAAATAAGCATCCCAATCTGACGGGACGACGACTTTAACCGATTTTGGTTGCATGGCTGGTCCTAGTGGTGTAGGATTCCTACGTATCCCGTTCATGGGGAATCAAGCCTAACGTAGTTCGGGGTGAGATATTTAAGGCTACTCAAACCTATAGACGACCGTCGAGGTCGGGTGGGAAACTCGGGCATGACACTCATTCGTCAGAGGCGAAGGTTCGGGCATGACACCAAGGGGTCAGAGGCTAGGGCATTTGGTCATGACACCAAGGGGTCAGAGGCTAAGGTTTTTGGGCATGACACCAAGGGTCAGAGGTGAGGCATTTGAGCATGACACCAAGGGGTCAGAGGCGAGGAATTTGGGCATGACACCAAGGGGTCAGAGGCGAGGCATTTGGGCATGACACCAAGGGGTCAGAGGCTAAGGAATTTGGGCATGACACCAAGGGGTCAGAGGCTAAGGCATTTGGGCATGACACCAAGGGGTCAGAGGCTAAGGCATTTGGTCATGACACCAAGGGGTCAGAGGCAAGGCATTTGGGCATGACACCAAGGGGTCAGAGGCTAAGGCATTTGGGCATGACACCAAGGGGTCAGAGGCTAAGGCATTTGGGCATGACACGAAGGGGTCAGAGGCTAAGGCATGGTCAACTTGGCTCTATGGGAGAGGGTTGACTTGCTAGGGATATGGTCAACTTGACTCTATAGGAGAGGGTTGACTCACACGAGACAAATTTTTACTGGGCTTACATCGGGGACGGCCTATGGTGACTATTCTAAGTCCAAGCTTGACCGGGGTCAACTCCATCTTTGGGGAGATTGACGGGAAACTGGTCTTACGTCGGGGATGGCCTATGGTGACTATTCTAAGTCCAAGCTTGACCGGGGTCAACTCCATCTTTGGGGAGATTGTCGGGAAACTGGTCTTACGTCCCTCTAAGGACGGCCCGAGACGAAGGCTCTAGCCTATAATGACTATACTGGTCTTACATCCTACCAAGGACTGCCGGGACAAAACATTCGAGTCAACTCCACCTTTGGGGAGTTTGACAAAGGCAAACTGGTCTTACGTCCCGCTAAGGACTGCCGGGACAAAACATTCGAGTCAACTCCACCTTTGGGGAGTTTAACAAAGGCAAACTGGTCTTACGTCCCACTAAGGACTGCCGGGACAAAACATTCGAGTCAACTCCACCTTTGGGGAGTTTGACAAAGGCAAACTGGTCTTACGCCCCACTAAGGACTGCCGGGACAAAACATTCGAGTCAACTCCACCTTTGGGGAGTTTGACAAGGCAAACTGGTCTTACGTCCCACTAAGGACTGCCGGGACAAAACATTCGAGTCAACTCCACCTTTGGGGAGTTTGACAAAGGCAAACTGGTCTTACGTCCCACTAAGGACTGCCGGACAAAACATTCGAGTCAACTCCACCTTTGGGGAGTTTGACAAAGGCAAACTGGTCTTACGTCCCACTAAGGACTGCCGGGACAAAACATTCGAGTCAACTCCACCTTTGGGGAGTTTGACAAAGGCAAACTGGTCTTACGTCCCACTAAGGACTGCCGGGATAAAGGCTCTAGCCTATAATGACTATTCTAAGTCATAACTTTAATCTAAAGGGGTCACTTTGGGGACGAAGGTTTTTTAACCTAAAGGGTCACTCGGGGGACGAAGATTTGGTCAAGCCTACATTGCGGGATGGTTGACACATTTTCTTGATGCCGGGAAGAGCCTAGGGGTGACCTTCAAGACTCATTGTGGACAAAAAGGGTCCAAGATTTTGGAAAAATCATTTTGAGGGGAGATAAAAAACATTTTGCTTGAAACATTGTCTTTGATAAATGATGCCAATGGCCAAATTTGAAAATGCTTACTTCTAAAGGAAAATCTTTTAACGAAACATGTTTAGTCAAATTTTGGTTTTAACTAACAGCAAGGTTTATATGCATAAAGTCCTTTTGAGCTTTGTCCATTTCTTAGGAGCGGCCGGGAGTAGAGAAATCTCTTGTTGTCGATGTCGGGGTAGCCCCCATGTCCTTGTTCCTGTTGATGGCGACGTAGCCCCAATGTCATTGAATGTGTCGGAGTAGCCCCATGTCCTTGTGGAGGTAGCCCCAATGTCGTCCTCCGACTTTTGATGTTGGCGTGGGCCCGTTGTCGTCTCGCGGCCTTTGATGACGTTAGGAACCCATCCCTTTTTTCATGACGCACCCTTTCTTTTGCCTAGGCCGCCTTTCGGGTTTTCAACCTAGCCGGCACCTCTTTTGTGTCTTTTATGGCACACCCTGTTTTTTTGCCTAGGCCGCCCTTACGGGTTTTCAACCTAGCGGGCTACTTTTTTTGGTGCCTTTCTTCTTTTTTTTTTTTTTATTTTATAAGTGATCCAGCCGACTCGATAGAACGGGGACTTAATATATCTTTTGGAGGAGACATGCAAGGGCCTTTATTTAGGCGGGAGTGAGTCCCTTTATTTTGGTGAACAATGTATTATCATGGAACGGGAGGAAGCCCTTGCTCGACAGAATACAAGTGTTTAGCTCTTTCCTAATATGTAGAGAAGAAGACTTGTTGAGACATTTGAAACTTTCCCTGGTTTATAACATCAAATGATTGCTGGAATGGACCATGTTTATTATTAAGTCAAGATTATAACAAGCAATTAGCCTTAACATGTATAAATGTTGTGATCAATTGAGATTAAGATTCGATCAATGGCAAGATCAAAAGGTGTTTATTGGAGATTGGTCATTATCTGGGAAATTGGTCATTGATGGGACCAAGGGAAGAGAACCGGGTCATTTTGAGAGGATCGAGCTTTGATGGATTCATTTCATGCTGTGACCGACCCGAAGGTTGCCTACGTTCCCCTCAGTTTGAGGAGCTCAGGTCGCCGTAGTTCGGCCGTGGGGCCTTCTTTTGCTGGGGTTGGTGTTCTTTCGAAAAATGTTGTTGCTTTGCTGATGTAGGTCGCTTTTCTTTGCGGTGAACTCCTCGGGATGTTATTTGAGGTGGACTTTCGCAGTGAACTTGGTGAGCTTTTGAGGTAAACTTCCTATTTGCCAATATTCATTTGCTTTCCTTTTTTCCATTATCCATTTCTTTCTCTCTTATCATTTTTTTTTTTTTTTGTTTATTTTTTTAGAGAGAGGGGAAACATTAGTCCCAACTTGCTATCTTGGACATTGGCTCATTTGTAGCCCCTTGGTGGAATTCTGCCACTTCTTACTTTGACTTTTGAAGATCTGGGAAGTCCTTTGCTTGGTTGCGCACGCGCGATCGTGGTTGAATCTTGGTGGTTGAGCAACAACATCCTCGCCTTTTCATTGTCTCGGGATGCCTTTTGTCGCGACCCCGACCCCGCGGGCCCGGAACTCGCGAGCTGGACGTCGACTTAAAACCAAAACTATGAAATACCGAAGCTAAAAATTCCATTTGATACCGAAAGATAATGATCCAAAGTTTTACAAAACTAAGTTTGATAAAAACCAATTTCAACTATCATAAACTCCCACAAGTTTATGCACAACAAAATACAGATACACAAATCCTAATGACGTCAATGTTTGGTACAAATACCCCAAAAGGTTATACATTTAAATAATGTAAACCGATCCATAACAACCTGCCCCAAAATCTCAATCCTCTCGACGTCCTCCTCGATCCGCGAATCCTAATCCTTTTCCTCCTGGGGGGGGGGGGGGTTAAGGAAAACAATTTGAAACAAGAAACGGAGTGAGAATAAATCTCAGTAAGTTACTAATGCAACTACATGACATGCTAATATGCAATGACCAATAGCAATTAACATAAGACAGATAGCAGCGGAATAATAAGTGACATGCTGTCAAACAGTAATATCCAATAATCAATCATATAAATAACCATATAACAACAATTGAGAGGCTCCCTATCGCCAACCGTCCCATACCGGTTGGAAATAACGACCAGCTCATCATGCAACACATAAAGCGGAAATAAACACTCATAAGTGGATACATAGCCAAGGTTTCATCCAACGGAAAGAACCAAATAAAGGTCGCTGCGCAGCTTCAATAATCAACATCTTCATAGCAGCATGAAAGCTTGAAGAGAAAACCCCGGTACCGGAACCAATAACCATAAAAGTGTCACAAAGGACAAGGACCATGACACAAAGTCATGCCCGTTAGCCAGATACATTCACAAAGGAACGCTGACTTATCCTTTCCAAGGCCAATCTGGAGAAGGGGTAAAGAAGGGGGCAAAACAATGGTCAACATTATAATGGACTTGGCTTTGCCATTATAATCTTTCCCATCGCCCAAACACACACAAAATACCAGCTGGACTTTCAAATAAATGCTAAGTAATAATAATTTAGCATGAATGAACAACTTAAGGTTCCAAAGTAGGGAACCATTCCAATTAAATTACCACAAAGGTAAACCAATCCAAATAAACACATCAAGGATGAACCAACATTCCCAAAACGGTACTTAAATAAATTCCACATCATATTTATTCACAAAAGAATCAAATCCAAACAATAGAGTGTTCCACGGTGTTATCTTAAGTTAATTAGAAGGATTAAACCTAAACTAGTTAAGCCTTAAGTCTTAAACCAAGCAAAAGGTCAAATTCCTGGAACAGGGGGCGGGCGGGCGCCTGGGCCAGGGCAGGCGCGCGCTTGAATTTCCAGAAAGTCAGGCGCTAGAAGAAGTGGGGAGTAGGCGGGCGCCTGGGCAGGGTCAGGCGGGCGCCTGGTCTACGGGCTGGGGAGAATTCCCAGCTGGGTTCTTCAAATTTCCTTACCAATTCCACACCATTTTCATAATACCCAAAATCAACACTCCCAACGTGATTCCTAAGGTATCCAAACATCATTTAACCAAAAAGGGGACCTAAGTAACACCCTTTAATCAATCAAGACCAAGATCAAATTCCCACATTCAAGATTTCACCATTTCTTCCCAAGAACTCAAATAAATTCAAAATAAATTCAAAACTCAATCAAACTTCAAAAATAACACATCAAACATCATATAAACATGATATGAACATTTTAGCATCAAAATGGGGGAAAAGTAACTTACTTGATAAATCTCAAAGTTGACGGAATTCAATTCTTTTTGGTTCTACGCGATCCTATCGACGATCTAAACAAGGTTCATGTTTTAAGAAATGAGAAATAACTAGAAGAAGATGAAGAAAATTAAGAGAGAAGGAAGAGAAGAAAAAATCTTACCACAATGGAGGAGAGAGAGGGAGATGGCTGGAAGGAGAGGGGAGAGTGAGGGAGAAGGTGAGGGAGGTGAGGGGGAAATAGGGGAATTATTCAAAAACTTGCACTTAGGACCCCTCTCTCACACTACACACAATACTACACTCCCTACTAACAATTAAGACCCAAATAAACGCTAGGCATAAATATTATAACACATAAATTGCACACATAATTATTTAAATAATTAATAATTTAAATAAATAAATAAGCAAATAATTAAATAATAATCATTTAATTACTAATAAAATAGAGCCTAGATTTCGGGTCGTGACACCTTTGATGCGCATCAAGGATTTGTATAGGAAAGGTGTATCGGGTTGCGTATCGGGGTAATGTATGAGGGAAGATTTGCCATTGATGGTTTCTTCATGGCAATTGATCACAACACTTATTCATATCAAGATTAATTGTTTGCATTTGGCGCTTTTCATTTGTGTTAGGTCCATTCATCCTTAATGAGTCGTCATTGACTAGTATGCTTAGAAGTCAATTCGTCATTTTGGGGACGTAGCAATCAATTGATAATAACAAGCAAGGCAATTTCAAGAGTAAACATATATTGCAAATAATGTCTCAAGTCTAGAGAGAAGAGAAGGAAAATGACTCTTTTATTTAGATAACTTTGTACATACATGTCCAAGTGCGGAACTCTGTAGAAATAAAAAGACACGGTCCAGAATGGACTCTTTTTTTTTTCTTTCTAGAACCTACGAGGCTGGAAGACTCACATTTTTTTTTTTTTTTTTTTTTTAAGGATGGGTTCCCATGAAGCACGATGATCCATTTTCTTCCATAGTTGTTGGTGGGGTTGTCGGCGGCATATTCCATGTCTTCCACGGGGAACTCGGGTTCCATGTCGTCGGGAAAGATGTCGCGAGGCCTCCACTTGGCTGGGCGTTGCAATTGCCGGGGTCGTCTACTCATGAGGGCGAGTTGGGAGCTTGCCTGTTGGCCAAGCTTTTTGGTGATTCCCTTTCCAAAGTGCATAACCTTCATGTATGGCACTTGACGAGGGCACAGTCTTTCATTTGGTGTAGCCACTCTCAGGCTCCTGAAGCTCGGCCTCTTCTTGTGGACGGTGTCCCAATTGTTTGGTCTTCCCGCTCATGTGTATGGTTGTCTCGGACGCCAATTCGGATGTGGGCTCCTTGGACGATATTTCCGGGGACAAAACCGCAAAGGACTTTAGCATTTTAAACCTCAAGGTGAAATTATTAACCATGATTCGAGAAGCATGCTTCATTAGCGGATTAGCCTTTTAGGCAAACACGACCTTTTATTTTGAGAAAACTTGATCTCCATTTTTCTTTTTCTGAAAGACACACTTCTTATTTTGGGTGAAAAACTCACACACACATTTTTGTAAACTTTTTGACAAGGCAAAAATGAAAATAATAATCTTATTAATGAGAACTGAAAATGGACCCAAAATGGTCACCACATGGCATCAACCGGGGAATCAAGACTTTAACTAAACCTAACAGACACCTTAACCGACTTTCCCTAAACACTTATCACACGTCCTAACAATGGACTTTGACTCTTCCTAAAAGGGGCGATGGAAAGGGTTTTGAAGCTCATCTCCTGTTACGGCAACCACAGCACCATCAATTTCCCAAACCAGGGCATTCAAGCTTTCCTTGCGCGATTAACTTCCGGATGATGCGTTTCAGAGCAATGCAATCGTTGGTGTCGTGCCCATGGTAGTTGTGAAAGGCACACCATTCAGTTGTGTCGAGACGTCCCTTGGGGTTTGTGGGTTGGTAGTTGACAAGAGGTTTTGCAAGGCCTTGCCTAACCAATTTCTCAAATACCTTGCTTATGGGTATTCCGAAATCCTCGTACCTTGTGAAATGGAGCTTGGTTCGGCCTTTGGATTTTCGTTCATTGTTGACCGGAGCGTGGTGGGGATGAGAATCACCGCTACTCGATGCAAAGGGGCGCCCATCGAGTGTCCTTTCAAACTTATCTTCCATTTGCTTTCTCTTTTCCAACAACGTGCCCAACTGAGGTGCAACATGAGGATTTTGTGGAGGTGCATGGGTGTAGGCATACCCATAACCATAACCTTGGTGGCCTGCAGGAATATACATTGGAGGCATGCAAGGAGCTTGTGGTCCAAAAGGTCTCGGACCATAGAAATGATACAGGTCTCCGTGGGATCTCATCGGGAAACCTAGTGGAGGCAAGTTGGTGATGCCGTTCGGGTACCCATATATGGTTTAAACAGTGACTGATCTCTGGTGACTTGGTTGATAGCATTGAATCGAGAAGGGATGGGATTGGGAAGGTGTTGATGCTCGGGGCGTAACCGGTGTGAACAGCGGTTTGTAGGCCTTTTGAGTGGATTGTGTTTGGGGTTTTATAGGAAGTGTCTCATGGGAGATGTTGGATTTGGGACGAGGCAGAGTGAGGCAGATTTGAGTGAGAGGCTCGTTTTGGATGACGGCGCGTTGGGGCGAAGGAATGGAGGTCTCGATGTTTTGGTGAGATGGAGGGGGCAATCTTTGGTTACAGTCTGGAGGTCGGGTAGCTTCCACCTTGTCATTGTGGTTGGGTGCTTTGGCGAAGGGCCCATCGATTTGAAACAGAGCTGTAACACCTCTTTGCCTCGTCGACTCATCAGGCGGAGTTTGCGTTTCTCTGTGGCTTTCTGTGATGACCTCTTTCTCAGCCCCGAGGGTTTCTGAAGCTTGGAACAACTCTTCGTTTGTTGGGCCATCCGGATTGTCTGCAACATCATTTCTCAAGCTACTGTCCACTGAAGTGACCTTTCCGAGGTACCGGGTTGGAGAAGTTGTAGTGATCGGGGAACTTTCTGACTCCACACGCACTAGACGGCGACATGATGCTCTCTTCCACTTCATCTGAGCTACGGGGAAGACAAAAAGTAGCTTTAGGCTTGGGTAAACACTGGGTGAACGCTTGGGTTAAAGACACATGTGTTTTTATTTGAGATATTTGACCGGGCCGAAGTTGCCTACGTTCCTCTCACCACGAGGGAGGGGGTCCCACATGACGAGAGGCTCAGGTCACCGTAGTTCGAATGGGTTTGGAATCTTAGGAGGGAGGGACGAACACGACTGACGTCTTAACGAGAATCCATCCAAGGACTTGACTGACTTCCTAGGGGACTATTCTTAGAATGTAACGGGGATCTTTGCGGGGACCTAGGGGACTTTGCCTAGGGTCTCAACGGGGATCTTAACGAGGGTCTTGAAGGAGGTCTTGAAGGATAACATGGATCCTTCCAAAGACTTAACGGACTTGACGGAGGTCTTGAAGGATAACATGGATCCTTCCAAAGACTTAACGGGACTTGATGGAGGTCTTGAAGGATAACATGGATCCTTCCAAAGATTTAAAGGGATTTGACGGAGGTCTTGTATCCTTCCAAAGATTTAAAGGGATTTGACGGAGGTCTTGGAGGATAACATGGATCCTTCCAAAGACTTAAAGGGATTTGACGGAGGTCTTGGAGGATACCATGGATCCTTCCAAAGACTTAAAGGGATTTGACGGAGGTCTTGGAGAATAACATGGATCCTTCCAAAGACTTAACGGGACTAGACGACGGTCTTGGAGGATAACATGGATCCTTCCAAAGACTTAATGGGACTTGACGGCGGTCTTGAAAGATAACCTGGATCCTTCCAAAGACTCAACGGGACTTGACGGAGGTCTTGGAGGATAATATGGATCCTTCCAAAGACTCAACGGGACTTAACGGCGGTGACACTGGTTAGCGAAACAATGCAATGTATCAAAGACAGGAAGCAAAAACGGAGTAAGCTTATGCAACGTGTAATTACTTATTCATTCAACTTTACTTGAAACGCATTTTATTCCTAAATGGTTGGAAAAGATTTCTCTTCTTTTTCGCAACTGATCTAAATCCTGGATCAGTGGAGGCCATCACTACGCCTATAGACCCCTCGTTTTTCACCTGTATTGCACGCTCCCAAGGACGGACTATCCCGGGCGAGGGTCCTATAGGGCACGCGGCTTCCACCGATCAAAAGAAGTGAACCTAGGGTCTAGTGCATCGTAATGTTCCCAATATGCGGGTCATTCTAATCATGGTTAAGCCCCAGTCGGAATCAAGGCTTTTCCCCGAAGGCTACACCGAAGGCTGCGCCGACATTTCGTCATGACCTCATTTTGAATGAGGCGTCTCTATCCTTGACCATGGGCTTAAGGATGATTAAAAGAACTTGTTCATTAGGGCTTAACGACACAGTGTCACCCTATCCTTAGTACATGGCCCTTGCTAATTGCGGTCGTCACTAACACACGAGTTGGAGGCTGGTTAGGCCACGCTTGCATTTCATCAAGGAGTCACAACTCGGGCATTAATTTGGCTACAATTAGCTTTGAGCACGTATCAAGGATGTGGCGACGTGAACTAGACCAAAAACCAACCATAGTCACGGTATTTGTGTGTCACGGACAAGTGTGGTTGACTCGGTTCGGAAGGGAAGGTGGGATGGACCCGTGCGCGCATCGAAGAGAACAAGAGCACCCAACGAGCTGCATCGTGGCATCCACCCCGGGTTTAAAGGGTATTTGGAACGTGCACGGTCAAGTGCGCGTAGTGTGAAGTCATTCTATGCTCCTTTTTTGAGTAAAAAGAGAGATTTTCAATTCGTTTTTTGATATCATGAGCATGGCATAAGCAAGATATGAACAAGTATGAACGAGCATGAATTGAGCAATCTATACACAACAAATCAATGAATATAAGCAAACAAAGACCAAAACTTGTACATGTACCAAGTTGTGCACAAGAAAGAATCTTGAATCAAACTTTTGCAAAAGAAATATTTTACATTGAAACCCTTTTATACAAAGCAATTTGTGCACAACGAGAAGACTCAAGAAAACCCTTACAAAAAAAAGGGGTTATGCACGACGAGGTTTTGGAAACCATTTTATTGACAAAAGATCATGCATAACCAAGTTTTATTACCTTTTAAAACCAAGTTTTGGCCAAAAGAATGAAGGTAATGTGCACAAGTAAGACTGTAAATTTGGAACCTGGACAAGCAGAAGCAGAGGGGGCACCCAGAATGTTACAGCCCTGCACCAAACTGTTAATTGGCAACATTCTGGTCCCTACCCAAAGTAGCCGTACGGCTAAAGCAAGAGGGCGAATATTTTCTCAGTTTCTCCAACTTCTGATCATCAAGCCCCAGTTTATTGTGTTTCCAGAGCGTATGTACTCAAAACAGTTCAAACAGAAACAGCAAACACACACAAATATGCAAGAAGTCAACTAACGGGAACGGGAGTTTGACCCACACAAGAATGCCCCCGAACCTTCTAGAAAGAAGTCCGAAAGCACTCTACTCCCCAGCGGAGTCGCCACTGTAAGGATCCTATCCTCGGGGGGGGGGGGGGGCGAAACACGCGTGGTTCGCACGAGGACAAAATGCCAAACACGGGAACCGGTCAAATTTAACGGAGTCGCCACATTTTGTTAATTTTAAACCCAACAAAATGACAAAGGTTTGAGTTCAAAGGTTCGGAGGTCAGGTTACAACTTGGGAGGAGTTTTTACGTCCTCTCAAGTTGCCTCGTACAAAGCTGAGTCTCCCTAAGTTAGTTAAAATGTGCATATGTGTGTGTGTATTTAACGGAAAAAATTTCTGTTATTGATTTTATTTGAGAAGCTCGGCTGGAAAGGGGGCCTTGAGTGATAAGATAAAGGTCAGAGGGCAAAACAAACAATTTTTCCCTCCTACCTAATCTAGCCGTACGGCTAGAGGAGGCGATCCTGGGGTTTTATAGTTTGCTCATGAACAGTCCAGTTCAGAACAGAAACAGGGTATTCTGTCTGAAGCTGGACAAACTGTTTGTGATCCCAGTTTGCAAGAAATCATTTTACAAGTTTTATAACATCATTCCTATGATAAATGATCATCACTAGGTCCCCAAAGACAAGTATTTGGGTGTGATCATGAGCAATCATAGGAGAAAATCAAGAAAGTTGATAAGTGTTCCCTTTGGTCCAAAATTAGTCATTTGGTGAATAAAGATTGGAACTTTATCACCAAGATGACATTTTTTGACTTAAAATCCTTCCAAGAGTCAAAATAACACATCAAGATTGAATCTTTATGACCCAAAAGTGAGATTTTGAGGCTAAACCAAAGAGGAAAGTGATGGACACTAAGGTTTCATCATCCTCATGATTATCATGGCCAAACAAGCATACCATTTACATGAATAAGGAATATAAATAACAATCAACAAGTCTATGAGTGTCTAGGTTTAGAACCTCTTCCATACAAAGTATGGAGGGAACCTTGGAACTTCTCATAGCTTGGACAAGATGATAATACAATAGATAGATATATATAGTGCTTGATAATGGACAAGTCTTGCAAGAAACAAAAGGTGTTTGAAATGGACAAGTCTTTGCATGAATGAATAGTAAATACATGTATAACCAAAATATAAGAAAGAAAATAGGAGTAAGATGAAGAGAAAGGAGGGGGGAGGTGGCTTTACCTATGATGGTTAAGGCCAATCTTCCTTTATTCTCTCCTTTTTTGTATGTGATCACTCTCACTCTTTCTCTGTGGCAATTCCAGCAGAGTGACCTCTCTAATGTGTTTTTCTCCCCCCCTTGAAATGATCAACAAGGGGTTCTATTTATAGGGACTGAGGGCGCCCAAACCAGCTGTACGGCTAGGCCCCTCTAGTCCCCAAAGCATCTGTACGGCTCAGCCTGGCGAGCTTCTGGATTTTTCCAATTTTATACCAGAGTAGTCCTGGAATTTATAGTTTATCCTAGGGAGGTCCTGGCCTATCAGCTTATCCCTGAAACGGTGCTAAGGCTACCTCTAAGATAGTTCGGTTTCAGATTGGGGTACTTACATGTAGGCAGACTTAGCTAATTTTCACAACATCAGCAGCAGCAGCATTTCTTAAAAATTTGAGGGGCTGATCTTCTAAGCCTAACTAAACTAAAAATGGACTTAACTAATGAAGTTATAAAACTTCTTACAATAAAACCTAAAGTCCAAAAAAAGTAAAATAAGGTTATGGGATCAATCAAATCTAGGTAATAGGAGTGGTGTATAATATGCATACCCAACAATCTCCTCCTATTTGATTGAGATCATTACCTACTATAACAAAGACTAAATCTTAATAACATGTTTCAAGGAATTAATTTTATTAAGTTCATACCCCAAGTCAATGCACACACAGTAAGTCAATGTTATAGATTTCTATCATCCTAAAAAGAAAATAAAAAGACTAATCCTAGAAGATATAAATATTTTGATGCAATTCAGAAAGATGATAAATGAGAGATATGAACAGCATCAAAACAACACAAATGGTACTCTGAATCATTAAAGCGATGAAGCACAAGAGTACAAATCAAAAGATATAATTGTTGTGTTACAAACCCAAATAAAAGTTAAAACAGAAAATAAAATTGTTTAAGGCATTCAGCCTAACAAGACAAAACAAACGGTAAGCAAGTGGTGCGGTCGGTACGACGGTAGAGAAATGCGGTCGAGGAGGAACGGTTAGTGGAGCGGTCTCTTCACAAGTCCAGACCAGGAATCTTCACTTCATCCTGAAATTCTGGAATGATGGGGCAGGTGAATGTGTTGGCCAGCATATAATCAAAACTATTTACGGTCGGGAAATCGATGCTGTTGCCTTCATCATTCTCAGCCTGTGAATGAATATTACCATGACCTTCATCTGCAACCTGAATGGAACTTTCTGTAACCGCACTCCCAGCATACATCTGAACTGATTCTTCTAACGTCTCCAATTTCTTTTCAACAACTTAGAAAGAACCAACGATCGTGTTGGTCAGTTCCTCAATCCTTGTTCCTTGATAATCAAGTGGAGTTTTCAGAGTTGCAAAGGCGGCCTTGATAGCTTTGAGTTTCTTCACTTGATTTTCAGAAAGGGCTTTAAGGGAGGCCTTGATGGTTGCATCGACATCCTTTTCCATACTAAATTTGATTTTCTTCAACTCATGAACCAAATCAGATTTAACAAAGTCCAGCTGCTTATGAATTTCAATGGAAGCATCAACAACTTCACGGGATATGCATCTGTTAAGAGCATTGGTCTGAACAGTAAGGGCCTCTTTCACAAATTTTGGAGTGATCATGAAATTGGTAGATAGAGCGGTAGATGTAGATGCAGTAGGAGGGGCTTGAGCGGCAGCAGAACTGGAACTGGCATGTCCTAAAACAACATCTTTCACTGTCTTTGTTATTGCTAATGTCTCCCTCTTAATGGTGTCAATCAAATTCGAGGGAAGAGAACATAGCTCCTGTTGTAGATTGGCCTGAGTAGACTTAAGGTCAATAACCTTTGCGGTCAGCTGAGCAATAGCTGAGTGATTTTCAAACTGGATTTTGGTAAATGCTTGGACCGCAGTAAGAAGTACGGTCACCTGACTTGCGGTACCAGGAATATCTTCTGGAATAACTTTGACCGGAGAGGGAGGAGTTGGAACTAGAGAATTAGTATGAGAGATAACTGGGGTACGATCGGCAGACTTGGGTTTAGCAACAGAGGCATCAATGGGCATATCAGTGCGGTCAGTATCAGTAGAAGCGACCGTAGGTACTCCATGATCGGCAGCCTCAGTGCGGTCGAAAGTGGGGCTATCAACGTTAACATCAACATCCTTTTCTTTGTCATTACTTTCACCTTGCTGACTACCATTATTGTCGCGACCCCGAACCCCGCGGCCCGAGATCGCGAGCTGGACGTCGACTTAAAACCAAAACACTAAAATATAGAAGTTAAAAATTCCATTTTTAAACCAAAAGATGATAACACAAGGTTTTACAAATCCAAGTTTAAATCAACAAAGTGCATCTAACATAAGCTCCACAGCTTATACCAAAAAGAATAAAATATACAATTCTTAATGAAGTCAATAATGGTAAAACTATCCCCAAAAGGTTATACATTTAAATAATGTAAACCGATCCATAACAACCTGCCCCAAAATCTCAATCCTCTCGACGTCCTCCTCGATCCGCGAATCCTAATCCTTTTCCTCCTGGGGGGGGGGGGGGGTTAAGGAAAAACAATTTGAAACAAGAAACGGGGTGAGATTAAATCTCAGTAAGTTACTAATGCAACTACATGACATGTTAATATGCAATGACCAATAGCAATTAACATAAGACAGATAGCAGCGGAATAATAAGTGACATGCTGTCGAACAGTAACATCCAATTACCAATCATATAAATAAACATATAACAACAAATGAGAGGCTCCCTATCGCCAACCGTCCCATACCGGTTGGAAATAACGACCAGCTCATCATGCAACACATAAAGCTGAAATAAAACACTCATGAGTGGATACATAGCCAAGGTTTCACCCAAATGAAGAACCAAATAAAGGTCGCTGCGCAGCTTCAATAATCAACAATCAACATCTTCATAGCAGCATGAAAGCTCGAAGAGAAAACCCCGGTCAGAAGCGACCGATCAACCATCGATCAACAAACCATCTTCATAGTAGCATAAAAGCTGAAGAGAAACCCGGTACCGGAACCAATAACCAAATGAAGTGTCACAAAGGACGGGAGACATGCCACAAAGTCATGCTCCAAGTAAAGCTAAAATGCACACAAAGGAGCTAGCTCTTCTCACATCCAAGGCCAATCTGGAGGAGGGTAATAATGGGGCAAAACAATGGTCAACAATCACAATGGACTTGGCTGTGCCATCATAATGTTTCGCATCGCCCAAACACACACAAAATACCAGCTGGACTTTCAAGTAAAGGCTAAGTAATAAAATACTAGCACAATAAACAACCATTGATTCCAAAGTAGGGAATCATACCAATTAATCACCACAAAAGATGCAAACGATTACTCAAGAAGAGTTCAACAACAACGATAACAAGAGTTTCTCATGAAGAGCACAACAACGATAAACGGAATTTCTCATAAAGAGCACAACAACGATAAACGGAATTGCTCATAAGGAGCACAACAACAATGATTATTAGAATACGATAATTCCATAAAGAGGAACCATATCAGATACATTCCAAAGATGATACCCACAAGTTACTCATTAAGAGCACAACCAAAACGGTCGATCGCAAGTGACACAATGACTATTACCAAAATGATCATAAACATTTACTCAGAAGATATATTAGGACTATGAACTCAACCATCTCGTCACACCTGGAATTCCAAATAAGAGATCCGAATGAATACATCTTGAGGTTAATCAAACCGTAGGTACCCAATTGCCAATTCACGCTTTATCTCCGTTCATAATGAACCCATTCTAAACACCCCAAACGAATCCAAAAGGTTACACTTATTAGAACATGATCACGAACACATCATAAGATGCCCAAACATATACCAAATGATCATCACAAAGATAAGTCAAACCAACAATACCTCAATAAGATGTTCAAAAACCCAATTAACCCTTAATTAATTTCCATCACAAACTTCATCACAAAGGACCCAATTCTATCACTAGAGTGAACTACAATGTTCACTAAGGTCAACTAGAAGGACACCCAAGATTTGGACCAAAACGCATCCTTCAATCACACAAACCAACAAAATGAAAACTTTCAGAGGACTGTGCGGCCGCCCAAAAGGGACTGTGCGGTCGCCCCAAAAGGCCTCAAACAAGACACAAAAGCTTTCAGATAGATGCGCGGTCGCCCAGGCATTTTTGGGCGGTCGCCCAATACTCTGAATTGCCAGAAATCGGGAAGAACAACATGGGTTCTTCCATTTTCATACCAAAACACATTTCCACCAAAATCCAACATTCCAACTAGTTTACTAATGTACCAACACAACTAATAAGTCTAAAAAGACTCATACAACAACATTTAACAACCAAAATCAAGAATCAAACCCAACATTCAAGATTTCACCATTTTTGATCAAACCCAAAATAAATTCTCAATAAATTCAAAACCCAACCAAACTTCAAATATAACACATCAAACATTATCTAAACATGATATGAACATTTTAGCATTAAAATGGGGGAAAGTAACTTACCCGGATTTTCTCAAAGTTGATGGATTTCAAATATTTTTGATTCTACGCGATCCTATCGACGATCCAAACCAATGGAGAGAGAGAGAGAGATTTCTGGGAATGGGAATTGGGTGAGGGGAAGGTGAGGGGGAAGAGAGGGAGTAGGGGGAATTATTATGAAAAACTTACACTTAGGCCCCCTCCCCACTAACTACCCAACTCTAATACTTTCTACTAACAACTAAGACCAACTAATACTACACTAGCACAAATGACCCAATAAAATGCTAGGCATAATTATTATGAAACATAAAATGCACACATAAATATTTAAATAAATAATAATATTTATTACCAATAAAATAGAGCCTAGTTTTCGGGTCGTGACATTCACTCCCCCTTAAAGAAATTTCGACCCGAATTTTAACGAGACTTACCCGAAAGACCAAATAGCTACGGATACGATAGTTCCGCCATTTATCAAATTCCTCAATTGTCCAATCTATCCCACTACAAGGTAACCTTATATAATGCTTACGATAACACCACCTCTCGAACCGAATCATTCCATTATTATCTTCATTACTAATCAAAATCCGTACTAAATCATCGAAGAATCCAAATTAATTCCACACATAATTCTCGAGGTACCTCAAGCTCGCCTTATTCATAACCTTAACTATTTGTAAATCGCATACTTAGTATTATTCCCCAGAATTCAAAAACATTACCATCTCGAGCTAAATTAGCTTTTAAATATAAAAAGGCTAAAGAAATTTCTATTTCCACAATATTCATCAAAGGCTATATCTCTAAGGATTTCCATTATAGTGCTCTCGCTCTAGGTAGCACTTTAAACTAAAGGTGTAATGTAAACCCAAAATTTTAATACAAAATGTTCACTTAGATTTACGCCATAATGTCATCGTCATAACACTCCAATCCTTGAAAGCCTAAAATAATTACGAATACTCAGTAGTCCGAAAATGATCTAAATTTTATCTTCACGGTATTTCCTCTAACTCCCTTTTTAGTTATTAATCTGTGCTCATATATCCAAGGAAGTCACCAAATCTCAAATCCTCAATAGCTAAGCCACGTTAATCTTTCACGCATACATTTATTAACCTAATGATACTTAGGTTCAATAGTACTACCATCGTAATAACCCAATTAGCTAGTAACGTTCCAACTGACCCAAGACCAATTCATGATATTCCTTAATTATGCCCAAGTATTGATAATCAATTTCCTTCACATACCCTTGATCCAATTCGGGAAACGCCACCAAGAAGGGGTTTAGAACCATAGAACCACTATCTACCCAAATTTCGAAATGCCTTTAACATAGATTGAGAAATTATTACTCTCCCAAAATGTACTTAGTCCTTTCTAACTTAACACGCTTACCACCATTAATGACAATAACTCCTACAACAAGTCATCGTCCATAACAAATCGTACCACACAATGCAATTTAACTCCAAGCTTCTCCTCAAACACTAGGTACTAATCGGAAGCAAATGAAATCTTACGAATGATATATACACCCAACAAATTGACCGAAACTAAATACTCGGATTTCAATTAAGAAAAGATAGGTATAACTCTACCCAAAGGAACGGTCTCAAACAGTTTTAAGAAATTAGGAATGGAGAATATAACAATCCCCCTACAACAATAGACTAAAGCAATAGTAACATCAAAATCTTGTAATAGTAACATGGCTAATTTAGCAGGTAAGACATAACCATACTCAAGCATATCATAAGCACATAAGACTTCATCAGACACCCTAAACTCCTCCATAGGAGTAGACACCTACAACACATAAGTCAAAGACTCAGAAGAAATAAATGCAACTAAATGCACAGAAACACATAAATGCGATGATCCTAAAATGCACGCGCTCGCTCTCACGACGCAAAATAATACCTCCTGAAATTATCCGTTACATGGTGAGTGCTGATTGATTGCAAATACTCTACCCGAAACCTTGGGCTTCCCCGAAGCATCCCTCTTCTGACCCTGTGGTATTCCAGTTCCTGTCCCCGATGACTGAACCCTAAACCTCAGACAATTTTTAACGAAGTGTCCCAACTGACCACACTTCACACATTTCCTTGCTTCTTCCAACACTTGTCTTCTGAGTGTCCTTTCCTCTGACAGTAGCTGCAGACTTTCCCATTTCGAGTCCCCTTATTAGAACCTTGATTTCCTACTGTTGGTTGCCTTGAAGTTACCCTCTGAATCGAGTTTGCACTCCAGAATTACCTCTGTTATCCGAATGTTGCTGTTGTGACTTACTCTGCCCTCCTTGCTTACCCGGGTTAACCATCTCAGTCTTCCTTTTGTGTTCCCCAATATCCTGCTCAATCAAGTAGGCTCGATCCACCGCATCCTGAAAAGCTTGATTCTTTGGGCTAAAAGTTGAGTCCTAATAGCTGTCTTCAAACCCCTGATCAATCTCATCGCTTTCTGCTCCTCGGTCCGCACAAGGTAGTCACAACGCCTGGCTAATTCTGCGAACTTAGCCGAGTACTGTGCTACTGACATCATGCCTTTCTCCAAGCTGAGGAACTCGATCTCTTTCCGGTTTTGATCCACTAGAGAGATAAAATTATCCTTGAATTTCCTCACGAACCACTCCCAAGGATATGGTACAAGAGTCGCATCCCAACTGGTCTTCAGTGCCTTCCACCAATGTTCCGCAGCAGCCCCACGAGCTTATAAGCTGCAAACAGAACCCTATCCTCATCAGTGCAACCAAAGACATCGTAGATTTTCTCCATCGATTCTATCCATAGCTCGGCTTTCTTCACATTCGGCTCACCGTCGTACTCACTTGGTTTCAACTTTAAGAACTGCTCCAACCCATATCGCGGAGGTGCTACATGTTCCTCTCTCGGCCCTTGGTCACGAATTGATTTCACGGCCTCCTCAAACCTGCCCTGAAACACTGCACGGTTTTCATCCTTAGACCATTAAGATTCTGAGTCCCACTGATGTCTTCACCAGCTCTTCTTCTAGCCATTTCAAACAATTACCTGCATAAAACATCAACCGTTACTCACTCCGAACACAACTACCCTCCTAGGTCGTTCTAGCCACCTATACCGATACTTAGAGCTAAACCATAGCTCTGATACCAACTGTCGCGACCCCGAACCCGCGGCCCGAGATCGCGAGCTGGACGTCGACTTAAAACAAAAACTCTAAAATATAGAAGTTAAAAATTCCATTTTTAAACCAAAAGATGATAACACAAGGTTTTACAAATCCAAGTTTAAATCAACAAAGTGCATCTAACATAAGCTCCACAGCTTATACCAAAAAGAATAAAATATACAATTCTTAATGACGTCAATAATGGTAAAACTATCCCAAAAGGTTATACATTTAAATAATGTAAACCGATCCATAACAACCTGCTCCAAAATCTCAATCCTCTCGACGTCCTCCTCGATCCGCGAATACTAATCCTTTTCCTCCTGGGGGGGTTAAGGAAAACAATTTGAAACAAGAAACGGGGTGAGATTAAATCTCAGTAAGTTACTAATGCAACTACATGACATGTTAATATGCAATGACCAATAGCAATTAACATAAGACAGATAGCAGCAGAATAATAAGTGACATGCTGTCGAACAGTAACATCCAATAACCAATCATATAAATAAACATATAACAACAAATGAGAGGCTCACTATCGCCAACCGTCCCATACCGGTTGGAAATAACGACCAGCTCATCATGCAACACATAAGCTGAAATAAAACACTCATGAGTGGATACATAGCCAAGGTTTCACCCAAATGAAGAACCAATAAAGGTCGCTGCGCAGCTTCAATAATCAACAATCAACATCTTCATAGCAGCATGAAAGCTCGAAGAGAAAACCCGGTCAGAAGCGACCGATCAACCCATCAATCAACAAACCATCTTCATAGTAGCATAAAAGCTGAAGAGAAACCCGGTAACGGAACCAATAACCAAATGAAGTGTCACAAAGGACGGGAGACATGCCACAAAGTCATGCTCCAAGTAAAGCTAAAATGCACACAAAGGAGCTAGCTCTTCTCACATCCAAGGCCAATCTGGAGGAGGGTAATAATGGGGCAAAACAATGGTCAACAATCACAATGGATTTGGCTGTGCCATCATAATGTTTCGCATCGCCCAAACACACACAAAATACCAGCTGGACTTTCAAGTAAAGCTAAGTAATAAAATACTAGCACAATAAACAACCATGATTCCAAAGTAGGAATCATACCAATTAATCACCACAAAAGATGCAAACGATTACTCAAGAAGAGTTCAACAACAACGATAACAAGAGTTTCTCATGAAGAGCACAACAACGATAAACAGAATTTCTCATAAAGAGCACAACAACGATAAACGGAATTGCTCATAAGGAGCACAACAACAATGATTATTAGAATACTATAATTCCATAAAGAGGAACCATATCAGATACATTCCAAGGAATGATAACAAAGTTACTCATAAAGAGCACAACCCAAAACGGTCGCTCGCAAGTGACACAATGACTATTACCAAAATGATCATAAACATTTACTCAGAAGATATATTAGGACTATGAACTCAACCATCTCGTCACACCTGGAATTCCAAATAAGAGATCCGAATGAATACATCTTGAGGTTAATCAAACCGTAGGTACCCAATTCACGCTTATCTCCGTTCATAACGAACCCATTCTAAACACCCCAACGAATCCAAAAGGTTACACTTATTAGAACATGATCACGAACACATCATAAGATGCCCAAACATATACCAAATGATCATCACAAAGATAAGTCAAACCAACAATACCTCAATAAGATGTTCAAAAACCGAATTAACCCTTAATTAGTTTCCATCACAAACTTCATCACAAAGGACCCAATTCTATCACTAGAGTGTACTACAATGTTCACTAAGGTCAACTAGAAGGACACCCAAGATTTGGACCAAAACGCATCCTTCAATCACACAAACCAACAAAATGAAAACTTTCAGAGGACTGTGCGCGGCCGCCCAAAAGGGACTGTGCGGTCGCCCAAAAAGGCCTCAAACAAGAACAAAAGCTTTTCAGATAGATGCGCGGTCGCCCAGGAATTTTTGGGCGGTCGCCCAATACTCTGGAATTGCCAGAAATCGGGAAGAACAACATGGGTTCTTCCATTTTCATACCAAAACACATTTCCACCAAAATCCAACATTCCAACTAGTTTACTAATGTACCAACACAACTAATAAGTCTAAAAAAGACTCATACAACAACATTAACAACCAAAATCAAGAATCAAACCCAACATTCAAGATTTCACCATTTTTGATCAAAACCCAAAATAAATTCTCAATAAATTCAAAACCCAACCAAACTTCAAATATAACACATCAAACATTATCTAAACATGATATGAACATTTTAGCATTAAAATGGGGGAAAAGTAACTTACCGGATTTTCTCAAAGTTGATGGATTTCAAATATTTTTGATTCTACGCGATCCTATCGACGATCCAAACCAATGGAGAGAGAGAGAGAGAGATTTCTGGGAATGGGAATTGGGTGAGGGGAAGGTGAGGGGGAAGAGAGGGAGTAGGGGGAATTATTATGAAAAACTTACACTTAGGCCCCCTCCCCACTAACTACCCAACTCTAATACTTTCTACTAACAACTAAGACCAACTAATACTACACTAGCACAAATGACCCAATAAAATGCTAGGCATAATTATTATGAAACATAAAATGCACACATAAATATTTAAATAAATAATAATTATTTATTACCAATAAAATAGAGCCTAGTTTTTGGGTCGTGACAATTATTATCATCCTACTTATTCTCCTCTTCACGGTCACTGTCTTTACTACTACGAACTACCTCAACTTTGGAACCACTTGAAGCTTCGTCTTCAGTTTCCTCACCGTCAGACTCATCACGAAGAGAGTAAACTTTCCTTGCAATAGTATGCTTCAATTTTTGAGCAACTTTCTTTAAAGTTGGAGCAACCTCAACCACAGTTCTAGGATCAATGGGAGGAGAACCAGTAGGAGTAAATAATGGAGATGCGGAAACCTTAGCCTTTTTGATAATCTTGATTAGACTTAGAGAATGAATTCTCTTTTTCTCCACCTGAGATGTTGTGGTCGATGGGATTTTTGATTTGATGACAAAGGGAGCGGTAGGTTTGAGAGACTTGGATTTGTCAGATTTTGATGGTGCGGCAAGTGACCTTAGTGGTACAGTCGACTTGCGAGGAGGGGAGATGGATAAGGTAGACTTGGCTGAAGGTTCCTTGAACTTAATACCAACTGCAACAGAAGATTTCTTGGCGGCAAGCTCAACAGTAATGCCCTTGCCTTTTCCTTTGACTGGTGCGGCAGGCATAGATTCCTCATCATCGTTTATCACCATCTTCCTCTTGATCATCACTTGCGGCAGGCAGAGAAGGCCTATGTTTAGAAGGGGACTCATAAGGTTCATGAGGATCCCTAGCAAGGTAGATCTTGTAAAGTCTGGTTTCCAAACCTAAAACGAAAATTTGTTTTCATGGTGGATTGGGTAAAAATTTTTGGTTTCGGAGATAGGGAGGAAGGAGTTCTCAATTTTTGGACATTATTTTGCGGATCTCCTTTATATGGGTCATGAGGTAGGTAATGAAGCGGGGGTAGACACCCCGCCTTGGACCGCTCACCCCGATTGCACATTTGGTCTTGTGTTTCTCCCCTTTTAAGTGTTTCTCGTTAGTTTCTGTCACTTCCGTTAAGTTCCTGACTGACTTCGTTAAGTCCAGGGATTAAACTGAATGACAGGGCTGACTTTCTAGTCCATTCTATCAAAATTGTCTTCTCTGAGTCACGCGCCTCCGACAGGAGGAAGCCAGGCGCGCGCGCCTCCCACCCCCAAAGCAGGAAGCGCGCGCGGCGTCAGTTACAGATTTCTGGCCAGGATTCTCTCCCTTGCTCAATTTACAGGATTTTACCCGGGACGATTTCTTGGTGACTGAGTTTGGCACCAAAAACACCCCTCTTTCACCTATAAAAACTCCCTTTACCTCCATTTTCAGGACCGAAAATTGAACTTACAAAAACTATACCAAACCACTTTCTAAAGGTTCTCCAAGGATCTCATCAAACAATATTGAAGGTCTTCAAATTGTAGGTAAAAGTCCATCTTTTCCTTTCTTTCCTACTCATCTCCTCTCTCTTTTACTCTAATCAAATGTGCAATCACCCAAATCATTTGGGACATGACTCTAATGATCACCTCATCTCATTGAGGTGGTTAAGGAGTTATCTCCTACATTCCAAACTCTATTTTAAAACCCCTTTTTATGACTTAAAGAAGAAGAAGAAGAACGTTATCATTCATGTAGATTTTGATCAAGCAAGACCAACTTTAGTGGGCGAGATGGGTGTTTCGGTACTTCCCATCTCGTAATCTAACCCCGGAACCTCAAAACAAAGAATCTCTATTTTTGTAATCAAACTTAGGCTATAATAAATAGGTTTTTCTTATGTTCCTCAAAACAAGGTGGCGACTCTAAACAATCTAAAACAAGTTAGACATCCTAGGATAATTCACGCGCTCTAGCCAAGCGTGGCTCCCCGGGGTATCTACAGTGGCGACTCTGCTGGGGAATGTTTGAGGGTTAACTTGCATCTGATCAAAAATCTACATCCTTTCTGGGCATTCTGATTCCTGATGGGGGAGGCGCGCGCGCGTCTGGCCTCTTCAGCCTAAGGCGCGCGCATCCCACATCAAGAACCAGAATCGCCCACTTCTTCATGCTCTTCATCTTCTTCTTATGCTATCTGCACTAATCATTTCTGCAGGGGTTACAATATGAACATAGGACCAGGGCAATCCCCTGAGTCCAAAATCTGACATTCTGACAGGTGTGCCCAGAAGCGCGCGCCTCCTAATAGCATTGCGCCATGCGCGCGCGTCCCACATCAACACTCAGAGGCGCACGCTTCTGGGTTGATTCTCAGAACAGAAACAGACTTCAGTGACTAAGTAGAACAGTGGGGTGTGGGCACAGTTGCCTGCATCAGAGCAGAATTGAACCCTCGGACTGTTTTAATTTTGTGTTTTATTTACCGGTCACACGGGTGATTCGGGAGTTGAATTTATGTGCTTATGTGTTTTGTTTGTTTTTCTTTCTTTTCAAAAAAAATAAAAAAATAAAAAAATTTGTCACGTGAAAGACCTCACAATACATGCACATATTCCTAGAACTGCTCACTTATCGAGTCGCACAAGTCCAACCCCAAACCCGTCGAGGCCCGTCCTAGAAAGTTTCAAGCTCCACTCGACCTTGGCTCTTTCGAAGAGGTAAACCTCAGCCCGTGGCGTAGTTCAAGACTACATGCCGGTGGTGACCTTTGAGCCTCATATTCAAGCCGAGCATAAGCCACACAATTCTAGTTAGGGTCTAACACTCCGTGACTCAAGTCGGTTTCCATGTACCGAGATTTCCCTAAACTAATGTATTCAAATCATACATGCCAACTTGTTGAAATGGACGCAATAAAAATCCGTCCCCAAAAGTGGTTATTTTGGACGAAAATAAAAATCCGTCCCCGCATGTATGCTTTACTACATTAATTTAGTTTAATCCCGATATATGTAGGATTCACAAAACGCGATGGAATCCGATGAGTATATGGGACCGCGAGAGGGTCTATATACTAGTGTGACGATTCCATTATTTTTCTTAGAAACCCCAAAAGGGATCCATTCCCTCCGACTTATAAAAAAAAAAAAGAGTATTTTTCTTATGTGGTTCGAGTCGTGTGCTCAACTGTGTGTTCTAAGCCTCTTCATGGACCGCAAGTGTTACTCAAGACTGACAAGGGCCTTTTCTGCAATATAGGTTCAATTGGTACTTACAGAGTCTACCGGGATTCGGCAAATCGATTAATCCGTGAAGAGATTACTCCAATGTTGGGTTTCGTAGTAACATGCGCAGCGGAATTTAGCATTTAAAATTTTGAAACCCAAAGCCCATAGATCCGTTCATATGATTAAATCAAATACAATAACATGAATATAGGATAAAACTAACCCTTGATGGCTATTAAATTTTCTCTTGGTCTTTGGTGGAGATTGAAGACTTGATCACGATCACAAAGCTTGAACACGAACTTTGAAGATGATGATTTTCACCCTCTAGCGGTATCCACACTTCGAACGAATATCAAAGGAACTTCTTTGATCTTGGTTGCTAGACCAAATTGTGAAACACGTTTTCACAATGAATTTGAACTATATGGAATTTTCTCTCTTGTGTATTATTTGTTCTTTGACCAAGGATGTCTTAGAACAAAGTAAAACCTCTCTCAAACTCTTTGGAGACTCACAAAAGGCTATCACTGAAGTCTGGCCGAACTCATCCTTTTATACACAAGCAAGACCTATTCCAAATAGGAATCTTGTGTCAAAAGACATTCCAAATCGAATTAGGAAAGTGCCAGCCGACAGTACTGTGCGGCCGCCCAGAATACAATGTGCGGTCGCACATTTATCTGAAACAAACTGGTACAAATCTGAGCTAAGTGTGCGGCCGCCCAGTCCACACTGTGCGGTCGCCCACTTCCCCAGAATGTCCAGAATTTCCAAAATTCCAATTTAGTCCTTTTAAAGATTCGGTCTATTGTGTGTGACCCTCTAGGATTATACTAAGTTGGCAATGGGTTCAAACATGAAACCATAAGATATGATTAGGTTCTAGCAAACGGTCATACCTACCCAAATAGTATAACTAGATACAAGTTCGCATTCCTTTAGAATATGTCATAATCCCTTTGTCCTCGACGTTATTGAACACAAGTCATGGTCAAACAGTCAACTTGTTTTGTTCAATACTTTCTCGATTCCGAATATGTTGATAATCCAAATGCCATTGATCCAATCAATTCATTTGAGTCCGGCTGAACATTTCATCAACACCATTCCTACGAGAGGCCCAAGCTTGACATCTCTCCGAAGAGGGACAAATCCATTTAGCTTATTATTCTTCCCTACGTGAATCCGATTATGCCAATCATACCCTTTATAACTTCCCGGTTAAAGGTAGCGTTTGAATATGTGAAACATAATGTTCATCAAGTGGAAGACTATAATAACGTCATGTCTAAGGATTCAAATGACATAACTAATATGAGATATATGTTCGACATAGACTATGACATAAATCTCATACAGCGGGTCATGTCCAGTACCTTGTTCCAAACAAGTACCCATAAATCTAACATGATCATCGCATGATCATTTAGCCTTTATACTAGTGCTTAACAAGTACTAGGGACGGAGATTATTATAAGTAAACATGAACAATAATAATAATAAAAAACATCTCTTTATTGATATGAAATAAATGATAACAATTACAACGTTTATTAAACGTGCCTAGGGAACCACTACCAATAATCTCCCACTTGCCCTAGGCCCAATCTCCCATGTATCTAATACCCATGGACCTAACATGACCATCATGTTTAGCTTGTGGAAGTCCCTTTGTCAGCGGGTCCGCAACATTGTCATCAGTAGGTACTCTGCATA
This sequence comes from Campanula takesimana, assembly GCA_026119855.1. Classification (NCBI taxonomy): domain Eukaryota; kingdom Viridiplantae; phylum Streptophyta; class Magnoliopsida; order Asterales; family Campanulaceae; genus Campanula; species Campanula takesimana. The sequence continues at coordinate 129,120 of JAOWBW010001276.1, read as the reverse complement.
TATTTACGTCTCCCCTATCAACGATCTCTCGAATGATATGAAAACGCCTAAGTATGTGTTTTGGATTTCTGATGTGCTCTTGGTTCCTTTGCTTGAGCAATAGCACCATTATTATCGCAATAAAGGTCTATTGGATTAGCAATGCTAGGAACCACTTCAAGTTCAGTTATGAACTTCTTAATCCAAACAGCTTCTTTTGCAGCATCCGATGCAGCAATATACTCAGCGTCTGTTGTAGAATCAGCGGTTTGTACTTTGCTTGGAACTCTTCCAGCTTACAGCTCCACCATTTAACATAAACACAAAACCCGATTGCGATCGGCTATCATCTTTGTCGGTTTGGAAGCTTGCATCCGTGTAAGCATTTACAACGAGATCATCTTCCATTCCTCCATAGACCAAAAACGAGTCTTTAGTTCTTCTCAAGTACTTAAGAATCGCTTTTACAGCTATCCAGTGATTTTCGCCAGGGTCGGATTGGTATCTACTTGTCATGCTCAAAGCATAAGATACATCCGGCCTAGTACAAATCATGGCATACATGATGGACCCAATTGCCGAAGCATATGGAACATCATTCATTTTCTCACGCTCATCGTTTGTCTTAGGACATTGAGTCTTGCTTAGAGAAACTCCATGTAACACGGGCAAGGTGCCTCTCTTAGAATTTTCCATACGGAATCTTCTAATGACCTTGTCAATGTATGTACTTTAGATTAAACCAAGTAGCCTCCTTGATCTATCTCTATAGATCTTAATGCCAAGAATATATGCGGCTTCACCCATATCTTTCATTGCGAAGCACTTTCCTAACCAAGTCTTCACAGACTGAAGTGTAGGAATGTCGTTTCCAATGAGCAATATGTCATCCACATATAAAATAAGGAATAGCACTATGCTCCCACTAATCTTCTTGTATACACAAGGCTCATCTTCGTTCTTGATGAAACCGAACTCTTTGACCGATTCATCAAAACAGAGATTCCAACTCCTAGAAGCTTGCTTCAATCCATAGATGGATCTTTGCAATTTGCATACCTTAGAATCTTGTTCAAAACCTTCTGGTTGTGTCATATACACATCCTCTTGGAGTTTCCCATTCAGGAAAGCGGTTTTGACGTCCATTTGCCATATTTCATAGTCATGATATGCGGCAATGGCAAGCAAAATTCTTATAGACTTGATCATTGCTACGGGTGAAAAGGTCTCATCATAGTCAATACCATGAACTTGCCTATAACCTTTCGCTACAAGTCTAGCTTTGTAAGTATGCACCTTCCCATCCATGTCAGTCTTCTTTTTGAAGACCCATTTGCATCCTATGGTTTTTACACCTTTGGGTGCATCAATCAAATTCCAAACTTGATTGTCTTGCATGGATTGCATTCGGATTCCATGGCTCCAAGCCACTTGTCCGAATCAGGAGAAGACATCGCCTCTTGGTAGGTTGACGGTTCATCATTCTCAATGATTTCTACCTCATTACTATCTGTTACGAGAAATCCATATCTCTCGGGCTCGGATCGTAACCTACTAGATCTGCGAGTTGCTTGTGTATTTTGAACAGGTTCCACAACTCCTTGTGGTTCTTGTTCTTGTTCCACTATTGGTTCAATGTTATTTTCTGGGTCTCGAATTTCTTCAAGATTTAATTTACTCCCACTGATTTCTTTGGAGAGAAACTCTTTCTCTAGAAAGACACCAGTTCGGGCAACAAACACTTTGTTGTCCTCACGGTTGTAAAAGTAATATCCTCTAGTTTCCTTAGGATATCCAACGAAAATACATTTATCAGACTTGTGTGCAAGTTTGTCTGAGACAAGTCTTTTGACAAAAGCTTCACAACCCCAAATCTTCATGAAAGATAGACAAGGCTTCTTTCCGCTCCACATCTCATATGAGTCTTTTGAACCGATTTAGTTGGAACACAATTTAGTGTGAAAGCAGCGGTTTCTAGGGCGTAACCCCAAAAGGATATTGGAAGATCAACTTGACTCATCATTGATCGAACCATGTCTAACAAAGTCCGATTCCTCCTCTCGGATACACCATTCCATTGTGGTGTTCCAGGTGGAGTCAATTGTGAAACTATTCCACAATTCTTTAGATGATAAATGTCGACCGCAAGTTTCATGGTTGCCGCATGTCCTACCGCATAGTGTCGACCGCTTGGTGCCAACCTCAATGCAGTTTGGTCGTCACTCATGCCTACCGCATGAATTGCTGACCGCACAGATCAACGCCAGGTGTTAATATTTTAAAAGTACTACCTCAATATCAGTCGACCGCTAGTAATCGACCGCATAGTGTATCGACCGCACAAACGGTAAAGTTTTTTTTTCTTACCGCACGCATGGATTCCAGGTAAGTGTTCTAACCTTAGAGATATTTAGGAGTGATATTTTCTTTACATCAAGGGCATTAAGGTAATTTTCATTATTCCCTCGCTTTTATTTATTTCAAATCATTATAATATTTTGCTCCGCCGTCATTGGCTCTCATTTGAAAACAAAAGGACTCTTTTCTCTGTCATATCTGATCTGCAGAGTTAACTTCCCACTTTTCCACCTCTCCACATCCCCATAACCGCCTATATACCCCTTTCCACTTACACCATTTCCACTCTCTCTGCTTCACTCTCTCTCTGACTTTCTCTCTCTAAAACACTCTCTCTCAGCGCCATTTTTTTGTCCGTTTTTTCTCCCTCGATTCTCTATATATGTTCATGAAATCAGTCAAAAAATCATCCTCTCTTCAGCCTTCACCTTATCAATCGCGAATGGTATGATTTCGGCCCTTAAATCTATTAATTTTGTTTAATTTTCGTATTTCATTTGTGGGTTTTATAAAACTTTTCATTATCTTCCCATTGTCGATTTTGATGCTTTCTAGGCTTAATTGTTGCTTGATTCTTGTTATTATATACCATTTTACATCTCAATATGTGATATTTCAAGATTTTTGGATGATTTTTGGAGATTTTCTTTCCAACTGGGTTTTCCGGGATTGCGCACTCCCCATTTCGTTTTTCTTCGATTTTGTGCATTTTCGTTGGTTATTTGATAAAATTGATGTTATATTTGATCTTAATCGTGATTTTCGAGTATGGTTACGTGTTTTTTTTCGATTTTTAGCTAAGTTCGAATTTTCTAGGTAGATGCTACAGTAAATGTTCCTCGTGTTCTTGATCTGGTTCTCCGTGTTCTTGAGCGTTACCTTTTTGATCCATTTTCCTTGAGCACACACACTTAAAAGGTGTTTGTGCGTGTTTTGATTCTCTGTGCTTTATCTCTTTAAAAATTTATTGTTTTCAAAATTTTGCTTGCTAAGTGTGTCGACCGTGTGTCTTACCGCATGTATCTCTTACCGCACATATTTCTTACCGTGATACTTACCGCATTCTTCTTTACCGTGTCCCTTGCCGCACTTCATTGCAAGCGACCGCAAGTTTTATTTTTCTAACTCCTTAATTTTTTAGGATACTAAACACTTCCTTCCTGGACTCCTAATGGACATTGAAGATCTCAAAGAAGATGCCATTGGGAGGAATCTCATCAAGCGATTTGAGAAGACTGGTGTTCTTCCATTTTTTACATTCGATCAGGACTTCCATGTCCCTGCTTTCGTTGACCAGTTCTTTGCGACCGCTACTGAAGAGACCGGTCGCTCCAAGCACGGCAAGATAGTGAAGTTCATTCATGCTAAAATTGAAGGTCATGAGATGACCTTAGATGTGGTTAATATTGGTGAAGTGTTGGAATCAAAAAGAAGTCTGGTGTTGTATATGCCACGACCGTGGCTGATGATGAATTGAAGGCTCTTGCAACGCGATTGGTTGGTCATACTCATGTTACCAAAGTTCCTCGTAAGGAATTTGATGAAGTCATGTACCATATCGGTCACCTAGTTGGCCACTCTATTCATTGCAAGACAGGTAACCAGGCAAACTTCAATTCCTCCCAGTGGACTCTGTCTGCCGCGATTTATTTATGTAAGGACATAGACTGGTGTCAGGTCATCTATGATGCCCTGAAGGAGAACATTATTGCTTTCAATAAAGCAAAGGACAAGGGCACTATCAAGTACCGCACTCACAGCAGATTTATCACCTTTCTCATGACTCACATTAAGGAGATTCGCAAAATCATGGCGAAGAATCGCGAACTTCTCCTTTCCATCTCCAAGAACAAGCTTTTTACCATCTCTACCATGAAAACCAATTTCCGTTCTCGATTTGGAAATCGTCTTTATAAGGTCTATCTTGCTAAGGATCCTCATGAGCCGTATGAGTCTCCTTCCAAACACAAACCCTCTCTACCGACCGCTAGTGATGACGACGACGATGAAGAAGAGTATCTCCCTGCCGCCCTGGTCAAAGGAAAAGGCAAGGGTATAGCTGTTGAGCCTACCGCAAAGAAATCATCAGTTGCCGTCGGTATTAAATTCAAGGAACCGACCGCCAAGTCTACTTACTCCAGTTCCCCTCCTCGTAAGTCGACCGCATCATTAAAGTCACTTGCCGTACCATCTCTCAGACCCTCAAAGACTCCTTCAACCGCAACTGTTCAGGGGGAGAAAAAGAGAATTCACTCCCTCAGTCCGGTAAAGGTTGTCAAGAAGGCAAAGGTTGCTGTATCTCCAGTCTTTACTCCTACTGGGTCTCCTCCTCTTACCACTGCAGATGTGGTTGATGTTGCTCCTACATTGAAAAAGGTTGCACGGCAAGTTTACTCTCTAAGGGATGAATCAGACAGTGAGGAAACTAAAGATGAAGATTCAGGTGATTCAAAGGTTGAAATTGTTGGAAGTGGTGACGAAGGTGATGATATTGTTGATGGTAAACGAGTTGCTGTTGGTAGTGAACAAGGTGATAGTGATGAGAAGGACAGGGATATCAATGTTGATAGCCCCACTTTTGACCGTCCTGATGCTGCCGCTCCGAAAGGAAGCACGGTCGCTGACGTCGACCGCACTGAGCTTCCCATTGACGTCGACCGTCCTGTTGACCGCACACCAGTTGCCTCTCCTACTCATTCTCCTGTTCCAACCCTCCTTCTCCGGTCAAAAACGATGACATTCCGGCGACCACAGGACAAGTTGCCGCCCTTCTTACCGCTGTTCAATCCTTAACCAAGCTCCAATCTGAAAATCAGTCTGCCATTGCTCAGTTGACCGCAGAGGTGATTGATCTTAAATCCACTCAGTCTAACCTACAGCAAGAGCTATGTTCTCTTCCCTCGAAGTTGATTGATACCATTAAGGGGGAGACATTGGCCATAACAAAGACTGTCAAAGATGTTGTTCGTGGAACGACCAGTTCAAGTTCTGCTCCCATTCAACCTGCAGCTCAAACTGCTCCGACCGCATCAACCTCGACCGTTCTCTCCACTGACTTATTGGTTACTCCTCGATTCATGAAAGAGGCTCTAACCATTCAGACAAGCACCCTTAACCGTGGGCTTTCGCGTGAGGTTGTTGAGGCCTCTATTGAAATTCACAAGCAGTTGGATCTGGTAAAAAACTGATTTGGTCCATGAGCTGAAAAAGATCAAGTTCAGCATAGAAAAGGAAGTTGATATAGCCATCAAGGCTTCTCTTGAAGCTCTAACTGAAAATCAAGCGAAAAAGCTTGAAGCAATCAAGGCTGCATATGCTACTCTCAAAACACCACTTGAGTATCAAGGAACCAGAATTGAGGAACTGACCAACACGGTCGTTGGATCGTTTCAGGTCGTTGAAAAGAAATTGGAGTCTTTAGAAGAATCTGTTCAGAGATCGGCTGGAAGTGCAGTCACTGAAGGATCCATCCAGGCTGCTGATGCCGTCACGGTAATGTTCATTCACAGGCAGAAAATGATGAGGCAATAGCATCAATTTTCTGACCGTGAACAGTTTCGATTATATGCTTGCCAACGCATTCACTTGTCCCATCATTTCTGAATTTCAAGACGAAGTGAAAATTCCTGGTTTGGATATGTGAAGCTACCGCATACCTGACCGCATAGCCGACCGCAGTTTCTGACCGCAACCTCGACCGCTATGTTGACCGCATTTTGTTTTTCATTTTAGGCTGGATGCCTTGAAACAATTTAAATTTCAGTTTAACTCTTATTTGGTCTGTAACTCAACTATTATCTCTTTTGAATTCGTATTCTTATGCTTCACTGCTTTATTAATTCAGAGTACCAGTTACGTTTGTGTTTGATGCTATTCATATCCCTCACTTATTTTATCTTTTGATTTGCATCAAAATTATTTCTATTTCCTAGTTTAGAATTTATTTTATCTTTTTTAGGAATATAGAAATCTATAACATTGACTTACTGTGTGTGCATTGACTTGGGGCATGAACTAAATAAAATTAATTTCTTGAAACATGTTATTACCAAGTACAATGAATTTAGTCTTTGTTATAGTAGGTAATGGTCTCAATCAAATAGGGGAGATTGTTGGGTATGCATATTATAAACCACTCCTATTACCTAGATTTGATTGATCCCATAACCTTATTTTACTTTTTATGGACTTTAGGATTTATTGTAAGAAGTTTTACAACTTCATTAGTTAAGTCCATTTTTAGTTTAGCTAGGCTTAGAAGATCAGCCCCTCAATTTTGAAGAAATGCTGCTGCTGCTGATATGGTGAAAATGGCTAAGTCTGCTACCGCAAGGTTTTTGGCGACCGCATGGTTTTTGGCGACCGCGTGGTTTTTTGACGACCGCATGATTTTGACGACCAAATTCCTTGCTGATTACAAGGTTACCTCAAGCTCATCTGACCGCAGACCAACTATCACACAACCAAGTGAAGACCAAGAAACGACAAGTTTGATTTAAACGTTGCAAAATTCAAATTTGAATTTGGTCGTTATGTCTGGTACAAGATAGTACATCTTGCCCACTAACTTCTGCAACTACAAGACAATGATATGAGCTCCAATCAGAATGTGACAGCTCATCATCTTCCAACAGCTATCTCTCTCACCCAAGGCTATAAATAGTCTTTACTTTCTTCATTGAAAGCGTGCTGAGATTCAAAGAGAGAAATTGCTGTCGAAATACTTGGTGATTGAAGATCATACTTAAGATTTCCAGAATCATTTGAATCTTCAAGCTTTTGCATTCAAATCTTCAAAAATCCCCAGCAAGCCTTCAAGAACATCAAATCTCAAGCCCAGCAACACTTAAAGATTCATTAGGCTCTCAATCATTTAGATTATATAGAGCTCTTGATTCTTTACACACACACACCCCGATTGATCAATCACATAGATTGCATCATTAGGGATACACCGGTCTAAGTCTAGGATTTGTTCTTCATAGAAAGTAGGAATTAATTCAAATCTTCATCTTTGTAATTTGTACTCAAGAGAATTAATATATCCTCCATTCAAAATCCAAGACTGACCATCTTGGTAAAGGACGTAGATCTTTTAACAGATCGAACCTTTCCAAATCATTGTGTCATTTACATTCTGCAAATTTACTTTCTGCAATTGTTCTTATTGTTCATATTGACTTTGTTTGTCGTTTAGTGTTTTGATCTTTCCAAATAATCAAACGATTGTGAATTGTGTTGTTGCTTGCCTATTGCCTAAGTTACTACTTCTGACTACTTATCATTTTGCCAAAACTCTAAGACACAAACTTCCATTTTCAACCTTTCTAGTCTGTAACCTTGCTTGCTGCAAATCGCCGACCGCAAGGGTTACCGCTCCGTTTACCGCATTGCCGACCGCATTGCCGACCGCAATATTGCCGACCGCAATATTGCTTGCCGCGCTATTTGCTTACCTAGCAGTTTTTAACTTCAAAAACAACTCTACTTCGTTTTTATCGAAAACTTCCGCTGTGCATTTTGCTACTGAGTTTGTGGTTTTTCATTTGACCATAAAATTCAAATAGTAAGCATAAGGTTGAATTTTGAAAAAGGGTTGATAATTTTAATTTAAATAGGCTATTCACCCCCCCTCTAGCCTCTTTTCATACCCTTGTGTGTCTTTGGGACCAACAGAATGAATCAACCCCAATAAGTCGCTTGCCCTTTCACCCAACTTGGTAAAAGGTGTCTTAGTCATTTTTCCAAGAAGACACGACTCACAAGTATCATATGACTCGAGGTCACATGAACCTAAAAGTCCGTCCCCATGGAGTTTTGAGATACGCTTCTCATTATATGACCAAGACGGCAATGCCATAAATAGGTATGATTTACATCATTAGGTTTAGATTTTTATTTACATGATAGACATTGTCATTATTTTCATTCTTGACATCCAAGATATAAAGGCCATTAAATGAATTAGCAATACCATAAAGCACATCATTTAATAAATAGAAAATTTCTTATTCTCAATAAGAAACTTAAAACCTTCATTATCCAAACAAGAAATTGAAATAATATTTCTGCTTAAATCCGGAACATAATAACAATTGTTCAAAACAAGAATTAATCCGGAAGGTAAAGTGACTTCATAAGTCCCTACGGCTAATGCAGCAACTCTTGCTCCATTTCCACACGTAGATCTACTTCACCTTCTTTAAGCAGTCTCCTATTCTTTAGTCCCTGCACATTTAGACAAATGTGAGAACCACATCCGGTATCCAATACCCAAGAATCAGTGGTAGAAAGGAGAATATCTATCATATAGATACCTGAAGTCGACACAGCCTTGCTGCTCTTCTTCTTCTTTTGCTCTTCCAAGAAAGCCTTGCAATTACGTTTCCAATGACCAATTTCTTGACAATGGAAACAGATTGCATCCTTTTGTGAATCGGGTTTTGCCTCAGAAGCCTTGGCAACCTTTGCCTTGCTTATTTGGGTTTGATAACTTTCTTACCCTTTCCTTTGGCATTAGCCTTCTTCCCATCATGAACCAAGAGCACGGGAGAACCGTTCTCCACAATTTTCATCTCTGCAGTTTTGAGCATCCATGCAACTCAGAGAGATTCTTATCCATTCCATGCATGTTATAATTCATTACAAACTGATTATAACTTTTAGGCAATGAATTAAGAATGAGATCCGTGGCTAGCTCCAATGGGATTGGATAGCCAAGTTTCTCAAGGTGCTCTACATAACCTTTCATTTTAAGAAAGTGAGGACTCACTTGTTGCCCTTCATTCATTTTACAAGTAGTGAATGCAACAATGGTCTTGTACCTCTCTTGCCTAGCTTTCTCTTGAAACATGGTTCTCAACTCCACGCCTATCTCATAGGCTTCCAAATGTTCCAACTTTGTTGGAGTTTTGAACACATAGCAGCAAGCATGAGACAACTTACATCTCTAGAATCATTACGATGTTTCTTGTAATTGTCTCTTTCTACCCTAGGGGCAGTAGGCGGTGGTTCAGCGGGGAGAGGCCCATCGAGAATGTACAACTTATCTTCTTGCCTAAGAACGATTCTTATGCTACGGATCCAATCCATAAAGTTGGTACCATTCTCTTCGAGCTTATCCTTCTCAAGGATCGATCGCAACGACATTGATTGAGTGTTATTAGTCATTATCTACAAATATGCAAAAATTTCCAAAATTTAATAAGTACCGGTTTTCATTAAAGAGATAAATAATGTATTTTCAAACAAAATACTCCCACTAAATTATATAACCTTAATATACATCCAATGTATAATATAATTTAATTGGGCTAAGATCCAACTTTAATTTAACTTTTGAGTCCACGGAGGCGGACCGCTCAAAAAATAAATTAATTAGGTAGACAATCATGTCAATCATATCCCATATGATTCTTAGATCCTTTTATGAGATTCTTTGAGAAATCCAATTTCAAAAAGCATGTTTAATCTCATCTTTTGCCTAGGCCCAAAACTGTTTTGACGCCTAATTAAGTCCAACCATTTTAAACGCATAGGAACCATTCAATTTAATGCACCTGCGGAGGCAAGCCCACATTAAAATTAATGACCTCATCTTGCTCATACATGAATAAGATTAATGCACCTCGCGGAGGCGAACCCACATCAAGATTACCCATGCATAAACAAGTGTTTTAATCATGGCATGGCAAAGAAGGACTTAAAACTTTATTTGAAGGTTCATCACATATAGCATATAAACATTTATGAGCACATAATATAAACATGTTACACATCAAGTTTTAGCCACTAAATTAATCTCCATTAATTTAAGCATGATATTTATGTGTCATTAGTTTCTCTATAATTATGAGGATGAGACTATTTCAACTTTGGTTATTATCTCCAAATCAAGACAACAAGAAGTGCGGTCGAACTAAGCCATCAGGCAACCACAATCCACGCACTAATTCAAGAAACCAAGAAAAGTAGTCCATGTGGCCGAAACTAAGCAATAGATGGTCTCGATGAACGTAGGCCAATTGCATTCAC
>JAOWBW010001276.1:59289-118649 GCA_026119855.1 Campanula takesimana | reverse complement strand
CGTAGCCTTCATTCTGGTACTTACTTGTACTTCCTTCCTTCGCGATCGTCAGTAGCCTTCCTTTAGATTCAGTCGACACTTTCTTAGTGACTCTTCTTCTCTTTTCGCTTACTGCGATAACTATCAGATTCTTTCTCCACTATCTTGTCCTATCCAACACTTAATCCTAGGTTGGTAGTATTAATGGAGTGATTCTATATCGGATTCGGTTGCTCAAACATCTTCAAATTCTCGAGCCTTTTGCACTTCATCATCGAAGAGTGTTAGGGTAAATTCTAGTAATTCGGTGAATCTAGTACCATAGTCGTTCACCGTCATACTTCCTTGAGTTAGCATCATAACTCAGCCACTCTGGCGTTTGAACACTTTTCGGATAATATGATACTATCATTAGTTATCATGAATACGAGACGTTTCCGCGCACTCTCATACTATCGCTCGTCTCTACAGACTAGCATTCAATTTATAGGTCATTCACTAAACCACTGGTCGTTTCAACAGACCATTACTATCTTCATTAGTCAACTTTACTAGACGTATGGGTCGCTTCATTAGACATTTCTATTTTCATAGGTCAGTTCAATAGACCATAATCACTTTCATTGGTCGTTTCAATAACCATTCTTACTTGTTCCAGGTTAATTCACACATTTAACCCTATTACTCACGTCAACCAAGCATTGTACTATGCCTAGTACTTTTACATAAATAGGCCGTCCCCAAAAGACGTCATTTTGACAAAATATCGGTCTACTAGATCTCTGGTCGTTCCAATAGACCAATTCTCCTTAGGGGAGTCATTTCACTAGAATTTACTTATTAATCATAGGTCGATTCACTAGACTACTCTCATTCACACTTGGCCGTTTCACTAAGCCTATTACTCTTAACCGTTTCAATAGGTTATTCTATTCTTGTTCCGATCGCTTCAATGGATCAAAATTAACTTTAATTGGCCGTTTCACTAAGCCAAATACTTTCTCTTGACCGTTTCAATAGGTCAATTTATTCTTTCTTACTTGACGTTTCAATAGGCCAATTTGACCGTTTCACTAAGCCAATTACTTTCTCTTGACCGTTTCAATAGGTCACTTTATTCTTGTTCGGTCATTTCACTAGACCAAAACTAATTTCATTTGGCCGTTACCATTGCCGTTTCGTTGTTTCCACTCCTGGTATTCATCTGCAGTTTACTTTCACTTTAGAACAAATTCGTGTTCTAGCAATATTCATCACTACACAATACGTGCAGTATGTATGGTATACTTAACATTACTATTCTTTTACTAACGGGTACTTGTTAGTTTTGAATCGTGTTCGTAGGTCTTTTGTACTAGACCATTATTCAGATGTGGTTAGTTTACTTAACCTTTCTTCTCGGTTCAGGAGTTTTCATACTTCATAATTTACAACCGTTTTACTTGGTTGATTATTATTTCTTTATTCACTAGTTTTATTACTTAACTAGCTTTAACTTATTCAATGGTCGTCTTACTTCGTACCATTGTTACGGAGATTATTTCAAATCACTCCGACGTTTTCCCTTGTCTTTTCTCGACAAGTTAACTTTTGTCTATATAACAATAGTAAATTCAAAATTTTTGGGTATTAAATTAAATAACTAACTTTATTCAACTAAGGTGTGAGATTTAAACATCTCAAATACACCCAAAATTCGACTTAACAAAAGAAAAATTCTAACTGTATTACTCCACTAATAATAAAGTAAAAGAATCTATTCTTATAACTATCTGTCATTAATTGCATCACTTCCCACAGTGTGCATGTTCTGCTGCAAGTTGGTCATATTTCTCTTGCAATTCTAACTTCTCAGCCCAAATCTGATAGCCTGAAGCCCTAACTCTTCCTCATAAGCTGCTTGCTCATCTATCTTCTTTTTCAGTTCATTATTTTGTTCTATCTCATCCACCAGTTGTACACTGATTCGATTCCATTCGCGGTTAGCTCTAACCACATGGCTTTCTAGGCTGTTGACCTTCTTCAGCTGTACTGCTAACTTCCTTCCACATACATTATGTCCTCATCGCGTTCTTGATGACATTCTGTAGACTGCCGACTCTCGAGTCTCCTTCCTAAGCTCTCTTTTAGCTGAGCGAAGTTCCTTAGTTAGCTGCTTAATAATCTCCTCTTTAGCTTCTATTTCTTCCCTTAGAGTAGCACTGTACCTTACCGACTTCATGGGTCTCCTCGGCATGATCCTACACACACCAATAGTAAACTTAATTAGTACATAGCCCCAAGATTCCATTATAACATATTAATAGAATGTAAATAGACATACAATGAAGAGATTCCTATTCCCAAAGTATATCATACTTTATGTATGCTCTTAGTATTATCCTAGAGTTAGACTTTACCACTCGGACTTCCTCAAGTAAGATCTTATTTAAGTCAAGTACTGAGTTCTCCCATTAGTCCTAACTTTCAGTTTTCTCCCATAAGACCTAAAGCCATTGCTCTGATACCAACTGTAACACCCCGAATTTTCTTATAATATCTGAGCATTTAATGGCTTTAAATATCAATAAATAACAATAATAAATACTTCAATCTAGGGTTCACAACGGCCCTTATGTAACCATAAATTCAAAACAATAGCGGAAGCGTAACTTAAACTTGTCTTGGTAGGTAACACCCTAACCATCAATGTACTTCATCTTACATCAAATAAATAACGTACTTAAACTACTAAATACTGAATCTTCAATCCACCGTCTTTCTACGGCTGCTTTCCTTGTCTTGTCCTTGTACTTAAATCCTGAAAACAAAATTTATAGAGAAGGGATGAGCGAACGAATGCTCAGTAAGTTCATACGTGGCCTCTCGGTTACTAAGGAGAGACGACCAGAACGAATACTTTGAATAACTTTTACAAAGATAGGTTCAGTTACTTTTGGATTCAGGACTGCAGAACAATACAGTCGTGTTACTTTAAGATTTTACTTTCAAAGGATTATGGCACTACAATCCAATGGGATTCATTCAAGTTTCCGTCAATTCCTTGGTAACGTACATTATAACCTCAATGCCAAAGGTACAATTCATACACCTAGCTTCTTCAGCCAATAGTGTGGGTCGTAACATATATGGTATCCACACACATATGCTCGGGTCTAGAATCATCCTTGTAATCAGAAAATTCCTGAGAGAAGGCATGTGATCACTCATGCAATCCCTAGTTTAAGGACGAGTCTTTTCTAACTGGACTGTCCGTCAATGTCTTTTCTAACTGGACATGGATGCCTTAACGAGTAAGTGGTTAACTTACAAGTTAAAATTGAGAACATACCATGGTACAAGTATGTGATACAAGTTTCAAACTTCGATACTTAGTACATCGATGGGGACATCACTAAGTATAGATTCTTTCAAGGAACGTTCAATAACGCAGAGTTCATTCAAATACTATCATGCCATACTGATAGCTAACTTTAGAAAGAATATGGAATTCCAATAAACAGGAGTTCAAATACTGTAAGGAACGTAATCCCTTACCTGAATTGCTTTTCCTCGCAATCTCCTCTCTGTGCAAATCTACAAGGCACAGAGTAATTTACTTTAGTACTCTCAACATTGTTAACTATTTCTACTTAGTTAACTGAGAGATGCGTTTTAACTTCTTTACTTCGTTACTTCTTTTCTCACGTTTAGGTTTCTGACTTTGATTTACGAGTCAGTCCTTTAACTTTGATATAATTGCAATTAAGTCCTCTGACTTTGGGTTAATTACAATTTGGTCCCTCAACTTTGGGTTAATTGCAAATTTAGTCCTTCAACTTTGGATTAATTGCAGATTGGTCCTTCATCTTTAATTCAATTGCAATTTAGTCCTTCCACTTTGGATTAATTGCAGGGAGGTCCCTTGACTTTAGTTTAATTGTAACTTGGTCCTTTAACTTTGGATTAATTACAATTCAGTCCTTCAACTTTCCTTTAATTACAGAAAGGTCCTTGGACTTTGGTTTTGTTCATAAGGTCCCCTGAGTTTCTCTTTTTAATCACTTAGACCCCTCTATCTTCAAAGTTTCCTTTTTATTTCTTCTAACTTTAATTCTTTTCAGTTTAGTCCTTTTTCCGTTAGGAAACTAACTGAAACTTCTACTCTTTTCCTTTCTCGTTAACTTTTTAACTTTCAAGGTCTTCCAAGTACTTATTCTATTTCCTCAAGTTAATTTTCTAACTTGTTAACAATCATTTTAACGATTTTGTTTTCTTTCCATTAGAAACTTAACGAAAACACTAACCTTCCGTCCCAATTCTTAACATCTTCAATCAAATTCAACACCCATAGTTCATCACCATGGCCGAAATATGTATGATCCAAAATCCATTGATTTGATCAATTTTTCTAATTCTTTAAATTTTTCTAAATTCCCAAACATCAATATTATTTACAATACACTTAACGAGGATCATTTAAATCAACAAAATCTATTTTCAATGGCCTAGGGCCATTCGGCCGAAGGTGTTCATGAGGAATCCATATTGTTTTTCTTCTTTTGATAAACCCAATTCAACCTCAATGATTTATATGTTCAATTCCCAAGCATTGCATAATATAAATCAATTCAAATCATGATTATAAAATCAATCTTAAAAATAAACTAGTATCAAGATTACGATTTTTTCATAGTATTTTAGATCAACTTCATTAACCTTTTAAAATCTATCATTAATCACTAGCATGCAAAACCCTAATATTTGTATTCTTAAATCATGCATAACTTATGATTTATTAATCCAAATTCAATGAAACAAATTTTGGAGAGTAGGATTTAGCATTACCTCGAGAATGATCGGATTACTTCTTCCAAAACAATGGCGGAAAAATTCCTTCTCCCCCCTTCCTTAGTTCGGCCGGCAGCTAGGGTAGACTAGGGTTTTGTATTTTGTTGTTTTTGTCAATTAAGAAATAAAACCTAAAATTTTCACTAACCATAGTATTTATACTCTTGGGTAAAATTAATTGGGTTGGGTTTATTAATTAAAACCTTCGGGCCAACCCATTCCTTTCGGCCCACTTCTTTCAATTACTTTAGAACTCTAATTATTGTTTAATTAAATTAGTAAAACCGAAAATAAAATAAATACAAAAAAAAAATAAAAAAATCCGGTTATTACAGTGTTCACCCCTCTAGTCCTACTTCTGCTGAAGCAGATAGATTATGTAACTAAATGAAAAATACCTACGATTGAAATGTCACTAACTAAAATACTGCATAATTAAAACTGTGAAAGTATGTTACATATTTTAATCATTCATTCAATATGATAATTTGGAATAGTACCGGACAATGTTGGTAGATTACTCTATGGGAGCGTTTTGGGTGTAGTACTAGCCCAAATCTTTCAAAATATGTTACTACTCCCTATTTATTTAGCCCCCTTCGCCTGAAAAGATGAATTTATTTTCTATTTTTATTTTGAATGAAAGAAATAATTTTAAATTGATTTATTTGTTTATAATTAAAAGAGTGTTGTTTTTTCACACTTACAAAATTTCTTAGCATACTCTTATATGTGATTTATAGTTTTGTACTATCTAAAACTAAAGTATACTTGCGGGTGTACTTAAATATTTTACGGGGTGAATACCAAAGCTTTAAATGAAGATTCAAAAATTATTTTTAAGACATCATTATAAATACAATCAATAATAAATTTTAAATTATCATTAAAATAATTAATTTAACTTAAAATTATTGTCTAAATTTTATTCAAACTAAAAATAAAAAAATGGTACGTTAATCCTGAAAAGGGCGGAGTATTTTCTTACGCTCCTCAAAGTTTAATTTAGGCCACATTTTAATTTATTTATTTTGACAGGAAATGAAACATAGATTAAACACAAAGAGTACATGGAAAGAGATGGCCATCCACAAACATTGGAAGCTCATTCCAATAGCTCGGCGACCCAAAAGACATGGCCGCACGAGAGAGACAATCTGCATCATCGTTAGCTACACGATTAACTAAGCGAATAGAAAATGTTGTTGAGTACAGTTCTACAAGCATCAATCAAACAACCAAACTCATTGATATTAGAGATCGATGCTTGAACGGAATTAAAAACTCGGGCACTATCTATTTCAAAGACAACATTGGATAGCCCAAGAGAAGAAGTCCAAATCAAAGCTTGTAGAAGACTATATGCTTCCCCATCTGCCACTGGTAATAAGCTAGGAAGGACCTCACTACTATTGCCAAAACAAAAATAAAAATACATAAATTTTTGGTCTAAGATTCAATCTCATCGTCCCCAAAGGAGTGACCCAGTGGTAAAGCCAAGCCTCACACTCTCGATTAGCGCTAGGGTTCGATCCCTCTCCTCGCCTCCTTGTGGCGTGGACATTGTCAAAAAAAATAAAAATAAAAAATTCAATCTCATCAAAATCAAAACGGAAAGTATCTCACATGAGTAATCTTAACAAAACAGAATCAGGCGAGAAAAATAAATGTGAAAAAACAGAAGCGTAGGAACGCAACAAATTGAATTAATTATCATAATCCAAAACTAGGAAAATCGCTAAAAAAAAAAAAACAAATTAGTATGCTAGTAAGTACTACTATGACAACTAATCCTAATTAAAAAAAAAACCCGAAGTATGGAAGGAGACGGTAGTAATTAATTAAGGAATGATCGTCTCGAAGCAGAAAACGCCGTCAAATTCCGGCGCGAACCTCGGCCTGCTCTGCACCTGCAATTGCTTCTTCAAATTCAAATTGGAAGAAGAAGACGATGGATTAGCATTACCACCATCTTTAACAGTATCCACCTTCTTTAATCCCTCTGTTTTCTTGTCAGATTCCGGCATTGCATCAACAGTTTGCTTCTCCAATTTATTGTAATTAGGATTACCAGAAAACCCTAGCTTTTCGCTGATTGATTCAGCGCACAATGCATCAACTGGGCTAAACAAAAACATAAACATCTTTCTGCCTAAGATTTTTTTATTGAAGATTGAATTGATGAAGAGGAGAGGTAAATATATTTAATTGGGAAAAAGCTTAAGTTAAATTTTGAAGACGAAGAAGTGGGAAATTGGGTTTAAATAGGGTTTGAATCCTGAAACCATTAGGAAAAAAGAAAAGTCTCCTAGTTTGGAAAGGTTTTACGTGATGCTTCGAGTTGTTAGCATGGATTTTCTTCCCTTCTGCATGTAAATCTTAATTTTGAGATACTGTATAAGAAATTCACGTATTTAATTGCACATTTTTTAAGAGCTTTGGACCCTAGGCCCCCTGGGCCAGATCATAAACCCATAAAGACCCATGGCCAGATCAAAATTCCATCTAGCCCCTCCAGAGCTAACCCACTCCCAACCCAGCCCGTACCTAACCCGCCCAGCCCGTACCCGCCGCCCAGCCAGTCCAGCCCGTTTGATTAATAAAAAGGATATATGTGGCACCTAGGATTCGAACCCCAAACCATTTTATGGAAACTTATGCCTTAACCACCAAACCAAGTCAGCTTTTGATTAATATTTTGCAATATGTTCTATTAGTATCTTCGCATGGGCGAAACTAAATGAAAAAAAAATGAGATTCTCATTCAATTAATAAAATTCTTGATTATTAAAAAAAAATTGTAAAATAAAAAATTAGAAAAATGAAAAACATGATTAAAAAATTTAAAGTATCTAAATCTTTTATTAGAAAACAAATACGAAATACCTAACAAATAAATTAAATTATAATTGTGCAATATCGTATTTGAATATTTTTTTTCATATATTTTTTATTATTATCCTCTAGTAAAAGCGTTTATTTACATAAATAACACCATTTAACTCCTTTAATTACTGAAATACCAGCCTAGGCATTTATTTATATAATTGTCATTGCACTCATCACATACTTAAGTTATAAGACTTATATTACACTTATACTTGGGGTATAAGACTAAAATTACTCTTATACCTAAGGTATAAGACTAAAATTACTCTTATACTTAAGGTATAGACTAAAATTGACTTATACCTAATGTATAAGACTAAAATTACTATTACACCTAAGGTAAGACTAATATTGCTTTTATACCTAAGGTATAAAAGTAATAAAATCACATTTTACAAATTTTCTTAAAAAACATTTAAAAAAAGTCTCATATTTTATTTTTATTCCGCTCATATTTAGGTATAAGACAAGAATTAATCTTATACCTAAGGTATAAGAGTTATTTAATTATTTTTTAATAATTTATTAATTTTAACATTTAAAAATCATTCTCATATATTTTTAATATTAACTCTTATACCAAAAGTATAAGACTAGTTATTACTCTTATACCTAGGGTATAAGACTACAATTACACTTATACCTAAGGTATAAGACTAAAATTACACTTATACCTAAGGTATAAGACTACAATTACCTTATACCTAAGGTATAAGACTAAAATTACTATTACACCTAATGTAAGACTAATATTGCTCTTATACCTCACATTTTTAAATTTTCTTAAAAAACATAAAAAAAAAAAAGGTCTCATATTTTATTTTTATTCTGCTCATATACTTAGGTATAAGACAAGAATTAATCTTATACCTAGGGTATAAGAGTAAATTATTTTTAATAATTTAATAATTTTTCACATTTAAAAAATCATTCTTATATATTTTTAATATTAACTCTTATACCGAAAGTATAAGACTAGTTCTTCTCTTATACTTTAGATATGAGAGTAATTATTTTCACATTAAATCCCCATCTTTTTAAAAAATATATACCTAAAATATAAGACTAGAATTACTCTTATATTTAAGGTATAAGAGTTATTTAATTTATTTTCTTCTAATTCTCATATTTTCAGTATATAATAGACTTAGTTGGTGTCATTTATGTAAATAAATGCCTTAACAGAAGGGTAATAATTAAAAAATTATAAAAGTTTCTGAAATAATGTATTTCGCAATTACAATTTAATTTATTTTTTAGGTCTTTCATTTTTTTAATAAAAAGATTTAGATATTTTATATTCTTAAATCATGTTTTTAATATTCTAATATATATATATTAAAAGATTTGTTTTTTTGTGAATATTCAAGATTTTCATTAATTGATTTAAAATCTCAATTTTTTTTGTAATTTAGTTTCGTACAGACTACTGTTACTAATATTAAATATTGCAAAATGAGAACAAAGCAATGCATTGGTTTAGTGGTTTAGACATGGTTAGCCTAGGAAAGGTGCTGGGTTCGAAACCCATACTCAACATTTTGGTTTTAATTAAAAAAGGGGGCTTGGAGTGGGTTTTGGATCCGGGGCGACGGGCTGGCTGGTCGTTGGTTCTGGATCCGGGGCGGGTGGGCGGATCGGGCCTGGGCATTGGGCTTGGACTGCTTGGTGGTTAAGTGGGCAGCAGTGATGGGTTTTTGGGCTTTTAGGGAATTTTGATTTGGACATTGGGTGGAGGTGGAATTTTGAATCTCATTTGGACTTTTATGGAAAAAAGATCTAGGAGAAGGGGCCTCATGGAATTATGCCTTGAAAAAAAATAACATTGTGTATAAATAAGAAGTAAATTTTACAAAAAAATAAATAAATAGTTTTTCCACGCTCTAAATAATAAAAATGGTTTTCACTAGGGGTGATCATGGTCCAGTTTGTTCCTCTTTTTGCAAAAATATTATACAACCGAGACCAATAAAATTGAGAACCGACGCACTGGTTTCAGTTCTATTGGTCCGGTTCCATTGAGATTTGATATTAATTTTTTTCAAACATTTTAGTTACTAATTGAAAAAGGATATAGTTTTTAATTAATTCATTTGTTTATGTATATTAATTTTGCATAAAATCGGACCGTAATATTCAATTTTTTTTTTTTAAAAGAAGATCATACTATTGATTACAACTGAATCCTTATAGAAACTAAGCAAGTTTTTCTTGCTTTCATGGTTTAAGTCTGTAAATAGGTGATTTGGTTGGTTTGGAACAGTGAAGTTTGTTTCTTTTGTTGGGACTTGGGAGCATTAAGCAGTGACAACATATATAGCTAACAAGTAGGGATGACAATTTGTCCGAACCCGATCCGTTCCGAGGGTGTTTTGATCCGAAATTTTGGATTCAATATGCAATTTCATGATCCGAGCGGGTTCGGATTCGGTCAAACCCACCGACCCGACATATTAGTGTTGGCCTTTTTTTTTTTTTTTTTTTTTTTTTTTAATATCACCCTCTTAGTTTCAGCATTTACATTTTTCCCCTACCTATATAAACTAAAATTAGGGCTCGGGAAGACCAAACTCACCAAAGCACGCCGCTTCTTTGTGAAAGACGAAACACGATACCCTAGCCTCGCCGACAGTGGCGAAGCTAAGGCTTAGCCATGGGGGTCAGCCGACCCCCTTAAATTTTGAAACGTGTCAATTTTAGTACTTCAAAAAAAAATTAAAAAGACATTTTACTACTAAAATTATTAGATTATAACATTTTGACCCCCTTAATTTTGATAATAAATTGCACTAAAATATTATTTTTACCCCCTTAATACTAAATTTGTAGTATATCTCAATTATCATCGTTATCTCTAAAGCAACTTCGACCCCCTTGTCGAAATTTTCTGGCTTCGCCACTGCTCGCCAACGTCGCCGTTCCAGGAGACCACCCATCTCGCCGTTGCTCGCCGTCGCCTACTCGCCGGCATCACCTGCTCTCTACCAAGGTAAATTACTGTCGGGTCTCACTGCTCAAATTAGGGTTTAACTTGTTTCAAATTTAGGGAGGCTGATGAATGGATTCATGGTGTGTGAATAATGTGATTCAATTCCTGAATTTGGATTTAGTTTTAAGTTAGAATTTATTTCAGAATTTTTCTTTTTAGTTGCTGTTTGATTTATGTTGTTAATTGTGTTCAAGTTATCGATCCCATCGTCGCTTTTTTCTGTATTTCCTTCTTGAAGCATCAGAAACAGCTACTACTTGGTGTAAGAAGTTGCTATTACTCCCCCTCTATGTTGTTAATTGTATTTCCTTCTTGAAGCATCAGAAACAGCTACTACTTGTTGTTGGTGTTCTCTGTTGCTGTTGCTGGGATTGGGAAGGGCGATTCGGATCGGGTCTCGGGTCGGAGCAGAGCAGAGCATCGATCGGGTACGGATCAGATCGGATCACGGATCGGATCACGGGTCATGGCAGTTCGGATCGGTTCGAGTTCGGTCATACATTTGCATAACTCGGGTCGGATTCGAATCGGTCCTGATCCGATCCGAACCCGACCCGTTGCCAACCCTACTAACAAGCAAGGTTAGTATTAACTGTACAATATGTCTAATGTGATCATGGTAGCAATTAAGAAAAAGGAGTACTTGTGTCGCTCTAAATAAAAATAATCTACATTTACTTTACTTTAATATATATATATATATATATATATATATAATTATATACTCCCTCTGTCCCATACCAATGGGAACTTTTTGGTCAAGTCAACTTGAACTTTGACTAACATTTTATGTTAAATTATTAATCTCCATATTTTTTTTAGAAAAGTTACTAAATTAGTAATAAAAATATTATCAATAACTATTTTTAAATTTTTATGGAGATAAATTATTTAACATAAAATGTTAGTCAAAGTTCTAGTGGGTTTGACCAAAAGTGCCCATAGGTGTGGTACGGAGGGAGTACTATGTATGTAGTTTATTGGTCTCCGGTTTAAACCGATATTAAAATTTCTTAGAACCAAGAGCGGACCATTAAATCGGTTCTGAAGAAATTCGGAACCAGGACCAAACCATTAACATTACTTAGGTCCTATTTTAATTGGTTTGGGCCGTTTCCATTGCTCTGGTCCGATTTTAAAATTTTATTGCTCACCCCTAGTTTTCCTGTTTTACATTAATAAGAAAAAAGTAGGAGTGTTTTTTTTTATATAAATAGACCACATATTTTATTATTCACTCATGTTCAATAGTAAATATTTCCTCCCTCCCATAATAAGGATTATTAAAATTGAATAAGCCGGAATTATAGATGATAAAACTGATTATAATATTAATAGTAGAGTATGTGTCGTGACTATAAAAAGTAAATAATAAAAGAATATGGGGTATCAAGTAGTAATAAGTAAAATATTATTTGGGGTGCAAGGGTCAGTCGAATAAAAATATATGACGTCCAAAACAAAAATACTCTCTCCGTCTCAAAATGATTTTTTTATTTGTCATATTTCATTGTCTTAAAAAGTTCTTCTCATTTCTACAATCTAGACTTTAGAAGTGCACAAACAAAACATGGCTAGTAAAACAAGTGTTCATATCCTTAAAAAGTTTGAATAGTAAAAAACAGGAAGATCATTTTAGGACGGAGGGAGTAAATGATAATTCTTATTTTTGGAACGAAAATGGGCGTCCCTTTTGGAGTTTTTTTGCAAGTTTTAGGAAAAAATAGTTGTTATTATAACTTTAATAAATTTAATGATGAAATTATTTATGTACATTATTCACTCTCTCTCTCTCTCTCTCTTACGCTATTCACTCAATAAATTAATTAATAGTGTGATTTATATATTTCTTCTGTCCCATTTTAAACTTTGAAAAATGGTTGTGTACAAAAATTAAGAAAAAGTATGAAAAATATGATGTGTTGTGATTGTAAATGGTTTGGTAGGAGAGAGAAAGTGGGGGTAGGGAATAATTAGTGGATAATTGTTGTTAGTATGATATTGGGGTTTACAAATAAAGTACTCCATCCGTCCCAGACCAATAAGCATAGTTTGACTTTTTTGGTCAACTGATTTAATCTTTGACCATAATTTTATGAATATCTAGATATCTCTATACAATTCTAAAAATTGTTAATGATATTATTTCTAATAGTGAAACAATAACAATTTTTTAGAATTTCATAGAGATATTCAGATATTCATAAAATTATGGTCAAAGTTTGACGCAGTTGACCAAAAAAGTCAAACTGTGCCCATTGGTCTGGAACAGAGGGAGTATACATTATTATTTTTTAAAAATTTTGAAGTTTAAAATTGGACAATTAAAATAGAAAATTTTGAAGTTTAAAATGAGACGGAGAGAGTAAGTGTTAAGAGGAAGTCTTGAGTGTGAGACGGTCTCACACATGAGACGGATATCGACGAGAGAGGAAATGAGCTTGCCCTGCTTCGCCTATAAGAGGGCAACCTATTTACTCTCTCAACAAAGTCCGTCTCACGTCACTACAAGAAATCAGGCAGATACCGACGGATAATTCCGTCGCTAATCATAACATTTCCGTCGCTAAATGAAATTAACGACGGATTTTCGACATTAAAATTCCGATGTTAAAACGTGCGTCGGTAAAATCTTTCGACGGATTACCGACGGTTATCTTTATGATTTATCGAGGGATATATCCGTCGCAACTCTCTTTTAGCCGTTGGTAAATTAGACGAAAAATTCCAAGGCTATGCCGACGGATTAACGACGGATTTGCTGTCATTAATTAATGGTCGTTTTATTTTCAACCATTTTAGCGATGTATGAGCGACGGACGGATTACTTCGTCGCAATATTAATTGTGTTTTTAATAAATTAATTTTATTATTAATATTACTGACGGATTATTCCGTCGCTAAATATCTGAAATTTTAAAATCACTTTTCCTGTTTCGGGACGGAGCCACATGTTTTAGATATCCACGCATTATTAATTCAAAAATATTAAGAAACATGTATTACGTCGTCACACTGACAGGACATAAAACAACCAAAATGTACTTAATATTTCAAATAAAATATAATAAACAATCATGTTATAACATTTGTTCAATATAAAACATAATACCAATTGTTTTGAAGTATAAACAACTAAAAACAACTAAAAAGGGTGATCCCGAGTTGAGCCATCGACACGCTCCAGCACGTGATTTAGTTGCTGCTGAAAATCATTTTGCATTTTCTCCATCTTTTTCTCCAATGCCTTCCTTTGTGCTTTCTCTTCCTTCAACTCATTTTTCACATTCATCATTTCTGTCTCGTACACTCCTTGTTCGACACTCGTCCCTTCCATAAAAGAGGTTGTACTCCGGTTGTCGTTGCCATATGAGAAGCTCATAGAACCAATACCAACCACACGCTGTTTTTTAACACCCCCCACAAGCTTCATATAAAGTCCATCCTTTTCTTCGGTAGTCAAATCTCCACCTTTTTCGACCGATGCTTCATTAATTAGGCGTTCATACTCAATATTCAGATAATAATATATCTTATTATTAGAAATAAAAAAAAAAATTGATATACTTACAATTATATACTTACACAAATATTCTTAGAATGCTCATCAGAGTATGTGCTATCGGTACGCATATGCATTTGTTTCTGAAGCTCAAATAAAGTAGGCTTGACACATTTCTTCCTTTTT
The DNA here is from genome assembly GCA_026119855.1 of Campanula takesimana. Lineage (NCBI taxonomy): Eukaryota > Viridiplantae > Streptophyta > Magnoliopsida > Asterales > Campanulaceae > Campanula > Campanula takesimana. Next base: position 104,274 of record JAOWBW010001276.1, on the reverse strand, counting down.
TGCTGCATTATAAACAATATATTATTATATGCAATGTTTATGCAAATCTATATATAGTTATCATTATACAATAATAAGATAATTATCATTATACAATAAAAAGAATACATATGTGTTGTGGATAAAAATTCAAGTTGTCTCCATCTTCGTTCTCCTTCAAGATTGTGATATCTTGAGCAACAGGTATATTTAAAATTATTAATTATATCTTATTTAATTAATTAATACTTGCAGGTGTTCAATATCATATAGCACATGTGGATAAGTTACTCAACAACCCTCAATGGCATCATTGACCACGTCTCCTCTCCTTGAAGATAGAATCCGAGATTATAGGAGAGTTAGTTAGTGGTATATCGTCAAGATGGAGACATCTTGATCAAGATGCAGACGTCTTCACCTCTGGCAGAGTTCTCTACAAGAAGACCAAGTCAAAGAGATAGATTCCGGGTTTTTAGGATAGTTTGTTATCTCAATTTGTTTAGGACTCTTGTTATCTTATTTTCTTGTATAAATAGATTCTTGGAGGTACATAAACACACACGCACTCACCTTCTGTAAACCTCCATAGCTCGAAAACATAAAAGATCAATACAAACGTTTGGGAAGGAAGGTGCTCTTAATCACCTCCCGAGGTTTTGTGCCGGCGAGATCGTTGTCTCTAGGGCTTTCCTCGTTACATCTTTGTGCAACTTATCAATTCTTTAGTTTTAATTCCAATCGTCCCTCCTTTATTTTTTGATTTCAACTAAGATCATACTCTATTGTTTTTTCTACCAAAACAGTTTGGCGCCCACCGAGGGGCCCTTGGTTTTGTAAATCTATTGAATTGTTATTAATTCAAAATGGCTACTCAACCTATGATCTCCAGCGTTGGTAAGTCAACCAGTCCTGTTACCGGCGTTAACACCTCATCTGGGGGCAATATTCCAAAGACTTCAGCTTCAGCCGTTCTTCCCGGCGGATTGCCACCTCCTCCACCTTTGGGATCAGGCAAGAAGCAACCATCTTCTAGCGCAGATCCTGAGCTCAAAAGCATGTTGATCCAGATGAAGCACCAGCTAGATCAGCAGGGCAAAAGCACATCTTTGATAGCCGAAGCTGTGGTGAAGACGCAAAAGGAGCAGCATGCATTATCTGAGAGGGTGTGTCATGAACCGAAAACTAGGCTCTATTTTATTAGTAATAAATAATTATTATTTATTTATTTGCTTATTTATTTATTTAAATTATTTAGTTATTTAAATATTTATGTGTTCATTTTGGGTTTCGTGATGTGGTCGTGCCTAGCATTTAATTGGTTAATTGTGCTAGTGTAGAGTGTTGGGTCTTAAATGTTAGTGAGGAATTTAAGATGATTGAGTTAGTGTGTAGGGGAGGGGGTCAATGTGTAAATTTCTTAATCATCCTACTTACTCCCTCTTTTCCCCTCACCTCCCTCACTTTCATCCTCTCCATTCCCATTCACTTCTCTCTCTCTTCCATAGGTGAAAGAGGTAAGTTTTCTTCTCTCATTCTCTCTTCATTATCTTCCTCTTCCTCTTGTTATTTCTCATTTCTTAAAACATGAATCATGTTTAGATCGTCGATAGGATCGTAGGAAGCCAAGAAATTTCGAGTTCCGTCACTTTTGAGAAAATCCGGGTAAGTTGCTTTTCCCCATTTATGCTAAAAATGGTCATCTTTAAGTCTATTAATGTTCTAGTTGATTTATATGGCTTTCTTGGTTGTTTTGGAACCTATTTGCAATTTATTCATATTTTTGTGCAAATTTGGGTAATTGAATCATCCCTTGGTTGTGTTGTTTAAATGTTGTGAGATGAGTCATTTTAGGCTTAGAAGTTGTTTTGGCACTTGGGTGAACTTGTAGGAAGTGTTGGATTTGAATTGAGTTGAAAATGGTGATTTTAGGAATGTTGGGTTTGAATCTTGATCTTTGTTGAATAATGGTATTATTTGAGTCCCCATTCTAATTATAAGTTGTTTTGGGTTCATCTTTATGCTTGGTGGAAGGTTGATTATGTTTGATTTTGGTTGGAATATGAAATGGTTAAGAAAATTGGTAGAAACCCAGATTTTGGCCGGATTTCGTCCCTCCGGGCAAGGAGGCGCGCGCACCATGTTTTGGGAGGCGCGCGCACCCTTTTCTGCTTCGAAATCGCAGCCTTCTGACCTTAGGAGGCGCGCGCATCCCCCTTTTTTCCAGTTTGTCCGTTTCTCGTTCGATCTTCCGGAGGCCATAACTTTCTCATCCGGACTCCGTTTTAGGCGTGTAAACTATCGTTTCGAAGCTCTTTTCGAGTAATACGAGATGAGTGGGTTTATTTAGTGGGGTTTCTGGTTTGGATTGTGTTGAGTTTTCAGTAAGTGTTCTATAATACAAAATGTTATGACCGGTCCGTTGTGATCAAGTTTGGGGTATATGTTGTGTGGGTCAAGAACCACTCTAGTGTGTGAAAATGGTTCTTTTGTGAACAAATGTGTGGTGGAACGTAACTAAGTATTATTAGTGAATGTTTGGTAATCTTATGATGCGTTCATGTTGGTTCCAATCGAATTGATTTTAGGAAAAGACTTGGTCTAGGTTTTAAGTAATATCCTATAGTACCTAGAGGGTTTCTTTGGAACACTAAGGTGTAGTGTTTAGTCCGGTCGTGATCATGTTCTAATAAGGGTAACCTTTTCATTTGGGGTGTTTAGAATTGGTTCGTTATGGGCGGAGGTAAATCGTGAATTGGCGATTGGGTACTTACGGTTTGATTAACCTTAAGGTGTATTCATTCTGATTTCCTACTTTGAAATTCCAGGTGTGATGAGATAGTTGAGTTCGTAGTCCTAGTATATCTCTATGAGTAGGCTTTTAGGGTCATCTTGGTAATGGTCGTGGTACTATTTGTGAGTGACCGTTTGGGTTGTGCTCTTAATGAGTAACTTATGGGCATCATCTTTAGGATGTTTTGGCATGGAACCTTGTATTGGAATCATTGTTTTAATGATCAATATTGTAGGGCTCCTTATGAACAATTCTGTTTATCGTGGTTGAACACTTTATGAAAGACTTCCCGTTGTCGTTGTTGTTGACTCTTCATGAGTAATAGTTGCATCCTTATGGTAATTATTGGGTATGGTTCCTTTGTGAGCAAACGTGTTACGGTATTTGACTAAGTATGGTTTGAGAATGTTGGGTTGGGTCCGTTTGTGACCATATTTGCAATGTATGAATGTGGATAACCGTTTAACTCTTTTTGAGTAGCTTCATGTGTTGATGTTGTTGTTGATCTCTTTATGAGAAATGGTTTGCATCCTTTGTGATGATTTTGGCTTGGTTCCCTACTTTGGAATCATTGCCCCGTTGTTGTTTCAAGCGAGTATTTATTACTGTGTGCTTGTATGGAGTCCAGCTGGCATTGTTGTATTTGTTTTGGGCAGTGATGTATATTATAATGGCACGAGCCAAGTCCAGTATAATGTACTTCACTGGTAACCCAGTTTCCCCATGTTCAGTGGCCTTGAGTGGGATGCCCCTTCCCGTGATCGTGGTTGGGATGAGCTAGCTCTTATGGTGAGTATTCTAGCTACACGCTTGGGGGTATGACTTTGTGTTATTTCCCCCATTACTGGTTGTTGTTGTTACTTGGTTCCGGAACCGGCTTCAGCTCTTTCATGCTGCTCAACGGACTCTTCTCGAGGGATTGTGTTCCGTCTCTAGAACCTTGGCTCAGTATCCACCTATGAGTGTTTATTTCAGCTTTATGTGTTGCATGATGAGCTGGTCGTTATTTCCAACCGGTATGGGACGGTTGGCGATAGGGAGCCTCTCATTTGTTGTTATGTGATTGTATGCTATGATTGATTATTGGATATTACTGTTCATGATAGCATGACATCTAGTTGCATTTAGTAGCTTACTGAGATTTTTCTCACCCCGTTTCTTGTTTCAAATTGTTTTTCCTTAACCCCCCCCAGGAAAGCAAGTGGTATCGTTTGAGGTCCGTTGTATCGGGAGTCTTCTGAGCAGGTTGATCGCCTTTGGGGTAGTTACTCTTCAGGGCCTCTTTGTATATAGTTGAAAGGTCGTGGTCGTCCAGGGTTATGTATTTACTGTGGTCCTTTGGGAATTTATATTATTAACAGTTGTTCTTGCTTCCGCGTTTGTTTCTAGTCTCCGAGTTAAAATCTCGTTGAGGTATTGTTTGGTTGTATTGGTTTATAGCAGAATTCACGCGCCCGGTTTGGTATTTAGCATTTTGGAGATGTTAATTATGTAAATTTTATATTTATGGATTTTTAGAATTTCTGGGGCGTGACAGTTGGTATCAGAGCAATGGTTTTAGACCTTGCAAGGGAATAAGAACTCTGATATTGAATAGGTTTCAACACTTGGGTGTTATGATATTGAGCGGTTTAGAAAACTAAGTTTTCTTGAAAGATGAGGTTAAGATAGAAGTTGGTTGAGTTATGAGTCGTGATATTGGCGTGGAGTGTTCTTCTTTTGTGGAATACCCAGTATAGATTGGTGTTAATAGTATTAGTTTCATTGGGGTTAGTTGGTTTGAGAATCGAGAGTGGGAGTCTTTGAATACTTGGGTGTACCTTTCGTAAAGTGGAAATGCCTTATGCTATATTCGTATGTTTGTCATCATTAGATGAATTATGTTGGGATGTATCCCTGAGTACGAAATTTCGTGATTGCTACTGATGGAGGTAAGGTGATTTGGTTATGCCGCCTATATAGAGTGTTGACAAGTTAAGTAGTATAGTTTAGTTTTCTATGCGGTCCAAATCTCTTGGTTGTTATGGGTTTGCGGTGAGTATTTCTATACTGATTGTGTGACTTTGCTTAGAGGCATAATGGGTTATAAGTGGGTGCATCTTTAGTGAGAAGTTATATTAATCTTCATGGGAGAAAGGTATAGTAGAGATTTGAAAGAATGCTTAAAGATGAGTATGAGCGGATATTTCATTTTGGTCGCTAAGTTTGTAAATAATCCCGACCAGTCTCTGAGTGGTTGGGAAGCTTGATTGAATAGTGTGGATTGAGTTTTAATAGATTCTAATCTAATTGTCGATCTTCGAGTTGGATGATTTTGGGTCTAAATGTGATATTTTCAGAAAGTTCAATTAGGTCACTATGGCGAATTAGTGTTTGTTATCTTATATTGGTGAATTAGTAAATTCCTGCAGTTGATCAGTGGTTTAGTCAGAGTTTGATTGATAAGGGGCTATTGTTAGTCAAAGGTCGAATATGAGGAAATAACGAAGGCAATTTCTATTAGGGGGTTCGTTTATTTTGAATTCTTGGTTATATCATTGGGAAGGATAAATGACATAGTGTTATCAAAGATTGTTATTTTAAATCGTAATTTGATTTTGGGAGTGAATAACTTAATGTTATACTGATACACACCAAGTTGTAGGCTGAGAATTATTACCCATTTGGGATTTTATTTAAAATTGCTTGGAGGAGCAAGGGTTCGCAAGTTTTAACATGAGCTAGAGGATTTATTGTTTTGTAATGGGGTTCTTGAGGTATTAATTGATCTCTGCAAGTGTAGACAAATATGTAAATTGAGATACGCATATTTTGGGATTTCTTGACTTTAGTAAGAACCGATGAATGTGAAATCAACTTTCGATTATTAAAATAAAGATTGATGATAATTTAAGTATTGATATGGTTTTGTGGATTTAGCTAGTATCACTGTTATCTTGCAAGGTATAACCGGTGTTATGTTTTCTTGGAGTTAAGTCAGGTTCTCCATTTTAGTGAAGCTGATCAGCTTGTTATCGATAATGATGCTTCCAAATAGGGACTGAGGTAAGTAACGATTAGAAGTGATGAAGTATTTATGTGTGTTTCGAGGACTAACTCTTGATAAATAGAACTATCTATGACTTGGGATGGATTGTGATTTTATTGGCATTTCCTTAGCAGATTGTTTATTCTATTTTATTTTGGGACCAAGTTGAAATGTTATGTTAATGGACTATCAAAAGTGGACGGATATATTTCCTTAGAAAACTAAGTATGAAATAATGCAAGTAGATTCGAGGAATTCAAAGAGTATGACTGTATAATGTTCCATCTTATAAGGAAAGCGAGTATAGTGGTGGGATCATATTTAACCGGATAGTTGATAACGGTAAAATTTTGAGTATATCATTGAGTCATTGGGTGACAGAAATTGTTAGCTCTATTCTTTCTCTTATTTGTTCGGGTAGTGGTATGTTATGGGTTGATGTATAGATCGTCAATACGTACAGAAGAACCGGAAAAGTAAAACTTTTGAATATTGGTGAATTAAGGGTTGATTGAGGACATAATGCTAATCGGGATCAAATCAGTTGTGTTTCAGGATCGGTAATCAAGTGATAGTCTTGGGAATCTGAAATTCCGGAAGAAAGAGGAAGTTGACTTTAGAATGTTTAATACGAGTATACTTGAGATATGTGTGTGTAATATATGTTGGGTTATTGAGTCGTGGAGACTATGTTTGAATTATCTAATAGGTACTTGTTTGGGGTTATGAGTGCTATTTGGGAACCGATATTTTGTAGCCTCGTTATGACTGCGTGTCATGATTTTGATGAGAGAATTCGCGGGCGAATTCTTTTTAAGGAGGGTAGATTGTCATGACCCGAAAACTAGGCTCTATTTTATTAGTAATAAATTATTATTATTTATTTATTTGCTTATTTATTTATTTAAATTATTTAGTTATTTAAATATTTATGTGTTCATTTTGGGTTTCGTGATGTGGTCGTGCCTAGCATTTAATTGGTTAATTGTGCTAGTGTAGAGTGTTGGGTCTTAAATGTTAGTGAGGAATTTAAGATGATTGAGTTAGTGTGTAGGGGAGGGGGTCAATGTGTAAATTTCTTAATCATCCTACTTACTCCCTCTTTTCCCCTCACCTCCCTCACTTTCATCCTCTCCATTCCCATTCACTTCTCTCTCTCTTCCATAGGTGAAAGAGGTAAGTTTTCTTCTCTCCTTCTCTCTTCATTATCTTCCTCTTCCTCTTGTTATTTCTCATTTCTTAAAACATGAATCATGTTTAGATCGTCGATAGGATCGTAGGAAGCCAAGAAATTTCGAGTTCCGTCACTTTTGAGAAAATCCGGGTAAGTTGCTTTTCCCCCATTTATGCTAAAAATGGTCATCTTTAAGTCTATTAATGTTCTAGTTGATTTATATGGCTTTCTTGGTTGTTTTGGAACCTATTTGCAATTTATTCATATTTTTGTGCAAATTTGGGTAATTGAATCATCCCTTGGTTGTGTTGTTTAAATGTTGTGAGATGAGTCATTTTAGGCTTAGAAGTTTTTTTGGCACTTGGGTGAACTTGTAGGAAGTGTTGGATTTGAATTGAGTTGAAAATGGTGATTTTAGGAATGTTGGGTTTGAATCTTGATCTTGGTTGAATAATGGTATTATTTGAGTCCCCATTCTAATTATAAGTTGTTTTGGGTTCATCTTTATGCTTGGTGGAAGGTTGATTATGTTTGATTTTGGTTGGAATATGAAATGGTTAAGAAAATTGGTAGAAACCCAGATTTTGGCCGGATTTCGTCCCTCCGGGCAAGGAGGCGCGCGCACCATGTTTTGGGAGGCGCGCGCACCCTTTTCTGCTTCGAAATCGCAGCCTTCTGACCTTAGGAGGCGCGCGCATCACTTTTTATGGAGGCGCGCGCATCCCCCTTTTTCCAGTTTGTCCGTTTCTCGTTCGATCTTCCGGAGGCCATAACTTTCTCATCCGGACTCCGTTTTAGGCGTGTAAACTATCGTTTCGAAGCTCTTTTCGAGTAATACGAGATGAGTGGGTTTATTTAGTGGGGTTTCTGGTTTGGATTGTGTTGAGTTTTCAGTAAGTGTTCTATAATACAAAATGTTATGACCGGTCCGTTGTGATCAAGTTTGGGGTATATGTTGTGTGGGTCAAGAACCACTCTAGTGTGTGAAAATGGTTCTTTTGTGAACAAATGTGTGGTGGAACGTAACTAAGTATTATTAGTGAATGTTTGGTAATCTTATGATGCGTTCATGTTGGTTCCAATCGAATTGATTTTAGGAAAAGACTTGGTCTAGGTTTTAAGTAATATCCTATAGTACCTAGAGGGTTTCTTTGGAACACTAAGGTGTAGTGTTTAGTCCGGTCGTGATCATGTTCTAATAAGGGTAACCTTTTCATTTGGGGTGTTTAGAATTGGTTCGTTATGGGCGGAGGTAAATCGTGAATTGGCGATTGGGTACTTACGGTTTGATTAACCTTAAGGTGTATTCATTCTGATTTCCTACTTTGAAATTCCAGGTGTGATGAGATAGTTGAGTTCGTAGTCCTAGTATATCTCTATGAGTAGGCTTTTAGGGTCATCTTGGTAATGGTCGTGGTACTATTTGTGAGTGACCGTTTGGGTTGTGCTCTTAATGAGTAACTTATGGGCATCATCTTTAGGATGTTTTGGCATGGAACCTTGTATTGGAATCATTGTTTTAATGATCAATATTGTAGGGCTCCTTATGAACAATTCTGTTTATCGTGGTTGAACACTTTTATGAAAGACTTCCCGTTGTCGTTGTTGTTGACTCTTCATGAGTAATAGTTGCATCCTTATGGTAATTATTGGGTATGGTTCCTTTGTGAGCAAACGTGTTACGGTATTTGACTAAGTATGGTTTGAGAATGTTGGGTTGGGTCCGTTTGTGACCATATTTGCAATGTATGAATGTGGATAACCGTTTAACTCTTTTTGAGTAGCTTCATGTGTTGATGTTGTTGTTGATCTCTTTATGAGAAATGGTTTGCATCCTTTGTGATGATTTTGGCTTGGTTCCCTACTTTGGAATCATTGCCCCGTTGTTGTTTCAAGCGAGTATTTATTACTGTGTGCTTGTATGGAGTCCAGCTGGCATTGTTGTATTTGTTTTGGGCAGTGATGTATATTATAATGGCACGAGCCAAGTCCAGTATAATGTACTTCACTGGTAACCCAGTTTCCCCATGTTCAGTGGCCTTGAGTGGGATGCCCCTTCCCGTGATCGTGGTTGGGATGAGCTAGCTCTTATGGTGAGTATTCTAGCTACACGCTTGGGGGTATGACTTTGTGTTATTTCCCCCATTACTGGTTGTTGTTGTTACTTGGTTCCGGAACCGGCTTCAGCTCTTTCATGCTGCTCAACGGACTCTTCTCGAGGGATTGTGTTCCGTCTCTAGAACCTTGGCTCAGTATCCACCTATGAGTGTTTATTTCAGCTTTATGTGTTGCATGATGAGCTGGTCGTTATTTCCAACCGGTATGGGACGGTTGGCGATAGGGAGCCTCTCATTTGTTGTTATGTGATTGTATGCTATGATTGATTATTGGATATTACTGTTCATGATAGCATGACATCTAGTTGCATTTAGTAGCTTACTGAGATTTTTCTCACCCCGTTTCTTGTTTCAAATTGTTTTTCCTTAACCCCCCCCCCAGGAAAGCAAGTGGTATCGTTTGAGGTCCGTTGTATCGGGAGTCTTCTGAGCAGGTTGATCGCCTTTGGGGTAGTTACTCTTCAGGGCCTCTTTGTATATAGTTGAAAGGTCGTGGTCGTCCAGGGTTATGTATTTACTGTGGTCCTTTGGGAATTTATATTATTAACAGTTGTTCTTGCTTCCGCGTTTGTTTCTAGTCTCCGAGTTAAAATCTCGTTGAGGTATTGTTTGGTTGTATTGGTTTATAGCAGAATTCACGCGCCCGGTTTGGTATTTAGCATTTTGGAGATGTTAATTATGTAAATTTTATATTTATGGATTTTTAGAATTTCCGGGGCGTGACAGGGTGGATTCAGTATCTCCCATTCGTCCCAGGATCCTTGATTTTGGCGCTGGTTCCTCGATATTCAATGAATTTATACCAATGAGTTCAACAGCGAACACAAAGGCCTCATCTTCAATGGGAGTCACATCTTCTATGATGTCAACATCTGTAGCTCCTACAATCTTTGATCTTACAGGAGAGGGAAACACTTACACGTCCCCTACGCTCAATGTGTCAAGTGCATCTCAAGATGGACCCATCTTCACTAGCAGCACGATCGTTACATCTTCAGCCGGCAATACTCAACCGTTTGGTAACTTTAATTTTGCGAATTCTTTTGATAATATTGCTCGTACCACTAATCCTTTTGCAGGTAATTACATAGCAAATCAGCTCCAAGAACTGAGAGACTTGGTAATGAATGTACCTGGTGTCACTCCGCCTATTCAGCAAGTCTCTCCAACATGTTACAATCAGTCACGCTTCATCCCAGCTATTGCTCAAATTGACATCCCTAATGGCTTCAACATCCCAAGTATGAAGTTGTATGATGGAAGCAGCGATCCTGAAGAGCACATTGCCCATAATCAGGAGAAGATGGAGATCGTCAGAGTACCTTTGCAGTATAGGGAAGCTTGCCTTTGCAAAGGGTTTGGCTCAACATTGGTTGGACCTGTATTGAAGTGGCTGATTTGTCAACCGCCAGGATCTATTGGTTCGTTTGCCCAACTTGTCAACATGTTCAACAATCAGTTCTCCTGTAGCAGACAATTCGAGAAGCTCACTAGTGATCTTTACCGCATCGTTCAACAACCCAATGAGGCCTTGAAAGATTACGTCAACCACTTCAACAAGGAAGTCTTGGAGATACCCAGTCTTGATATGGCCACGGCAACGGAAGCATTTAGAATGGGTCTGAAGAAAGATTCCCCGTTCTATGAGGAATTGGTGATGAATCCCTGCAAGAAGATGGAAGATGTGCGCAACAGGGCTTTAAGATTCATCAGACTTGAAGAGGACAAGGTGCAACAGTCAAAGATCTCCGGGAAAGCTTCAACTTATGACCATCCCAACAGGAAGATTGAGTCATCTCACCAGAGGCAGCACAGATCCAGACCCTATCACAGAAATGATTCTGATAAGATCAATTCTGTGGAAGATGAAGATCAAGATGATACTCTATGTCCTAAAATAACTGATTATTGTTTTTCTGTTGATGTTGCAGGAATCTTGTGTGCAATGAACAATCTTGGGGACAAAGCAAGATGGCCCAGGAAGAACGACAAACCTTCAGGATGGAAAGATAAGTCTAAGTGGTGTGCTTACCATGAAGACTTTGGACATCTTACTGAAGATTGCATCGCCTTGAGGAAGGAGCTGAGCTACCTGCTTTCCAAAGGCTATCTTAAAGAAATCCTCAGTCACAGGAAGAACAAAGCAGAAAACAAGGAAGCTGTCCCTGAGAAACCACTTTCTCCTCCACCAGTAACTAAGGTAATCAATATGATTAGTGGTGGTTCTGATATTTGTGGTACTTCTTATTCTGCAGCTAAGCGACATGCCAAGGGCTCCAAGGATGAAAGGCCTGGAAATCAAAAGAAGATTGCAAAGTCAACCTCTCAAGATGTCATCATCTTCGAAGAAGAAGATCGGGATAATGTTCTAGATCCTCATCATGATGCATTGGTCATCGCTCTCCAGATTGCAAATTGTAAGGTGAGGCGGATACTTGTAGATGGGGGCAGTTCTTTGAATCTCCTTACAATTGACGCCTTGAAAGAGATGAACATCCCAATGGAAAATATAGTTAAAAGAACTTCGGTTTCTTGTGGGCTTCAGTGGAGAAACGAAAGATACTCTGGGAGAAATCATGCTTCCAGTATATATTGAAGGTGTAAATTCTATGGAACGGTTTTGTGTGATCGACTGTGCAACGAGCTATAATGTGATTCTGGGTAGGCCTTGGATCCATGCTATGAAGGCAGTACCATCAACTTATCATCAGTGTGTGAAGATGCCTACACCTTGGGGAGTTGTTACAATCTTCAGTGATCAGCAGATGGCAAAGAATTGCTATATGACATCCATGAAGGCGTCGACATCTCCGAGGCAAGCATAGCAATTACAGAAGAAGGCACGTCAAGTCTTGGAAGCAAGGGAGCATGATGTGAAAGAAGTATTATTGGACCCTTCTAGCCCAGATTTGAAGGTGCTGATTGGACAAGATATACCGGCTGAACTTGAACAAGATCTGATGAAACTTTTAAAGGACAGAATCAAGAGTTTTGCCTGGAAACATGAAGACATCACAGGGATAAGCAGAGATGTTATAACTCATAAGCTCAATATCGATCCATCCTTCAAACCAGTTCATCAGAAAAGGAGGAAGTTTGCTCAAGAGAGGAACCAGATCATCAAAGATGAAGTTGATAGGCTATTAAAAGCTAAGATGATTAGGGAAGCAGAATATCCAAAGTGGTTAGCTAATGTAGTAGTGGTGGAAAAAAGAGGTGGCAAATGGAGAGTTTGTGTCGACTTCACGGACCTGAACAAGGCGTGTCCTAAAGACCCCTTCCCCCTACCACACATCGACACCTTGGTTGACTCTACCTCGGGGCACGAGATATTAACATTCATGGACGCATCTTCCGGATTCCAGCAGATCCAGATGGAACCATCTGACCAAGAAGACACCGCCTTCATAACACCTTCAGGTATATATTGTTATATTACTATGCCTTTTGGACTAAGAAATGCAGGTGCAACATATCAGAAGCTGGTCAACATGATGTTTAAAAATCAAATTGGACACACCATGGAGGTATACATCGATGATATGGTAGTCAAGTCAAGAAAAGCCGAGAACCATGTTCGAGATCTTACTCAAGCCTTTGACATCTTGGATGCATTCAACATGAAGCTGAATCCAACAAAGTGCAATTTTGGTATGAAGTCTGGAAAGTTTCTGGGATATATGGTGACACAAAGAGGCATAGAAGCTAGCCCAGAACAAATCAAAGCCATAATCAACTTGGCGTCACCACAAAGCGTTAAAGATGTTTAGAGATTAACCGGAAAGGTGGCAGCACTTAACAGATTCATTTCCAAGTCCTCTGAAAGATGCAAGCCATTTTACGACATCTTGAAGAAGAATAGCAGGTTTGAATGGACACAGCAGCATGAGAAAGCTTTCCAAGATCTTAAACAGTACCTATCTACACCTCCATTACTGGTCAAACCTGAAGAAGAAGAACCACTGATTGCATACTTGGCCGTTTCAGAAACAGCAGTTAGTGCAGTCTTAGTCAGAGAGCAAGATGGTAATCAGCATCCCATTTATTATGTAAGTAAAACTCTTCTCGATGCGGAAACGAGGTACTCCCATCTTGAAAAGTTAATTTTAGCTTTAATTACTGCTTCAGTCAAATTGAGACATTATTTTGAGACTCATGTTATATATATTCGTACTAACTATCCTATCAAGAATGTTATGAGAAAACCAGAGATGTCAGGTAGGATGGCGAAATGGTCAGTCCAACTCAGCACTTATGATATCAAGTACGAACCAAGGACGGCGATAAAATCACAAGCCCTTGCAGATTTTGTGGCAGATTTCAGTCCAAACATACAACCTGAAGTAGAAATAGAAGTTCAACAGCTTCAAGATGGTGACACCTTGGCAGAATGGACGTTGTACACTGATGGAGCATCAAACATGAGAGGAACAGGTCTTGGAATTGTACTGAAATCGCCATAAGGGGACATTATACCTCAGGCTATTAGTTGTGATTTCAAAGCTACCAATAATGAGGCAGAATATGAAGCTCTCATCGTGGGATTAACTGTGGCACTAGATCTTAACATCAAGTCATCCAGGTATATTGTGATTCTTTATTGTTAGTCAATCATTTTAACGGATCTTATGCAGCAAAGAATGCAAAGATGACATCATATTTAGGAGTTGTGAAGATCTTAGCCAGCAAATTTCAAGTTTTCAAGATTGACCAGATTCCCCGGGAAGAGAATTCTCAAGCAGATGCTCTAGCTAACCTTGGGTCCGCCTTCAAAAGCTTGACTCAGACCAATATACCTATTATCCATGTCAACATTCCTGCCGTAGAAAGATTGGAATTATTCTGTGTAGATGATGACATACATGAAACTCAGGTCGAACCTGTTGGGGTTTCCTAGTAACATGCGCAGCGGAATATAGCAATTAAAATTTTAAGAAAACCCAAAGCCATGGATCCGTTCATATGATTAAATCAAATACAACATAAGAATAAAGGAATAAACTAACCCTTGATGGCTATCAAATTCTCTTGGTCTTTGGTGGAGGTTTGAAGACTTGATCACGATCACAAGCTTGAACACGAACTTTGAAGATGATGATTTTCACCCTCTAGCGGTATCCACACTTCGAACGAATATCAAAGGAGCTTCTTTGATCTTGGTTGCTAGACCAATAATTGTAAAACACGCTTTCACAATTTAATAAAGAACTATGTGGAATTTATTTGTGAATTATTTTGTTCCTCAATCAATGATATCTTAGAACAAAATAAAATCTCTCTCAAACTCTTTGAGACTCACAAAAGCACTTGTTCATATGGTCTGGCCGAATTGGGGTTTTTATACACAATTAAGACCTATTCCAAATAGGAATCTTGTGCCAAAAACCTTCCTAAATCGAATTAGGAAATTCCCAATCGGGAGCACCAGGCGCCCGCCCGGTACCACCCAGGCGCCCGCCTGTTTGGGCAGAAACTCCAGTCCCTTTCCGGCTTGAACAGGCGCCCGCCTGGTACAACCCAAGCGCCCGCTTGGTTGACCAGGAGGCCCAGATCATTTCCAGAAATTCCTTGGAAGTCCTCCGACCCTAAATGCCAATTATAGTCCTTTTATTTAAGATTCGTTCTATTGTGTGTGACCCTCTAGGATTATACTAAGTTGGCAATGGGCTCAAACATGATCCCATAAGATATGATTAGGTTCTAGCAAACCGTCATACCTACCCAAATAGTATAAATAGATACAAGTTCGCATTCCTTTAGAATATGTCACAATCCCTTTGTCCACGATATCATTGAACACAAGTCATGGTCAAACAGTCAACTTGTTTTGTTCAATACTTTCTCGATTCCGAATATGTTGATAATTCAAATGCTATTGATCCAATCAATCCATTTGAGTCCGGCCGAACATTTCATCAACATCATTCCTTCGAGGGGCCCAAGCTTGACATCTCTCCGTGGAGGGACAAATCCATTTAACTTATTATTCTTCCCAACGGGAATCCGATTATGCCAATCATATCCTTTATAACTACCGTGTTAAGGTAGCGTTTGAATATGTCAAACACAATGTTCATCAAGTGGAAGACTATAATAACTTCATGTCTAAGGATTCAAATGACATAACTAATATAAGATATATGTACGACATAGACCATGACATAAATCTCATATAGCGGGTCATATCCAGTACCTTGTTCCAAACAAGTACCCATAAATCTAACATGATCATCCCATGATCATTTAGCCTTTATACTAGTGCTTAACAAGTACTAGGGACGGAGATTATTATAAGTAAACATGAACAACAATAATAATCAAAACATCTCTTTATTGATATGAAATAAATGATAACAATTACAACGTTTATTAAACGTGCCTAGGGCACCACTACCAACAATCTCCCACTTGCCCTAGGCCCAATCTCCCATGTATCTAATACCCATGGACCTAACATGACCATCATGTTTAGCTTGTGGAAGTCCCTTTGTTAGCGGGTCCGCAACATTGTCATCAGTAGGTACTTTGCATATATTTACGTCTCCCCTATCAACGATCTCTCGAATGATATGAAAACGCCTAAGTATGTGTTTGGATTTTTGATGTGCTCTTGGTTCCTTTGCTTGAGCAATAGCACCATTATTATCGCAATAAAGGTCTATTGGATTAGCAATACTAGGAACCACTTCAAGTTCAGTTATGAACTTCTTAATCCAAACAGCTTCCTTTGCAGCATCCGATGCAGCAATATACTCAGCTTCTGTTGTAGAATCAGCGGTTGTACTTTGCTTGGAACTCTTCCAGCTTACAGCTCCCCCATTTAACATAAACACAAAACCCGATTGCGATCGGCTATCATCTTTGTCAGTTTGGAAGCTTGCATCTGTGTAAGCATTTACAACTAGATCATCTTCCATTCCTCCATAGACCAAAAACGAGTCTTTAGTTCTTCTCAAGTACTTAAGAATCGCTTTTACAGCTATCCAGTGATTTTCGCCAGGGTCGGATTGGTATCTACTTGTCATGCTCAAAGCATAAGATACATCCGGCCTAGTACAAATCATGGCATACATGATGGACCCAATTGCCGAAGCATATGGAACATCATTCATTTTCTCACGCTCATCTTTTGTCTTAGGACATTGAGTCTTGCTTAGAGAGAAACTCCTGTAACACGGGCAAGGTGCCTCTCTTAGAATTTTCCATACGGAATCTTCTAATGACCTTGTCAATGTATGTACTTTGGCTTAAACCAAGTAGCCTCCTGATCTATCTCTATAGATCTTAATGCCAAGAATATATGCGGCTTCACCATATCTTTCATTGCGAAGCACTTTCCTAACCAAGTCTTCACAGACTGAAGTGTAGGAATGTCGTTTCCAATGAGCAATATGTCATCCACATATAAAATAAGGAATAGCACTATGCTCCCACTAATCTTCTTGTATACACAAGGCTCATCTTCGTTCTTGATGAAACCAAACTCTTTGACCGATTCATCAAAACGGAGATTCCAACTCCTAGAAGCTTGCTTCAATCCATAGATGGATCTCTGCAATTTGCATACCTTAGAATCTTGCTCAAAACCTTCTGGTTGTGTCATATACACATCCTCTTGGAGTTTTCCATTCAGGAAAGCGGTTTTGACGTCCATCTGCCATATTTCATAGTCATGATATGCGGCAATGGCAAGCAAAATTCTTATAGACTTGATCATTGCTACGGGTTAAAAAGGTCTCATCATAGTCAATACCATGAACTTGCCTATAACCTTTCGCTACAAGCCTAGCTTTGTAAGTATGCACCTTCCCATCCATGTCAGTCTTCTTCTTGAAGACCCATTTGCATCCTATGGTTTTTTACACCTTCGGGCGCATCAATCAAATTCCAAACTTGATTGTCTTGCATGGATTGCAATTCGGATTCCATGGCTCCAAGCCACTTGTCCGAATCAGGAGAAGACATCGCCTCTTGGTAGGTTGACGGTTCATCATTCTCAATGATTTCTACTTCATTACTATCCGTTACGAGAAATCCATATCTCTCGGGCTCGGATCGTAACCTACTAGATCTGCGAGTTGCTTGTGTATTTTGAACAGGTTCCACAACTCCTTGTGGTTCTTGTTCTTGTTCCACTATTGGTTCAATGTTATTTTCTGGGTCTCGAATTTCTTCAAGATTTATTTTACTCCCACTGATTTCTTTGGAGAGAAACTCTTTCTCTAGAAAGACACCAGTTCGGGCAACAAACACTTTGTTGTCCTCACGGTTGTAAAAGTAATATCCTTTAGTTTCCTTAGGATATCCCACGAAAATACATTTATCGGATTTGTGTGCTAGTTTGTCAGAGATAAGTCTCTTGACATAAACTTCGCAACCCCAAATCCTCATGAAAGATAAACTAGGTTTCTTTCCACTCCACATCTCATATGGAGTCTTTGGAACCGATTTAGTTGGAACTTGATTTAGTGTGAAAGCAGCGGTTTCTAGGGCGTAACCCCAAAAGGATATTGGAAGATCACCTTGACTAATCATTGATCGAACCATGTCTAACAAAGTCCGATTCCTCCTCTCGGACACACCATTCCATTGTGGTGTTCCGGGTGGAGTCAATTGTGAAACTATTCCACAATTCTTTAGATGATCATCAAATTCTTGACTCAAGTATTCACCACCACGATCTGATCGAAGTGCCTTAATACTTTTGCCAAGTTGTTTTTCTACTTCATTTGAAATATTCTAAATATCTCAAATGCTTCACTTTTATGTTTCATTAGGTAACATACACAAATCTACTATAATCATCAGTGAAGGTTATGAAGTATTGAAATCCTCCCCTAGCATTGCTACTTAATGGTCCGCATACATCGGAATGTATCAACCCCAATAAGTCGCTTGCCCTTTCACCCAACTTGGTAAAAGGTGTCTTAGTCATTTTTCCAAGAAGACACGACTCACAAGTATCATATGACTCTAAGTCACATGAACCCAAAAGTCCGTCCCCATGGAGTTTTGAGATACGCTTCTCATTAATATGACCAAGACGGCAATGCCACAAATAAGTATGATTTACATAATTAGGTTAGATTTCTTATTTACATGATAGACATTATTTTCATTATTGACATCCAAGATATAAAGGCCATTAAATGAATTAGCAATACATAAAGCACATCATTTAAATAAATAGAAAATTTCTTATTCTCAATAAGAAACTTAAAACCTTCATTATCCAAACAAGAAATTGAAATAATATTTCTGCTTAAATCCGGAACATAATAACAATTATTCAAAACAAGAATTAATCCGGAAGGTAAAGTGACTTCATAAGTCCCTACGGCTAATGCAGCAACTCTTGCTCCATTCCCCACGCGTAGATCTACTTCACCTTCTTTAAGCAGTCTCCTATTCTTTAGTCCCTGCACATTTAGACAAATGTGAGAACCACATCCGGTATCCAATACCCAAGACTCAGTGGTAGAAAGGAGAATATCTATCATATAGATACCTGAAGTCGACGCAGCCTTGCTGCTCTTCTTCTTCTTTTGCTCTTCCAAGAAAGCCTTGCAATTACGTTTCCAATGACCAATTTCTTGACAATGGAAACAAATGCATCCTTTTGTGAATCAGGTTTGCCTCAGAAGCCTTGGCAACCTTTGCCTTGCTTATCTTGGGTTTGACAACTTTTGCCTTACCCTTTCCTTTGGCACTAGCCTTCTTTCCATCATGAACCAAGAGCACGGGAGAACCTTTCTCCACAATTTCATCTCTGCAGTTTTGAGCATCCCATGCAACTCAGAGAGATTCTTATCCATTCCATGCATGTTATAATTCATCACAAACTGATTATAACTTTTAGGCAATGAATTAAGAATGAGATCCGTGGCTAGCTCCAATGGGATTGGATAGCCAAGTTTCTCAAGGTGCTCTACATAACCTTTCATTTTAAGAAAGTGAGGACTCACTTGTTGCCCTTCATTCATTTTACTAGTAGTGAATGCAACAATGGTCTTGTACCTCTCTTGCCGGCTTGCTCTTGAAACATGGTTCTCAACTCCACGCCTATCTCATAGGCTTCCAAATGTTCCAAACTTTGTTGGAGTTTTGAACACATAGCAGCAAGCATGAGACAACTTACATCTCTAGAATCATTACGATGTTTCTTGTAATTGTCTCTTTCTACCCTAGGGGCAGTAGGCGGTGGTTCAGCGGGAAGAGGCCCATCGAGAATGTACAACTTATCTTCTTGCCTAAGAACGATTCTTATGCTACGGATCCAATCCAAAAGTTTGTACCATTCTCTTCGAGCTTATCCTTCTCAAGGATCGATCGCAAGGACATTGATTGAGTGTTATTAGTCATTATCTACAAATATGCAAAATTTCCAAAATTTAATAAGTACCGGTTTTCATTAAAGAGATAAACAATGTATTTTTCAAACAAAATACTCCCACTAAATTATATAACCTTCATATACATCCAATGTATATATAATTTAATTGGGCTAAGATCCAACTTTAATTTAATTTCAAGTCCGCTAAGGCGGATTACACAAAATCAAATTAATTAGGTAGACAACTCTTGTCAATCATATCTCATATGACTCTTAGTTCCTTTTATGAGATTCTTTGAGAAATCCAATTTCAAAAAACATGTTAAACCTCATCTTTGCCTAGGCCCAAAACTGTTTTGACGCCCAATTAAGTCTAACCATTTTAAACGCATAGTTAATGTGTCCCGCTAGGGCGTGCCCACACTATCTATCTTGATTATACATACACAAATTTAATGCACCTCGCTAGGGCGAATCTACATTAAAATCATCCATGTACTAACAAGTGTTTTAATCATGGCATGGCAATAAAAGACTTAAAACTTTCTTTGAAGGTTCATCATATATAGCATATAACACATTTATGAGCACATAATATAAACATGTTACACATCAAGTTTAGCCACTAAATTAATCTCCATTAATTTAAGCATGATATTTATGTGTCATTAGTTTCTCTATAATTATGAGGATGAGACTATTTCAACTTTGGTTATTATCTCCAAATCAAGACAACAAGAAGCGTGGTCGAACTAAGCCATTAGGCAACCACAATCCCGCACTAATTCAAGAAACCAAGAATGTAGTCCATGTGGCCGAAACTAAGCAATAGATGATCTCGATGAACGTAGGCCAATTGCATTCACAATTCCACATGGATCTCCAATCATTGAATCAAGAACTTTGTTTCTCAATTTTAGCAATTATGAACTCTTCATAATTCTAACTTCGTTTTATCTTTGAAACTTTGATTGCGATCAATTTTGGGAAACACAGTCTCGATGAACGCAGATTAGCCATCCAAAAAACTTGAACCAATCTAGGAATCACAAGACTAAAACAAATAGGAAAATCAAACCCCAAAATCCACACACAAACCAACTACCCAAAACCCATTCCAGATCAACAAGTCTGGACTGGTTCTGTTACTGGTTTTGTCGAATTTATCGAAAATTCCATATTCAGATTTTCACCAAAATCAGAACAAATCTTGACCACCGAGCGCCCGCCTGCAAAGGACCAGGCGCCCGCTTGAATGGCCAGAATAGTTTAGAATTTTTAAAGTTCGAAAATTTTGTCTCAAAATTATTTTTCCCCGATTATTAAAACTTTGATCCAATCAAAAAATCAATAATCGAAATAATTCAGAATCCACCATAATTTTTATCGCGATTGAATCGTGCGATTAAAGTTGGAAAACAATAAACCACATAAAATCACAAAACACATAAAACATCATATAATCCAATATTCATATCATGCTTGGCACATAAACAATTTATATACACGCAACATGATCCAAGTATTGAATTAATCAACATGAACGGGGCTCTGATACCACTGTTGGGGTTTCCTAGTAACATGCGCAGCGGAATATAGCAATTAAAATTTTAAGAAAACCCAAAGCCATGGATCCATTCATATGATTAAGTCAAATACAACATAAGAATAAAGGAATAAAACTAACCCTTGATGGCTATCAAATTCTCTTGGTCTTGGTGGAGGTTTGAAGACTTGATCACGATCACAAAGCTTGAACACGAACTTTGAAGGATGATGATTTTCACCCTCTAGCGGTATCCACACTTCGAACGAATATCAAAGGAGCTTCTTTGATCTTGGTTGCTAGACCAATAATTGTAAAACACGCTTTCACAATTTAATAAAGAACTATGTGGAATTTATTTTGTGAATTATTTTGTTCCTCAATCAATGATATCTTAGAACAAAATAAAATCTCTCTCAAACTCTTTGAGACTCACAAAAGCACTTGTTAATATGGTCTGGCCGAATTGGGGTTTTTATACACAATTAAGACCTATTCCAAATAGGAATCTTGTGCCAAAAACCTTCCTAAATCGAATTAGGAAATTCCCAATCGGGAGCACCAGGCGCCCGCCCGGTACCACCCAGGCGCCCGCCTGTTTGGGCAGAAACTCCAGTCCCTTTCCGGCTTGAACAGGCGCCCGCCTGGTACAACCCAAGCGCCCGCTTGGTTGACCAGGAGGCCCAGATCATTTCCAGAAATTCCTTGGAAGTCTCCGACCCTAAATGCCAATATAGTCCTTTTATTTAAGATTCGTTCTATTGTGTGTGACCCTCTAGGATTATACTAAGTTGGCAATGGGGTCAAACATGATCCCATAAGATATGATTAGGTTCTAGCAAACCGTCATACCTACCCAAATAGTATAACTAGATACAAGTTCGCATTCCTTTAGAATATGTCACAATCCCTTTGTCCACGATGTCATTGAACACACAGTCATGGTCAAACAGTCAACTTGTTTTGTTCAATACTTTCTCGATTCCGAATATGTTGATAATTCAAATGCTATTGATCCAATCAATCCATTTGAGTCCGGCCGAACATTTCATCAACATCATTCCTTCGAGGGGCCAAGCTTGACATCTCTCCGTGGAGGGACAAATCCATTTAACTTATTATTCTTCCCAACGGGAATCCGATTATGCCAATCATATCCTTTATAACTACCGTGTTAAGGTAGCGTTTGAATATGTCAAACGCAATGTTCATCAAGTGGAAGACTATAATAACTTCATGTCTAAGGATTCAAATGACATAACTAATATAAGATATATGTACGACATAGACCATGACATAAATCTCATATAGCGGGTCATATCCAGTACCTTGTTCCAAACAAGTACCCATAAATCTAACATGATCATCCCATGATCATTTAGCCTTTATACTAGTGCTTAACAAGTACTAGGGACGGAGATTATTATAAGTAAACATGAACAACAATAATAATCAAAACATCTCTTTATTGATATGAAATAAATGATAACAATTACAACGTTTATTAAACGTGCCTAGGGCACCACTACCAACAGAACCATCTTGGATCTCACCAATAATCAAATATCTTCAAGATGGTACCATTCCACCACAGGAGAAGAATGCAAAAGCATTCAGGGTGAGAAATGCAAGATACTTGTTAATAGATAATGTTTTGTTCAGAAAATCTTTTGCAGGGCCGTATCTAAGGTGTCTCGAACCTGATCAAGCTGCATCAATATTAAAAGAACTTCATGAAGGCTTGTGTGGAAATCATTCTGGGGGCAGGAGTTTATACACCAAAGCACTCAGGATGGGATATTTTTTGGCCTACCATGCGTCAAGATGCGGCAGACTATTCTAAGAAGTGTGATTCTTGTCAAAGACATGGCGATATCTTACATCAGCCAGCTGTAATGATGCATCCTATTCTATCCCCTTGGCCCTTCATGACTTGGGTAATGGACATTGTTGGGAAACTACCTAAAGCCCCTGGAGGAAAGGTGTTTTTGTTAGCAATGACAGATTATTTTTCAAAGTGGATTGAAGCTGAAGCTTACGTTCAAGTTCGTGATAAGGAGGTCATATCATTCATAAAGAAGAATATCTTCAGCAGGTTTGGTATACCTTCCGAGATAATATGTGATAATGGTTCTCAATTTATCAGCAAGAAGACCCAAGATTTTCTCACAAGGTGGGGAGTCAAGATGGTCACATCTTCACCGGTGCATCCCCAAGCAAACGGACAGGCTGAATCTAGCAACAAGATCATTATTTCCAACCTAAAGAAGAGATTAAATCAAAAGAAGGGAAAATGGGTTGAAGAATTGCCTTTTGTCCTATGGGCTGATAGAACAACACCCAAGAGTGCAACGGGCCAGACTCCTTACTCTCTAGTTTTCGGATCAGAAGCGGTCATTCCTGTTGAAGTCGTCGTCCCCTCGGCAAGATATGGATTATTATCTCCTGAGCAAAATAGCATTATCTTGGCCCAAGATCTTGACACCATTGATGAAATAAGAGATATGGCGAGAATCAGTATGGCGGCATACCAGTAAAGGGTTGCTAGATCTTACAACAAGAATGTCAGATTAAGAAAGTTCCAGGTTGGTGACTTGGTGCTAAGAAAGGTCCATCAGAATACAAGGGAGCTCAATGCTGGCAAGTTGGCACCAAAATGGGAAGGACCTTATTTAATAGAGGCAGACGCAGGAAAGGGGGCATATTGGTTGTCAACCTTGGAAGGTATAAGGATCCCAAGATCTTGGAATGCTATCCACCTTAAAGCATACTTCATGTAAGTTTCGAATTATCATTCAAATTCAGGAAGACATGTACGCTTTTAATACAAAGTCATTTCAATTATTTCTTTTTAATTTATATTTATCAAACTATTACTGACTTAGGCATCGGAGGGGTGTTAGCTAAGCTAACACCCAATCCTAACATGTTTCTGTCTTGAAAGGAAACTTAGGACAACCACTCTGATATACGTACCACTTAATGACAAAGATATCAGCATCTTCTCAAGCTGTTAACATCTTAGGTAATGACTCAGGTATGTTTTAACCTTAAATTAATTCCCTTATTATTTACTTCAAATTATGTATACAAAGTTTACTCTTATTAACGGAAACAATATAATTCAGAGATGTTGGGTGATTAACATATTTTGGTTTTTCAAGAAAGTAACATCTATTTTTCGGAAATTTTAATAAAAACAACAAACATGAGACTGGCCATCTCATCTTCAGTTCAAGGTACTTAATCCCTTCAAAAGGTTTAAAGAAATTAACTTTCTTTCATTTTAAATTAAGGTTGATACACCTTCGCCTGGAGCGCAAGATTTCGATAATAATTAAGGTGAGGAATGGGCACGTATGTTTATATGTACGCACCCCCCATTTCCACTTAATTAAATATTGAACTTAAGATATTTTCAAATGGTTATGGCATGTTCATGTCATCTAAAAGTCAAAAGGTTTTTTGATATTTTCATATCAAACATAATATTATAAAGGTCGTAACACCTTACGCAAGATTGTTACAACTTGAACTACATAGTACTAACGTACCTATCAACAAAAAAAAACTACCCTACCTAGTCAGAGATTGATTACCAAACCATCTTCCTAAACTTGCATAATATTGGTCCAACCCAACATCTGAAAACCTAAAACTACTTGTCCTTGACCCTTATGGGCCATTACATCCAAAATACCAAAGAAGTTCAGAAAAACAGAAATTGTCTTACAACTTTTCGGGACGCAGCCCATCAAAACCCATTGTTTAAAAAACCAAACATTGTTCAAACTTACCTTCAGGAATTCACCTTATCTTGACCATCTTCCTTACCTTCTATCACTGGAACCGCAGCACTGGAAGAAACCTCACCAACTTCAACTGCCTCACCATTAAGCCTCTTCAGGATGGTCTTCTCTTTTTCCAAGTCCCAGGCCTCATGTTTACCTTCATGGAATTCTTGGATCATTCTGATCTTGATTTCTACCATTCTCTTAGCTGCAGACTTGGTAAGAGCACTTTTTATCTCTTCAACTTCAAGAATATTAGCATCCTGAATCGATGAGATTCCTTGCTACAGATCAGCAATTTCTCCGGAAAGGTCAGCCATTTTATTCTCATAAACTTTTTTCTCTTTCTCCCAACTCTCCTTATCTTCTTTAGCTTCTCTTTTCACACGAAATAGTTCACTCTTTAATTTCTTGTTGGCATCTCCCAAAGCCTCAACTTGTGTTTCTACACTCCCAAAAGCCTGCGTAAGTGCAAAAGATAAGTTAAAGTTTGTACTGATAAAAGCTTATGACTCAAAAAACAAAAATGTACCTATACTCACACTTGAAGCAAGAGCAAGAACTTCTTCTTGATCCCATCCACAGACAAATTACCAAAAGCTTCAATTTCAACAATCTCCTTCCCCTCATCAATTGCTTTCCTCTTCTTTAGTCTTGAACTGACAGTAGCATCATCTTGGATCTCCGTCTTTGGAACAACGGGAGGCTTATCCACTGGATTGCTTGAGAGATCTCCAAGGAAGTTATCCAGGTCGTCAAAAGAAATTTCCATAGTTGGCTTTGAAACTACACAACAAAAGTAGAAATTCGTAAACATATGCAAGGCAGAAGTTTAAATTAAAATTTTTAATTTATACCTGTAGACATGTTATCCTCCTCAGTAGGGCCAATGATTTCTCTGTTCCTGAAACTCCTATCCTCCTCGAAAAGGCGGAAAAACGAAGCAATCTTGGATTCCGAATCAATCTTAGGAGGAAAAGTTCTTCCCACTTGATATCTGCAATAAATGGAAAAATCAACAAGTATGAAGATGCAACAAACTCAAAAGACAAATATTTTACAAAATTTACCTCCCCTGTTCCACTCTTTGACCAAATTTTCACCACCTTCCAGTGAAACCCTCTCAACAAAGAAAAATTTTCCTTTCCACCCTCTATCACTCACAGATGCTTTGGGGACCATTAAACCCTTTTTTGGCTTTTTCTTAAAAACAAACCTTTTTGACCCAAAAGATTGTAGGTCATAGCAAATAGCCATTTCACTCAAACCTATATTTAAACCTTTCTCTCGATTCACTCTCAAGATAACATCAAAAACTCTCCAAGTCATGGGCATCATTTGAACAAATGCCAGTTGGGTTTTTTCAAAAAACTCAGAAACCAAAGGGGGAAAGGGAAAAGCAAACCCTAGAGCAAAGGGATACTCGTAAAAGCAAATCCAAGACTCAGAAACAGAATCGGCTCTTAGAGACACATCAAAAGGTCGGAAAACAGTTTGATTAGGGAAACATCTGCGAGCTTGCAGGACTGAAATCAAAATATTGTTGAAAATACATATCTCGTCATCAGGTCTAGCAAGTAAACCCTCAGAGACAAAGACATTAGGATCGTCAGGAAGGATTTTCGAACTACCCATGTGAGAAGATTTTAATGTCTTCTTCATTTTTTCGATTGAGAGATTTTTGCAGAAAAGGAAAACTTGAGAAGAAGAAAGAAAGAAAAGAAATACCTTGATTCCACCGTCTGAAGATTATGAGTAGGAGGGAGGTAGTTTAGTGGGGTTTTATGATCCTAAGAGTCCTTAGGATTCTAGACCCCTCTTCTCCCAAGACACAATTGAATGATGCATTAGGGTCGGAATTGCCGGTTAATTAACCGTCCCATCACATCACGTCTTTTCAGAAACTTATCTTCTCCTTATATTACTAAGACAAGTTTGGGGGCAATTGTTGTGGATAAAAATTCAAGTTGTCTCCATCTTCGTTCTCCTTCAAGATTGTGATATCTTGAGCAACAGGTATATTTAAAATTATTAATTATATCCTATTTAATTAATTAATATTTGCAGGTGTTCAATATCATATAGCACATGTGGATAAGTTACTCAACAACCCTCAATGGCATCATTGACCACGTCTCCTCTCCTTGAAGATAGAATCCGAGATTATAGGAGAGTTAGTTAGTGGTATATCGTCAAGATGGAGACATCTTGATCAAGATGCAGACGTCTTCACCTCTGGCAGAGTTCTCTACAAGAAGACCAAGTCAAAGAGATAGATTCCGGGTTTTTAGGATAGTTTGTTATCTCAATTTGTTTAGGACTCTTGTTATCTTATTTTCTTGTATAAATAGAGTCTTAGAGGTACATAAACACACACGCACTCACCTTCTGTAAACCTCCATAGCTCGAAAACATAAAAGATCAATACAAACGTTTGGGAAGGAAGGTGCTCTTAATCACCTCCCGAGGTTTTGTGCCGGCGAGATCATTGTCTCTAGGGCTTTCCTCGTTACATCTTTGTGCAACTTATCAATTCTTTAGTTTTAATTCCAATCGTCCCTCCTTTATTTTTTGATTTCAACTAAGATCATACTCTATTGTTTTTTCTACCAAAACAATATGTACTACCTCCGTCCCAAAATAAATGTCTAAAAATAATTTTGAACATTTATTTTTGAGACGGAGGGAGTAGTACTTTTGAACACTTTGTTATCATTTTTAGGCATCCAAATATATATTTTTAGGGTCGAGAACAAAAATGAGTATTCTTATTGGGACGGAGGCAGTACTTAGTACATACAGGTAGACATGAGAAAAGTGTTAATGGGACTACAAATCTAAATGCAAGGGTTGAATCTATGGATAATGCAAATGGCTTTACTACAACTCCAAATTTGATGATGAGCCATGTCAACTGTTCTGCACCTCTAAATATACACAGGAAAGTGTTAATGGTTGGATAGATCCTCCTCCTACTCAGCCCCATCATGTTTCATAGTTGTACATCTATGTTTTATTTTATATTTTTTTTGCAGGTAATTACATGTTACGTGTTTATATGAAATAAATCAATTTCAACAATTATTTATCTGTCATTAAGCTAGTAGTTGGGCTTCCAGTTCAATCATTTTCCACTCTATTTCACCTGAGTACATTCCTTAATTATTTGACTTGCATTCCAGTTTCTAGTTCACAAACTAATCATCAAAATGGTAAAGATTAATATTTCGACAGGGAATAGGCTACAAATTTTATCACTAGTATCAGGCCTAAAGATAGCTCGAAAGATCAAGAAAATAAATTCAACAGATTTTATGGAAAGGATTTAATGTAAATAGAGGAGGTTAATGACCCTTGGGGTGGGATGGAGGGAGTATATAATTGGATAATGTACAAACCCATGTTTCACCAAGTGGAACTTCACTATTTCCACATCAAGAAATCTTCTATTTTGACACTTTTCTAGCTTACATGGGCACTTAATTTTGTCCCCGTCCTTCCATCCTGTCTGACTAATTGCGTATTCAAGTTTATTTATGTAGGGGAGTATCTTGTTTAAAAGTTTCACATTTTACAAAGGTAGACTAGAAAACCATGAGTAGAGCTTAAGGAAGTCCCTGGCCTTATCCCCTAAGAACAAAACATGAGTTTGCTCTACATACTCTTAATAAGTAGAGAAGGCCAGATCAAACCTTGTAGAAGAAGGCATGCTTTAACTCAAATGTGATGCTGCCTGGTTTAACCCAAATCTGATATTCCTTAACACCTGTTAGTGGATAGAAGTTTCAAGTTTCAATCTTGTAACAGATTAAGTCATTCATTAACAAAAGTCTAATTAAAAAATAATTTAATAATCACATCATCTTGTTCACAAAATATAGTTCAAGATCTGTAAATGGAGAATGAGAAGGGGAAGTAGTAATAATGTAATGTATCTTCTCCCTGTAGTTTGCAGCCTTCATTCATGTGGGTAGTAACTAGTACTACCAATACTAATTAGATTCATTCCAATCCAAATACTCCTTATAATTTGTTAACTGTAATAATGAAATCGTTTCCTTTTACTGTTGAAATAATTAGAAACAAGCATTTGCATGCATACTCAAACACTACAAGATATCTTTACAGGATTCCAGATTTACGTATAATTTGAATGATAATTCCTAGGGTACAAATTATATAACTATACGTTAGAGCAATAACAAGACTTGATAAGAAAAGCGAGCAATCACAAGAACACAGATTTACATGGTTCACCAACTTGGTTACGTCCACGGGGAGGGGAGTGAATATTATTATCAATCTGGAGAATTCTTTCCAAGATCACACTAATCTATGCTAGCACGAATTTTGGTCACAAAATTCCTGACTGTGCTAAAACCCTAGATCTAGAATTATTGATCTTCTCTGAGCACTCTAATAATTTGTCTATGACAATCTGAGGTGTGATTTTAATTTAAACTACTGGCCTCTATTTATACTAGTAAAGTTTATCTCAAAATCTCTTAGGAACTTGGAAACCTAGTCCAAAACTGACTTGGAAACCTTCCTTCTGCGCTCTGTCCCGGAATTACGAAATCTCTCTGTTGTTTAATCCTTTAACTCGGCGTCCCAAATTCAAAGGCATTAACCCAACAATCTCCACCTTGACTTTGAATCTCCATGACAACAAACCTTTTCTCCCCCCTCGCCTCTTCTGCTATCTAATAGCTGCGAACAATCTGCAAGTCCAAACAATGTTGGAACTTGCTTCCCGGCACGAGTTTTGTGAACATGTCTGTTGGGTTGTTCGCCGTCCCTACCTTCACCTTTACCCGTTTCTCATCCCTTAGGAAATAATATCTGACATCAATGTGCTTGGTCCTCTCATGATGAACCCCAAGATTGCTGATCAATCCCTTCAACCATATTCCTTCCTTAACGGACTCTGTCAATGCCACGTATTCTGCCTCTGTTGTAGACAACGTCACTGTCGTCTGCAATCTAGCCTTCCAACTGACAACTGACCCACCAAGCATGAACACATATCCGATCTTCGATCTTCTTGAGTCAACATCACCCAAATCTGAGAAACCCTTGACTGCACATTCTGTCCCATCTCCACAGACGAGTCTGACGTCGCTAGTGCGCACTGTAGTATACATCAAACTACCAACTGTACTAGCATAGGATACTGGAGCCATATACTCTTTCTCCTCAACCGATTTGGGCCCAAACGCGACTGTATGTGCATTCACCGCACTCGGAGTATCTATAGCCTTAGCTGTCGATCCACCAAACCTTTCTGAAACTTTCTTGATGTATCTTTTCTGGGATAAGAACAGTTTCCGTTTGGCTCTGTCTCTATAGATCTCCATACCCAGAATTTTCTTCGCGTTACCCAAACCCTTCATCTCTGCGGCCAATAAGCCTTTCGACTTCTGAATCTCTGACTTCTTGACTGATGCTATCATATAGCTGTCAAATCTCTTGTACCACTGTCTAGGCGATTGCTTCAATCTACAAACTTGATCTTCCTTACCAGGAACTTGGAATCCTTCTGACTCTGTCATGTATATCTCTCCATCTATTTCTGATCGAAGTGTGTCTGACCACTGTTGAGAAGATCCCATTGTAGTCCACCCCCTCTCTCTGTGTGAAACCCCTTGCAACATCTCGAGCTTTATACTTGACCTCTTCTGCCGGGGACATCCTTTCCCTTTTCTTGAATATCCACTTGCAAGTCACAATCTTCCTGCCTTCTGGCCTTGTAGTCAACTTCCAAGTCTGATTCCTGTGAAGAGACTCCATCTCATCACCCATAGCCGCATACCACTGAGATGACTCTGAACATGTATCTGCTTTATTGAAAATAGAAGGTTCCGCAAGAACGGGCTCTACTTCCTCAGCAACCTGCAGTGCATAAGACACCAAGTCTTCAAATCCATTCCTGAAATTAGCTCTTCTAGACCCTCCTTGTGCTAACCCATGTTCTTTAGGAACTGAACTTGAACTTTATGGTGCTTCAGTCTTTGTCTCTGTTGGTGGATCATGATTAACATCTGACTGTGGGACAACTAACTCTTCAGTATCTTGTTGCTCCACCGGTTTTTCAATATCTGACTGTGGGACAACTAACTCTTCAGTATCTTGTTGCTCCACCTGTTTATCAACACCGCCAACACTTGAAACAATCATGGATTTACCAGTCCATACCTCATAGGGAACTTTGAGGCCAAAACCGGTATGAAGTCCATGATTAATCAAGTAACATGTTGTATTAAGCGCTTCTGCCCAGAAACGTTTAGACAACTCTGCATTGGAGAGCATGCACAACGCTCCCACAAGCCATGTCTGATTCATCCGTTCTGCTACACCATTCTGCTGTGGCGTGCCTCTGCTGGTGAGATGTCTAGAAATCTCCACCTGTCTGCAAAACGAATCGAACTCAGTACTGCAGAACTCCAAACCATTATCTGTCCGGAGCTTCTTGATCTTCTTCTCTGTCTGGTTCTCCACTACCATCTTCCAGTCCTTGAAATTCCTTAGAGCCCCATTCTTGTGCTCCATGATAACCACCCAAGTCTTCCTCGAATAATTATCAACATAGACAAGACATATCTGTGCCCCCTTAGAAATCCCTGACGTGAAGGTCCCCAATACTTTGAGTGGATGTAATCCAAAACGCCTTTAAGATCCTTGATCTTAAGGCCATAAAGAAGATCTCTGTTAGTCAACTCATGCATCTCTCGAGTGCTCATGTGACCGAGCCTGATGTGTAATGACCCCAAAACCCGTCCCTATTTATTTTATATTTTTGGAGATTTTAATTTGAACTTATGTGTGCATTTTATGTGTTGCATCATATTTTATGACTTGCTCATATAGTTAGATTAATTGTGTTATTTATTTAGTTAGTAGTAATAATGATTAAAGAAGTTAAAAGATTAAGTTGAAACTTTAGGGTCCAAAGTGTAACTTCAAAGTTCAGGGGTTTAGTTGCTCAACTTGAAAGTAGAAGGACCAAAGTGGAAATTAGATAAAGATTTTTTTTATAAAAGCAAACTTATCTCATCTCTCTCTGCGCATAGAATAGTCACACACACACACACTAACTTTTCTACTCTCTCTGTTCTACGAAGAAGAGAAAGAAATGGGTAAGTTTATTTCATTTTGATTTTATATCTTTTTAATTACTTACCCGTTTTAAAAACTAATTATATAAAAATGATCAGGGCGCTGAGTAGGTCATTTCTACCCGAACAAAACATATTTCTGCGATACTTTCTCCGGAAATAGGTAAGTTACTAATTCCCCTTAAATACTAAAATGGTCATATATTTGTTATATGTGTGATATGTGGTGAAATTATTGTGAAAAGAATTTATTTGTGATACTTGTTTATTTTGGACAAAGGGAGTATAATTATAATGGGTAAGTGACTTGGTTTATATGCTAGGATGTATATGGAGTATGTT
Organism: Campanula takesimana; assembly: GCA_026119855.1. Lineage (NCBI taxonomy): Eukaryota > Viridiplantae > Streptophyta > Magnoliopsida > Asterales > Campanulaceae > Campanula > Campanula takesimana. The sequence goes on along the minus strand of JAOWBW010001276.1, from coordinate 72,055 downwards.
TATATACTTGAGAATGTTAGTATAAGTGTTTGAAAGTATACTCCTACTCGTGGGACGGTAAAATATTAACTTGAGTTAAATGTTAAATAAGTATATTATAAAAATTATACTATTATTCGTGGGACGGGAGTTGAGTTTTCTTGTCTTTAAATGTTAGGATGGAAGTATATAGAGGTACTCCTAAGATTTAGAACGAAATGAGTGAAAATCGAACCCCAAAACAGGGAGTTTGAATGTGTGGCCGAACATTTTATAAAATTGTCCGTTTTACGTTCAATCTTCCGGAGTCCATAACTTCTTCGTCCGGACTCCGTTTTGGACGTGTAAACTATCGTTGGAAAGATCTTTTTGAGTACTATGAAATGGTTCTATTGGCCGCATGGTTCCAGATCATAATGGTTGTCTTTTTGTTGAGGTTTAAGATCAAGGTGTAGTCTCGGTCTAGGTTCCGTAGTACTATTCTAGTTGACTTAGTTGGGCACCGTGGAATACTCTAGTGTTTGTTAATAGTTCCTTTGTGAACAAATGAGTTGGGATTTGGAATTTAACTAAGTATTAAATGGGTATTATGGAACATCCTTTTGATGTGTTTTGGATTAAGTGTGAATGGGTGCAAGCTTGTGAGGTGACTTAATGTCATTAATAAAGGATTGTGCTGTGACCTAATGTCAATGTTGTGAACTCTTTTATGAGTAACGTGTTTGCATCTTTTGAAGTGTTTGGCTTGGTTCCTTATTTTAGAATCATTGACCTAGTTGTTGTTGTTTAGCAAGTATTTAATACTGTGCTTTCGTGTAAGTCCAGCTGGTCTTGTGTTGTTGAGTCGGGCAGTGGGAAAATTATAGGGGTACAAGTTAAGTTCCCTATAAGGTTTTCCATTGGTACCTTGAGTCGGGCAGTGGGAGAATTATAGTGGCACACAAGCCAAGTTCACTATAAGGTTGTCCACTGGTACCTTTATCCTCAGTCTAGATTGGCCTTGGATGGGATGAACTCGCTCCCTTGTGTGAGCATTTAGGGGTATGACTTTGTGTCATTTTCACCCGCTATTGTTGTTGTTGTGTTATATGGTTCCGGAACCTGCTTCAGCTATTGATGCTGCCACGTTGTTACTTTGGTTCTATTGGTTATGGTTTGGTTTTCGGGATCCCGGCTTCAGCTATTTATGCTGCTCAGATGGTTTTCTCAACTGGTTTTCTCAGATGGTATTCTCAGATGGTTATGTTACTTCGGTAAACCTTGGCTTGGTATTCTCGTAGGAGTGTTTACTCCTACACTATGTGTTGTATGATGAGTTGGTCGTTATTTCCAACCGGTATGGGACGGTTGGCGATAGGGAGCCTCTCATGTTATGTGCTATATGCTATATGATTATTTGTTGATATTGTTTTTTTATGATTATCATATCAGCATGTAACGTAGTTGCATTTTAGTAGCTTACCGAGATTCATTCTCACCCCTTATTTTTTTACTGTTTTAGATAAAAGCAAGTCCAGGGGATAGGACACTTTGGCAAGGGAGGACGTTGAAAGTGGTAAGAGTTGGGTTTTGTTTTGTCAAGGTTACATTACATAAATGTATAACCTTTTGGGTAGAGTTTCCTTAACTTCATCGTCTTGTAACACCTATATTTTGGATAATGTTGGTGTGAGTATATTTGTATAAAGGTTTGTAAGCCTTCGGGCCAAATAGTTTTGTTTGTGAAAGTTTGTTAGAAAGTCAGTGGAAGTCTTTGAACTTCAAGTGTGGATTTGTTAAACTTTATGAAAGTATATTTCGAAAAAATTTCTAAAGGTGTTTTATAACGTCTTCCAATCGTGTCCCGAGCGTGCGGCCAAGTAGGACCACGGGTCTGGGGCGCGACAGTTGGTATCAGAGCTAGGTTGTAGATGGTCTAGAATGACTAAATGACCTAGGAGGGTAGTAGAGTATAGAGTGAGTAACGTTGAGTGTTCTATGCAGGTATTCATTTAAAATGGTTGGGACAGAAGGAGATAATTCTGGGCCATCAGGGCAAGATAAGGCAAGAGAAGAGGCTCGAATAATGTTCCAAGGTATGTTTGAGGCTGCAATGAAAATAATTAATGATCAGAGGCAAGAGATGGAACAGGCACCATCAAGAGATGGGTTGGCCTAGTTCCTGAAGATGAAACCAATGGGATATGATGGAGAGCCTGATGTATCTAAGACAGAAAGGTGGATTGAATCAATGGAAAAGATCTTTGATGCTATGAGATGTTCTGAGGAAGATCAAGTCAGGTTTGCTACTTATAAACTGAATGGAGCTGCCGAGCATTGGTGGAAGGCTTTGAAAACTAAATGGGATGAGACTCATGTACCCTATACTTGGGAGAATTTTCTGGGAAAGTTTAAAGAACACTTCATTCCCCGGGTAGATCAAGACAGGAAGGAAATGGAGTTTCTTAACTTGGAGCAAGGTTCTATGTCAGTGGCTCAGTATTCAGCTAAATTTTCTGAGCTTTCCAGGTATTGTACTCATTTAGTGGCAAATGAGGAGAGAAAGGCTACGAGGTTTGTGAAGGGATTAAGAACTGCGATTAGAACTCAACTAGTATCCCACAAGTTGCAAGATTTTCAAGATGCAGTTGATCAAGCCTAACAAGTGGAGCATGATATTGAGGAACACAAGAAGAAAATGGAGTTGTTAGGTGTATGGAGGCAAGGTAGGCAACAACAACAACGTGATGATAATAGAGGAAATCAAGGTGGATCTTCACAATTCAAAGGGTCTTCTCAAGGACAGTCAGGTGATAGAAATCAAAGTAACACTTCAGGGGGCCAGAACAGAGGAGTCTGTAATTATTGTCAGAAAGAAGGGCATTCAGAAAAAAGATGTTAGAAGAAGCAGGGCAAATGTTTGAATTATGGTCAGTTGGGTAATTTTCGAAAGGATTGCCCTAGATTTAGAGTACAGGCATCGGGAAGTGCAGTTGGGTCTTCTCAGGGCCAGGAGAGGGATTCTTCAGGAAAGCCTAAGGTGCAAGGTCATGTCTTTGCCATTTCTCATCAATAGGCTTTAGAGTCCTCTAATGTGATAGGAGGTATTATTTCTGTGTCTAGTTTGAGGGCACGTACACTTATAGACCCTGGTTCATTGCATTCTTATGTGTTTGTGCATTTTTCTTCTCGATTGCATTTTTCTTCTGAATCTCTACCTTATGTGTTAGAGGTGTCTACTCCTATAGGGGAGTGTTTGGTGACCAATGAGGTGTTGCATAGTTGTGATGTGCGTATACGTGAGCATGTTTTACCTGCTGATTTAGTTATCTTACCATTATAAGATTTTGATATTATCTTAGGTATAGATTGTTTGGGTAAATATCATGCATCTGTTGATTGTGCTGAAAAGGTGGTTACATTTTCTATTCCTGATGTTCTTAAATTTACTTTTAAAACTGTTCCCTGGGGTAGAGAGATTCATATTATTTATTATGTGAAGGCTAGGAGGTTATTGAATCGTGGTTGTGTGGGATTCTTGGCCAGTGTTCTTGATACTACTAAATGGTTGCCTGAAATAGAGGATATGCCTATTGTCAAAGAATTTCCTGATGTGTTTTCTACTGAGTACTCTATGCCTCCTGACCGGGAATCAAGTTCTGTATTGACTTACTTCCAGGTACAGCTCCTATATCTGAGGCACCTTACATAATGGCTCCAGTTGTTTTCATGGATATGATGAATCGGGTTTTCAAACCTTATCTTGATACCTTCGTGGTTGTCTTTATCGGTAATATCCTTGTTTATTCTAAATCTCGAGAGGAACATGAACAATATTTGCGAATGGTTTTGTCTGGGCTCCGAGGGAAGCAGTTATTTGCGAAATTTTCTGGGTTTAGTGGAGTATTATCGAAGATTTATTGAGGGGTTTTTCAAGATTTCTACACCATTCACTCAGTGGACTTAAAAGAATGTACCATATATGTTGGATGAAAAATGTCAAGTCAGTTTTGAGGAATCAAAGAAGAGATTGACCACTGTACTGATTCTTGCGTTACCTAATGGGAATGATGGTTATTTACAGTGATGCTTCGAGGAAGTCAACTTCTTGTGAACAGAACTATCCGACCCATGACATGAAACTTGTTGCGATTGTTTTTGCGTTACATAAGTGGAAACATTATCTTTATGAAACAATGTTTGAGATTTTTCCAAATCGACAGCGTAGATGAATGGAACTTTTGAAGGATTATGATTGCACCATATCTTATTATCTGGGCAAGGCAAACATGGTTGTAGATACTATTAGTCAGAAATCTTACATAGTTTCGAGGATGGTCCGAGGGTAGAAGATGTTAGAGGATGTACGGGATTGGTGTCTACATGAATTGAGACATGGGGTGATAATTGCGAATATTCGGGATTTGCTAATCTTAATTCAACGGATAAAAGATGCTCAACAGAATGACCTCGTGTTGAGAAAGATAGTGGATAAACCAAAGATAGAAAAGTTGAAGATATTTCTTTTAGTCTTGAAGGAGTATTAACTTATAGAGGGCAGTTATGTGTACCAACATTGATGGAATTAAACATCAAATTCTTGATGAGGATTACGAGTTCAAGTATATTACTTATCCCGAGAGTACCAAGATGTATCATAATTTGAAGCAGCATTTCTAGTGGAATAATATGAAATGGGGAATAGTGGATTACGTATCAAGTGTTTGATTTATCAACAGGTTAAAGCTGAACATCAAAGACTCTCAAGTCTACTCCAACCTCTAAAGATACTTGAATGGAAATACATTTGGTTATTTGATTCGTGTGGTAAGTAACCCTAAAATTCAGGACGAATTTTCTTTAAGGGGGAGTGATTGTAATGACCCTAAAACCCGTCCCTATTTATTTTATATTTTTGGGGATTTTAATTTGAATTTATGTGTGCATTTTATGTGTTGCATCATATTTTATGACTTGCTCATATAGTTAGATTAATTGTGTTATTTATTTAGTTAGTAGTAATAATGATTAAAGAAGTTAAAAGATTAAGTTGAAACTTTAGGGTCCAAAGTGTAACTTCAAAGTTCAGGGGTTTAGTTGCTCAACTTGAAAGTAGAAGGACCAAAGTAAAAATTAGATAAAGATTTTTTTTATAAAAGCAAACTTATCTCATCTCTCTCTGCGCATAGAATAGTCACACACACACACACACTAACTTTTCTACTCTCTCTGTTCTACGAAGAAGAGAAAGAAATGGGTAAGTTCATTTCATTTTGATTTTATATCTTTTTAATTACTTACCCGTTTTAAAAACTAATTATATAAAAATGATCAGGGCGTTGAGTAGGTCATTTCTACCCGAACAAAACATATTTCTGCGATACTTTCTCCGGAAATAGGTAAGTTACTAATTCCCCTTAAATACTAAAATGGTCATATACTTTCTATATGTGTAATATGTGGTGAAATTATTGTGAAAATAATTTATTTGTGATACTTGTTTATTTGGGACAAAAGGAGTATAATTATACTGGGTAAGTGACTTGGTTTATATGCTAGGATGTATATGGAGTATGTTTATATACTTGAGAATGTTAGTATAAGTGTTTGAAAGTATACTCATACTCGTGGGACGGTAAAATATTAACTTGAGTTAAATGTTAAATAAGTATATTATAAAAATTATACTATTATTCGTGGGACGGGAGTTGAGTTTTCTTGTCTTTAAATGTTAGGATGGAAGTATATATAGGTACTCCTAAGATTTAGAACGAAAGGAGTGAAAATCGGACCCCAAAACAGGGAGTTTGAATGTGTGCGGCCGAACATTTTATAAAATTGTCCGTTTTACGTTCAATCTTCCGGAGTCCATAACTTCTTCGTCCGGACTCCGTTTTGGACATGTAAACTATCGTTGGAAAGCTCTTTTCGAGTACTATGAAATGGTTCTATTGGACACTTGGTTCCAGATCAGAATGGTTGTCTTTTTGTTGAGGTTTAAGATCAAGGTGTAGTCTCGGTCTAGTTTTCGTAGTACTATTCTAGTTGACTTAGTTGGGCACCGTGGAACACTCTAGTGTTTGTTAATAGTTCCTTTTAGAAAAAATGAGTTGGGATGTGGAATTTAACTAAGTATTAAATGGGTATTATGGAACATCCTTTTGATGTGTTTTGGATTAATTGTGAATGGGTGCAAGCTTGTGAGGTGACTTAATGTCATTAATAAAGGATTGTGTTGTGACCTAATGTCAATGTTGTGAACTCTTTTATGAGTAACGTGTTTGCATCTTTTGAAGTGTTTGGCTTGGTTCCTTATTTTAGAATCATTGCCCTAGTTGTTGTTGTTTAGCAAGTATTTAATAATGTGCTTTCGTGTAAGTCCAGCTGGTCTTGTGTTGTTGAGTCGGGCAGTGGGAAAATTATAGGGGTACAAGTTAAGTTCCCTATAAGGTTTTCCATTGGTACCTTGAGTCGGGCAGTGGGAGAATTATAGTGGCACACAAGCCAAGTTCACTATAAGGTTGTCCACTGGTACCTTTATCCTCAGTCCAGATTGGCCTTGGATGGGATGAACTCGCTCCCTTGCGTGAGCATTTAGGGGTATGACTTTGTGTCATTTTCACCCGCTATTGTTGTTGTTGTGTTATATGGTTCCGGAACCTGCTTCAGCTATTGATGCTGCCACGTTGTTACTTTGGTTCTATTGTTTACTGTTTTTGATAAAAGCAAGTCCAGGGGATAGGACACTTTGGCACGGGAGGACGTTGAAAGTGGTAAGAGTTGGGTTTTGCTTTGTCAAGGTTACATTACATAAATGTATAACCTTTTTGGTAGAGTTTCCTTGACTTCATCGTCTTGTAACACCTATATTTTGGATAATGTTGGTGTGAGTACATTTGTATAAAGGTTTGTAAGCCTTCAGGCTAAATAGTTTCGTTTGTGAAAGTTTGTTTGAAAGTCAGTGGAAGTCTTTGAACTTCAAGTGTGGATTTGTTAAACTTTATGAAAGTATATCTCCCTCGTTCACCTCTTCTGATGCAGCTATAGTAGACTCTGCAAGCGTCTTTCCTTAGAGGAAATACAAGGAGCCCCGCTTAAGACCTTTCAGCATCACTTCTGAACCATTACAGACACTAACTTCTCCACCTTTACCTTTGAAACTGAACCCTTTGCTGTCTAACTGACTAAGAGAAATCAGATTCTTTGTCATATGCGGAACGTGTCGAACCTCGTTCAAAGTGACAACCCTACCATCATGAGTCCTGACCTTGATCGAACCAATACCGACAACCCTTCAGACTTCACTGTTAGCCATGCTTATATCACCGCCAACTATCTGCCTATAACCGGTAAACCATTCTCTCCTAGGACTGATATGGTAAGACGCTCCTGAATCAAGAATCCACGCATCAGATAGCATAATCCTCATCTGGACTGCAATCTCTAGCCGTCATGGCCTCTGCTGTGACTGGTGCTGTTGGTCCCAAAGACACAACAAGGGTATGAAAAGAGGCTAGAGGGGGGGGGTGAATAGCCTATTAAAATTTCAACCCTTTTTCAAATTCAACCAAGTGCTTACTCTTGAATATGCGGTCAAGTTAAAACCACACGGTCAAGGGGTAATATGCACAGCGGAAGTTTTCGTTAGAAATGGGAAAGGTTGGTTTTGACTAAAATCTCTAAGTAGGAATACCAGCACTCACGGTCAACCAGGTAGCGGTCGAGTGAGTCTGGTCGAGGGTGAAGTGCGGTCAAGAGATTGCGGTCAAGAGGTTGAGATTTGAAAGTTGTTGTCTTAGAAGTTTTTGGCAAAAGACAAGTTAGTCAGATTTTAACTTAGGCAATGTGGAGAACAAACAAACACAATTCACAACAAGTTATTAAATCTGAAAGATCAAAACACTAAACGACAAACAAAGTTAATATGAACAATGAAGAACAAGATGAACAATACTTGAAAGTAAATTTGCAGAAAGTAAAATGACACAAGTATTTGGAAAGGTTCGATCTGTTGAAAAGATCTACGTCCTTTACCAAGATGTCAGTCTTGGATTTTGAATGGAGGTATATATTGATTCTTGAGTGTACAGATTACAGAGATGAAGTATTGAATCAACACCTACTTTCTATGAAGAACAAATCCTAGACTTAGACCAGTGTATCCCTTTTGATTCAATCTAAGTGATTGATCAATTGGGGTGAGTGTGTGTAAGAATCTGAAGCTCTTTGAAATCTATATGATTTAGAGCCTAAAGAATCTTATGTGTTAAAAGGCTTGAGATGACTTGAATGTTGCTGGAGATCTTTGAAGGTTTGAAGGTGAGTTCTTTGAAGATTCAAAGGATTCTGGAAATTTTGAGTATGATCTTCAATCACCAAGTATTTCAACAGAAATTTCTCTCTTAGAATCTCAGCTTAGTTCAATGAAGAACTTAAGGGCTATTTATAGCCTTGAATGAGAAAATAGCTGTTGGATTTACTTGGGCTCCAAGTTGAAGGACAATGAGCTGTTGAATTCTGATTGGAGCTCAATCTGAGTTTGTCCTTTTTGCAGATAAGAGGTGGTCCCACTTAGATGAATTTCAAATTTGAATTACTTGGGATCCAAGTTCTGCAACGTTCTAAACTAACCATAGTTTGATACAAGTGACCATGGTTAAGTTTGAACATACTTGGGTTCTTGAACTTCTGCTCATCTGCGGTCAAGACTTGCGGTCGAAGCTCTTGAGGTCAATATGCCTAAGGGCATCTGCGGTCGAGGGGTCAAATGTGACCTGTCAAGATATGCCACAGCTTCACGGTCACTGACTTCCGGTCAAGTGATTCACGGTCCAGTGGTCTTCCACAGTCAGGTGGTCTACCACGGTCAAGTGAATTCACGGTCGAGGTCTTGACCACTAAAATTCCAGACTTAGAAAATTTTCAGCCTATCATTCTAAAGCCTATACTATCAAAGTGCACTATTCTAAAAATGAAGTTTAACACTTCTTACAATATATCCTAAAGTCCTCAAAAGATAAAATTAGGTTATGGGATCAATCAAATCTAGGTAATAGGAGTGGTTTATAATAAGCATACCCAACAATCTCCCCCTATTTGATTGAGACCATTACCTACTATAACAAAGGCTAATTCATTGTACTTGGTAATAACATGTTTTCAAGAAAATAATATTTTATTAATTTCATGCCCCAAGTCAATGCACACTCTAGCCAGTGTCATAGATTTCTATCAGCCTAAAAAGATAAAAGATACTAATCCTAGCAAGATAGACATATAAGGCTTGAATGCATTTTTAGAGAAAATAACAATAAGTATGCAATGCATCATTCAAGAGGTACTCCACAAAAATATAATCATTAAGGTGAGGAGTGCAGACAAAGAGATTAAAAGTTTTACAACCCAAATGAAAGAAACAGAAATAAAAGTTGTTTAGACAAACATCAACAAATTTGTTTCAAACATGACCACACACGGTCATAATCAAATGGTGGGATTAACCAAGATATGGATCTCCTTTAAAGTAGCAAAGTTTGGTTGAGAGGCCAACTCCAGGTATGATGATGGGGTCTTTGAGATCATTGATTTCGAGGAAGTCCATGTTCACGGTTGGAAATTTAAAGCTGTCTTCACCTTCATCTTCATCAGCAGAAAGTCTGTTCCCATGTCCGGTCGCTTGATTTTGAGATGAGGAGCCTTGAGATCCAGCAATGCTATCCACGGTCAATTGAAGAGTTGAAATTTTTTTAATAACTTCCTGCACATTTGAGTTAGCAATTTCATAAACCCTATCAATCTTGGAAGTTTGACCTTCAAGCCGTTGGGTGTGGACTTGCATAGCTTGCTTCATAGCTTCTATCTTTGGCGTAACTTTTCTGGCGACCGATAACAAACCAACAGAAACACTTGCGTTGATTTCCGCTTTGAGAGAGGTCTTGACCTTATCCATCTTTTCAAAGAGAAAATTTTTGTTGCCCGTCATCACCTTTGACATTTCTTTGCCAGCTACATCAATTGTTTTGACCAGTGAACGGTCAATGGAATTGGATTGTGCCTTGAGTTCTTCTTTAAGATCAGCACGGGTGAGAGAAGGGTAGAAGTAGATGCGGTCAAGGCAATGTTGGGATTCACGGTAGCTAGGCTTTCAAGGATAGCCTTTGTTATGATCTGACTCTCCCCCTTAATGGTCTCAACAACAGAAGTCTTGAGCTGATCAACCTCATTCTGCATCTTAATCTGGTTTGCAGCAAGCTTTGCAATCTCACCTTGAGTATCAAGGTTGATCTGAGTCAAGAACTCAATAGCAGTTAAATGTGAGCAATTTGATCAACCGTACCAGAGGCGGTCGGAGGAGCTTGAGTAGACTGAGGGGGCGAGGGAGCAGGAGACTTGGTTAATACATCATTATGGTCACTGGGTACAACGGTCGCCATCTTGACCGTGACCCTGAAGCTCAACATCAGTGGACTTGCCTTGTTCAGCGGTCACCTCAACAGGACGCACTTTGATCATCATCACTAAAATCAGGACTGTCTATATTCACAATTTTCTCAACATGTTCAACATCACCACTTTCAATATCTTGATTACCAGATTCACCACTTGATTCTACCAACTCCACATCATCTGGTTCATCAACTAAGTTAAGAGTGTGCTTTGCTCTTTGACGTTGCGGTTGAGTAGGAGGGACATCAATATCCTCATCACGGTCGCCTTGCATAGGTGAACCGGATGGAGTGAGACAGGAGATGCGGTCGACGGAGGCGGTTGAGATACCTGGTTTTCTTTGAGGTTTGGATGGGACTAAGAGAGAGATCCCTTTTCTTGGATTTCTCCCCCTGAGATGGAACGGGGAGTGCAGAAGACTTTGACTTGAAGGATTTGGATAGAGCGGTCGGAGAGGACACGGTTGGTTTTGGAGACCCTTGATTTGGAGATGGGAGCGGTAGACTTGGTTTTCAATGGTGCGGTAGGAGGAATATTGGAAGGAGACTTATCGGTTGAAGGTTCCTTGATGACAACTCCAGTCAATGGTCTGGTTTGGGAGGAGCGGTCGAGGCACTAGCAATTCCTTTGCCTTTGATTCGTCTTGATACTTGTTCATCCTCAGCTTCTCATCATCATCATCATCATGGACAGATGAGGACTTCCTTGGTGCGTCAAGTCCTAAGGCTATTCTGGCAGCCTTGGTGTAGGCAGGAGGGATGTATTTTTCTCTTTTGTGCTCAGGTTCACGATTTCTATATTCCTGGTATTGATCATCACCAAAACGGTTGCGGTAGGTAGATCTCATGGTCTTGATATCAAAGACCTTGGATATAGAGATGGGAACTTTGGCATCTTTATCTCTGTTGATATCCCTTCTGAGTTCAGGAATGAACTTAAACAGTAGAGAAAGGAACCTTGAGTTTTTCTTGTATTTAGTGGCGGCCTTTTCAGACATCAGCTTCTATAATCAGAAAGTGATCTAACAGGAGATCATATAGAATCTTGGGCCAGTTCATCTTCCTGCCCAGATAGATTGCAGTAGACAGCCTCCATTGAGTGGTATTGAAATTTCCATGGTTACCACTCTTGCAGAGCAGACCGTGGCCAACCAAGTGACCAATGTAATACATCACCTCTGGAAAGGTTTTCCGGTAGGGCTTGCACACGTCAGTAGATCCAATCAATCTCATTGCCAATCCATCATATTCTTCGTCAGGAGCCTCATTGTCAATGTCGAGACCCAGGGTGGAGGCAATATCAGTGTAGTCAATCTCTATCTTGTGACCGTAAACTTCTGCGGCAATCCAGTTAAGAGAATTGTTCCGCTCATCTCGTCCTTTAATTTCCTTCGCGGTAGAATAAAATTCTCCGACTGCGGCAAGGTAGTGACTGGTTTGATTCATAGTGAAATAATGAAGTATGTCTGATTTCTTCATTCTTTTGATCAAGTGCCTCCCAATGGCATCCTTCTGGAGGTCTTCATAATCAATAACGCAGCCGGGAATAAATGATTGCTCCTCCTAAAACAATTAGAAGTTAGTAAGACTGGTGCGGTCAACCAGTATGCGGTCGAATGACCGAGAGGATGCGGTCGACATGCATACGGTAGACAGAAATGGCGGTAGGCGAAAACACTTGGGAATATTTCAATGACAATTCTGAAAAACACGCACAAACACCATATCACTATGTGTAGCAAAAAAAATGAGAATCAAAAAGTAATTGCTCAAGAACACGAAGAACACTATAAGAACACGAAGATACTGTTCATGGCGAAAAAACTCAGAAAACGATACAGAGCATGAAAATCCATAAAGGTTATACCAAAATGAACACAGAAACCGATTAAACACGAAAATATCATCAATTTCATTATCAAGAACACAATAATCATCAGAATATGAAAGGGCAAAATGAAGAACATTAACAAAGCTTTGAAAAATTTACATGGCACAAGGAGATTTATCAATTGGAATTTGAATCTAAACATAATATTGAACTCGAAATCATGAAAGAAATCATTATCAAAGCATATAATCAACTCAGAAAATGAATCAGTCATTGAATAAGAAGGGTTATAAAGACCCGCCAAAATGAAAGTGAAAAACTGAAAATAGCGATGTTTTGAGTCAAGAAATCATACCATTGTGTCTTCAGAGAGTAGTTCTTGGGGTTTCTTAGATGATTTCGTTGGTTGGGATGATTTGGGTGCCATTTATAGACGAAAATCGAGTAGAAATGAGAGAGAATAAACTGGGTTTTATAGAGAGAGAAAGTAGAGAGATGAAGAGAGAGAAGGGGTTTCTGAAAAAGTGTTTTG
>JAOWBW010001276.1:0-59189 GCA_026119855.1 Campanula takesimana | reverse complement strand
TTAAATGTACATAAACACAACATGGTTAGTGAAGCAAGTGTTCATATCTTAAAAAGTTTGAGTAGTCAAATGAGAAGATCGTTTTGGACGGAGGATTAATGGTTTTACATGTTTGACATTGCTTGTATCGCTGTAAAATTGCATTATAATTATTTTCATATTTAGAAATGTGACACTTATTTTGGAATGACAAAAAAGTAAGTACTATGCTTGTAATGAGACCGAGGGAGTATGACTTTTGATTTGTAGCTATTGTTTGACGCCGCTGTTTATTCTTTGATCCAATTACATAATATTCATCTCTTTTTTTCCTTTATGTGACCAGTTGTAAATGGAGAAAGACATCCTTAGCTTCAATTCTGATAGAATCAGTGTCCTCCCTGAAGAAGTAACAGATGCCATTCTGACATTCTTACCTCTACGAGAAGTAGTGAGGACAAGCGTTTTGTCAAGAAAGTGGAGATATAGGTGGACCAAACTTTCAAAACTAGTTTTTGATGAAACCATTGCCATGTGCCAAGGCTTCATAAGCCTCTAGCAAGATATAAGCTCATCTCAACCATTAATAAGATCTTGCTACTCCATGTTGGACCTTTAGTTGAGTTCAGCCTCACACTTTCTGTCCTTGATAGCTGTCCTGAAATTGACCATTTGTTGATTTTCTTGTCAACTTGTAGTCTGCAGGCCTTCCACCTTGATATTGTGACGGGTGAGAGATATAAATTGCATTCGTTGTTCTTCTCGTTTTGGGGGCTCAGACATTTGTATCTATCGAATTGTATATTTACGCCACCAGCTGCTTTTAATGGATTCCCAAAGCTGGTTAAGTTGACTTGTTGGAATGTGGTCTTTCCCGTTGATGAATTTGGTGTCTTCATTTCTAGTTGCCCTGATCTAGAGAATCTAACTCTAATCCAACCTCCTGATTTAACTGCTTAGCATTAAGATCTCCAAACATAAAATACCTGTATGTTGAGGGAGTTGGTGATTTTTTTTCGTTTGGTGATCTTCCACTTCTTCAGTCAGCTTCATTTTCTATTGAAAGATTGAGTGATAGTCTCCAAGATGAAGGAACATGCAGGTTCACTCAGTTTTTTTGCGGTCTACCTGCGCTCAAGAAATTGGTCTCGAACTACAACCTACTTGTGGTATTATTCTTAGTATTATGTTCTTATGCTTTCATCAAATTTGTTTGGTTTGTTGCGTTTTTTTCAATTCTTAACGTTGATTTCGGCTTTCTATCTGTCAGCACTTGGCTGTAGGTGGTGTACCAAAGAAGCTTCCAACTTCATTCAGCCTTGAAACACTTGATCTATCTATGATTTCCCTCGATGTCCTAAATGTCGTGTCCTGTATTTTTTGCTTGATTCGCAGCTGCCCCAGCATACGAACAATTATTTTCACGGTGAAAGCTAATGGATTTTATTATTTTTCAGTTGGGTTTCGATCATTTTCTCTTATTTCATCTTATTTCATATGTTGAGGATTTTATTTTCTTCAAATCTAGATATATGGTGATAGCGATTATGACAATGATGAAGATGAAGTTTTAGATTTTCTCGAGGCACAATACTGCAGTGGCGATGTAACCTTGGATGAACTTCGAGAGGTTCATCTGATAGGTGTTCTCGGATAAAGCCGGAGTTGGAGTTCATTAAGCTTCTATTAGCCATGTCACCTACACTTAAGACACTGGCAATTAAACCGAAGAAGAAAGACGACTTTTCGACACTAGAGTTGCTGAAAAAAATGATAAGGTTTCAACGTGCCTCCTCAACGGCAGAGATCATCTTTGAATCAGATTAGGTGATGCAAATGTGTATCTGTTATGAAAGCAATGCCTATGTAAATAGAAAATGTAGATTGGTCTATTTGTATTTTTTAAAATTTTATTTTAAAAGTGTCGCTCTTCTTCAGTCATGTCTCAATGTGTGCTATTGACAAATCCGAGCATCACTTCATTGTAGTCAAAACGCGCAAATTAATCCCTTTTCCTGGTTGTCTGCCTGCTCTGAGCAAATTTACTGCAAACTATGTCTTGTTTAAGGAGCCTCAAGCTCTATTTATTTCATTTAGTGTGTTCTGTTTTAAATTCTTAACTTAGTAAGATTTTATGCTGATATTTTGGACTTCCTTTTTCTTTCATCTTGGTGTGTTCCAGGGAGTATGTTTATGTAGTTCCAGTTTCAAATTTCTCAAAGGCAAAGAAAGAACTTGTCTGATATAATCTGGGATGAAATACAAGAAGTTTGGCTAACGTTTGTCTCAGGAGTGGAGTCTGAACCACAGTTTATCAAGCTTCTACTAGCCGGTGATAGAGACACACTGCAAATCCATTCCAGGTCAGAAAAAGTTTTCTACGATACAATTGTTGTTGAAAAGCTTGATCAGGTTTAAACATGCATTTTTCCAATGGCAGAAATCATCTTTGTATAAGATGACCAATGACCCGATGGAAGTCCGATTTTTGGTGAATTATTGAGTTGTTAATCAATTTAGAAATAGTTTTTGCAAGTATTACTAGTACGCTTAACAAGTACTCGTAATGTAATTAGAGTTCTAGTATAGTCAATGCGAGCATCTCATGGAATACAGTCATAACTTGTTTATAGTGCTAGAAATTTACCACATAATACTCGTCACAAACTTTTTTTCCTGATCGGAACTACTCGTTTCCTTAACACACAGAATAGTGAAATTTATTGCTCCCTCCGTCCCAAAATAAATGTTCGTTTTTGTTCTTGATCAAGAACAAAAAACGGACTTCATTTTGGGACGGAGTGAGTAGATCTAAACTCCAAGCCTCGAGTATTTAGTATGATCTACCAATATTAGTAAATAGTACAAATGAAAATCCAAGACACCGGAAATATTGGTAGTAGGAACATCCAATATTACTCCAAAACCCCACACTTCAATTAATATGCCCAATAACAAGAACAAGAACATAAAATCCAAACCTAATAAGTAAGAACAAAAAGATATGAACACCCACAAGCCTGTGTCATCAGCCTTTGCTAACTGCAAATTTAAATTCAGAAATTAAAAAAAATAAAAAAAAAATAAAAAAGAAAAGGGACCACCATCTCATCATAACCATTAAGAACCTTTGCCATTCTTCCCACAATGGCCACATAAATATGCTGTGTATATTGTACTATGTCTTACAGAGCCTAATGGTCCTCCCCTCTCAGTGAGACCACATGCATGCAATCCTCTGTCTATCTCTAGTTTCTATCACTTAGCTTCTTTTTTTTTTTTTTTTTTTACGCAGCCCTACTTCTATACACTTCACTTTCATTGTATTAACTCCCTTGACTTGTATTCCATACAAGAAAGACCAAAAATTCGTCCTACAAGAGATCTTGTTTAGATTTTGGTTTCGTTACGTCTCATTTTAACCTGATTGGATTTGAATGAAATCGAGGACTAACAATTTGTGTAGTAATTAGACTATCGAGACGGGGAATCGTTTGAGTCAGCTTGTGCACACCTCAGTCTATTCTAGTCTAGTATGATCCACCTCGCTGGCTAGTCAAAGTTACTTCAATTACCCTTGACCTAGGATGTTCATGAGATTGCATTAAAAAACTCCTAAAAATCGAGATTAAAATTGGAGTTTGACAATTTCTCTTCTCTACTAGTTCCCAAAAATTTGATGTTCATTTACTTGGGACATATGATCAAGATATGAATTTATATTATTCACGAAAATGGAAAACAAAAATATGATAAGTAACATTCCAAATAAACCATATATTAGCTTGTGACAACATTTCTTCTTATTACATACTTTAATTACTTGATAGTGAGAGAAGCACCCTAAAAAAAGAAAATCATTAAAAAGTTATACATCTAAATGGTTAATCTTCTAAACTTCCAAATATCCAAAACATAAAACCCTTACAAAGCAAAGATCAAAACTACAACTATCATGAATGCCTCCACCAAGAAAGCACACCAAGCCCCATCAATTCCATATCTATGATTTCCCAAAGAAGCCATGGAATTGGAATTCAAATTCCCATTACCCATCTTGGAACCAAAATCAAGATCAATCTCATAGAGTATGACTTCTTGATGACATGGTTTTACCCCAAATGGAGCATTTTTTGTTGACTTTTCCCCAAAAGGGTAACACAAATTTGTGTTATTCCAAGCCCCAAACCTTCTCCCCATTTTCCCATAAAATTCTTCAGAGAATTTAAGCTTCCCTGTCAGATTATTTCCATTTACATATAGTGCACTTACACTAGGCAATTCTGCTAGCTTTGATGAAAGTTCCCCTGAGAGATTGTTTTCATTGAGACCCAAGAATCTTAAATTCTTTAACTCAGCAATGGACTCTGGGATTTCACCTGTCAAACCCATATTGGAGAAGTCCAATGTGACAAGGGCAGAAAGGTCATTCCACTTGATGGTCAACAAGTCTCCCCCTTGGATTGTTTGACAACACCAACTCTTCCAAAGAAGCCATTTCTTGAATGACTTGGTCAACCACCTGAAAATTTGTTGTTGCTTAGGTCCAACAATGTTAGATTCTTCAAATTCCCAATCTCATTTGGGATTTTCCCTTCTAGTTGATTCTTGCTTAGATCAAGCTTTATGAGTGAAGTCAACCCTCCGAAAGTCAACGGTAAACCCCTGATAATGTGTTTCTGCTTAAATCCAAGATTAATAGCTCCTTCAGCCCACCAAAACTATCTGGGATTTTGCCTTTAAACCAGTTTCCAGAAAGAGCAAGCCTCCTTAAATGAAACAAATTCCCAATATTTCCCGGTATATCACCCGATAATCCGTTTTCTAGTAGCACTAAAGATTGGAGCTTTACCAGATTACCAAATGTGGTGGGGATTTGACCCGTTAGGCCGGGGTTTGATCGGAATTCTAATGACTCTAAACTGTTGGAAAATGCATCCCAGTTTGAAGTAGGGATTGAAACTGGACGATTGCGTGGAGAGATGAAGCAGCTGAAGAAAGAGAGAGTTTTCAAGTGCTTGAGTTGAAACAATTGAGGTCTGAATTCCACATTTTTTGCACAACTTAGTGAATTATCATGAACTGGACCAATATTTAAGTCGGTGACATACCAAAAGCCATCATAGAGGTCACAAGAGACACCCTGCATAAGAAAATCACAAAAATAAATAAATACGAGTATTTATAAAATTAAATGAAATGAACAGTTGGACAATGAAGGAGTACGAAAATAAGATATGGTGCATGGCAAAATGAAATGAACAGTTGGACAATTCTGATGGTCTAATCAATATCGAAATTTTTTCTACTCTTTTTTTTTTCTTTGAATTATATGGCAGATAGGGCTAACATAACAACTAACACATAATTGTAGTAGTAACTTATTTAAAAATGTTTAATATTTTTGTTGGTTTAAAACAGAAAAAGGATATTCTTGTAATGAAAATAATGGAGTAAATATGTTCATTTTATTATCCTAGATGTAAAAATAAAAATATAAGAAGTAATCTAAAGAAATAGTACCTGAATAGGAGTCCAACCACAAGGATCAGGATAGAGATCAGAGCCATTCCACCCTTTCCACAAACCCTTGAATTGCAGAGTAAAGAGCCTCTTGCTCTGTTTTCTCCATTGGAGCCGATATCGTTAAGCTTCCATCTTCTTCTCCATTACACCATGAAACCAGTCCAAGAACCATTAAAATGACAAGAATTTTCATCCAATAAGAAGTCCAAAAGTTCATCATGACTGAACTAACCCACAAACAAACCCCAACTCAAGAAAGTGAACCACAAAGCTAAAACAGAGTAAAACAGAGGAATCCAGTGAAAAAAATACAATTGGCCTAATCCAAAGTCAACTACTTTCTTTGATTACCCAATCCATTTATAGGCTTTTGAGTTTCCCATTCATGAAGAAAAAAAACAACAACAAGATTTTGGTATATTTGGGTGTTACTATATTAGAGTAAGATGAATGGAACAGGCAAGAAAGTTGAAAACAGAGTAAATCAAGAAATTGGAGGCTCAAATATGGATTATGTAGGTGATAATTGAGAAAAATCCAAATGGGTCTTTCTTGAAATTGTGTTTCTCAAGAAACCCAAGATTATGATTATAACTAGGAAAGATCCAAAGGGATATATTAATATGAATGAAGAATAAGGAAGTACAGAGAGAGAGAGAGAGAGAGAGAGAGAGAGAGAAAGCACCAAAGTATGAGCTCTCTCTCCTTGATTGTGTTTTATAGCAAAGGCTAGAGAGGCAGAAAAGAGCAAGTCTAGTGTGTGTAGCAGCAGTAATATGTACACTGGATTTAACAGCTAAAAGCTACAACACATTTATCAATGCTTCCAAAAGGTAATTATAGTTACTGCAATAATAAAACATCTGTTCAGAAATACTATAATTTTTCTGTCTCAATTTAAACTTTAAAAAATATTTGGGTTCAAAAATTAAGAAAAATGTGATGTGTTGTGAGTGTAGATGGTTCGGTAGGAGAGAGAAAGTGGGGTAGAAAATAGTTAGTGAGTAATTGTTTTAAAGGGGTTGCAGAGATGGTGAAATGGGGTTTTTGGAGGTGTGTTTGGGCAGTTGGGGAGGGATTAATTGTTTGGAATAGGGTAGCTAAAAGTAGTGAGTCCAGATCTCCTGTAGTGTGTCACTCCATGTGTCTGTAGTGTGTCATTCCATGTGTCATTATAATCTCAATCGTTTACATGCTTGGATAATATCAACGTAATGATAATCTTAGTGACTGCAAACCGTTGGATCAATTGTGGCACAGAGAAGGGCACACAAAGTGGTACAGGAGATTTGGACTCAAAAGTAGTGAGGAGGAAGATGTAGGGTTAAGGGTTTTTGGAGGGGAGTGGGGGTGGGGTGGGGGGACCAATGTTTGTATGTATGTGTCCATGCAGAAAGTGAAAGGCAGAAAGTGAAATGGGTGCATGTAAATACTATATGAAAGACAAAGGAAGATTTTTGTTTATGGTGGGATAGTTGTTGTTGTCTCTCTTTTTGAGCTTTTGGGTAATTAACAGTCTTCTGTTAAAAAAAGATGACAACAAAGGGATTGGATTTGATTAGATTGATAGTTTTGATTCTTTTGAAAGGTGCTTTTGAGATGTGTGAGGATATATTTGGTTTTTTTATTATTATTTTTATGCTTGTCTAGTTTCTTTATTTTCCAAGAAAGTTGTAAAGAGAAGTCTATTGTAAAGATTTTTTCTTGAGGATACAAGTAATGGTAATATAAGCGGCATAAAATATTTTTCAAATTATACTCCCTCCCTCCGTTTCAAAGTAAGAGTCCTATTTTTTATTTTGGTACGTCCCAGAGTAAAAGTCTTTCCTAAAATGTCAAAAAAAATATACCATTCATCTCACTCATTCTCCTACTTTACTTTTACACTCATAACACCAATCAACTTACTATTCCTTCTACTCATTCTCTCTCTTACTTCTACTTTACTTTTACACTCACAACACTTATTTTACTTCCACCATTTCTTAATATGAGGTAGGACTCTTACTCCGGGACGGAAGGAGTAGTTTCTCTCTCTTTCCTATTTGTAATTTGTATAATTAAATTTTAAAGAAAAAATTACTTGGTTAGAATTTTAACTGGGTGTTAGTTTTGTAGTCACATTGCTACCAAATTGCGAAATTGAACTGTTGGGAGCAAAATTGCAAACTTATGTAAATGTCAAAATTACAATTTGCCCATTTTATTTAGCAGTAAACTTAAAAAGATGGGACCCGAAACCGCTCGACCGAGTTAGCTCCACCCCTCCACCCAACGGCTCCGATCAAGGCCACATACACATATTCATCGTCTGTGCGGCTAGGACGATTTCAATTTTTTGTGGGTCACACCGAGCTCGACCACATCTCAATCGTTGGGTGTAGTAATATGACGTAGCTCCAATCGAAATCATTGGGTGGAGCTAACTCCCCGGTGAAGCGGTTCGAAATCCAAAAAGATGTAGTACTATTCGCGACAAAGTAATAGCAAATCTTTAGCTACATCAATTTTGCATATGTGCAACAAATTACCTAGTATAACGTTACCCTTAAGTCTGGTCTTCCACTAGTTAGTTTCAAACGACACTACTTTTGATGCACTTGCAACTAAGCTCTTGGCATAAAAGCTATTCTTACTTTTCTTTTTAATATATCGTAATTTAAAGTTCTTACTTTATTTTATTACCTAAAATAGAAAATAGAACCCACATATCATTTTTATAGCAAAAACTCTCTACCCACTCTCTCTCTCCTACTTTACTTTTTACACTCACAATATTTTTTTTAATCCTCATACAAAATCAAATTAGAAATGTTAAATTGGGACGGATGGATTACTTAACCCTGTCCATACTCTGTTTCACTATTCTTCTTCTCTTTTTTACTATTTGAAGATAGAACTAATAAGATAATGCTACATTATTTAATTATTCTTGCTTGTCTCAAAATAAATGTAATATTTGAAAAGTCAATATTTTTAAGTTTTTAGTTGTGTTTCTTTGATTGTCCCAATCTATTTATATGGCTAGAGTGACACATCATATCATATGGCACTGCAATGCTTGTGCCTATTAGAATGGCTAGTATAGAAGATCACCAAACTTCACACCTTAGTTTTAATAAGGCAATATTTATTTTGGGGCAAACTAAAATAAAAATTATGATATTTATTCTGGGAGACCGTGGGAGTAGTAGAACTTAAAAAAAGACAATGTTAAAATCAACCATTACAACTGTGTTTTGTGATAACTTTCTCCTTCTAAATAAAAAAATAAATAAATTAAACATCATTTTAAGACGGGTTAATAATAATTTTAGGATTTGGAGCTTGCCTGAAAAAAATTAAAGGAGTACTATAACAGTTCATGGCAGTGATGAAGAACATGACGAACTGAGCTAGCTCGGGCTCGGCTCGTGAAAGCTCGAGCTCGAGTGAGCTCGAGGTGAAGCTCGAGTCGAGCTCGAACCGATTGTCAAGCTCGTTTTTGTTATCGAACCGACCGTGTTCGGCTCGTTTAGCTCGTTAAAAGCTCGAGTTCGGCTCGATGAGCTCATTAAAATTGAATTTTTCTTTTCGAACGGCTCGAACTCGGCTCGATAAGCTCGAATTCGGCTCGATAAGCTCGTTAAAACCATATTTTTCTTAAAAAAATGTCTAAGCTCGAGCTCGGCTCGTTAAAACTCGAGTTCGATATCGACTCGAGTTGTTCGCGAGCAGCTCGCAAGCTCGATTCGACTCGAGCTCGAACAAACAAGTGGGCTCGAGCTCGATAAGTTTTAAACGAGCTCGAGCTCGACACCTCAAAGCTCGACTCGACTCGTTTACAGCCCTAAGTGTGCCCAAATGGTACATAATTAATCCAATGAGTCTAAGACGGTCTTTACATATGAGTATGACTGCAAACCATATTATCATCCCTTGAGCTTTTTTCAGTACTAATTTCAGACATCATTTATCTCTCTTCCAAGTGTAATAGTCTTAGTATTATAAAAGTAGATAGGAAATAAAAGTAGATAGGAAAGTAGTTCAATTTGCGCATATTAATGCTAAATTTGCTAGGAATATGTATCATCACTTTATTGGCCCCGAGCCAAGTTTTCTAATAACATAAGTAGAGAAATTAGTCAAAAAAAAAATAAAAAAATTCACTTCTATTCCTTTACTCTGCTATTTTTTTTCAAAAACAAGATAAGTACTATTTCCGCCTCTTAACATTTTGTGTCTCAATTTTGTGAAAAACTAGTAAAAAAAACGCGTTTTACCCTAATCTTAGGGTAAAACGTGTTTTTTAAATGAGGCGGTGGCATTTTTGTAATAAACTAGAAGTTGTTTCAACGCACGCGGTGGCATTTTTGTAATAAACTGGAAGTTATCGTAACTGCCAATGTTAGTTTTAAGAAGTGTCAGTGATATTACACTGGCACATATTAACATAGACACTGGCACTTTTTATAACTACCAGTGCCAGTGCTAAAAAAGTGCCAGTGTATGTGCCTGGCACTTTTTAACACTAACACTGGCACTTATGAAAGTACCAGTGTCTATGTTTTATGAGTGCCAGTGTTCAAGCCTGCCAGTTTTTGATATTAACACTGGCATTTTTCTGGAAAAACACGTTTTTTCTATCCTTAGGGTAAAACATGTTTTTCACAAGATCTACTCCTCAATTTTCTCAAAAAAAAAAAACAAAAACAAAAACAAAAAAAACATTTTGTGTCTCAATGGTAAGTCACAATTCCTAAAATATGTTTTTTTTTTTTTTTTTACTTTTTCTATAAAAAAAATTAATTGATCCTACCTCACTTATCATAAGTAATACTCTCTCCGTCTCTCTTTAACTTACAAATTTTGTGTTAGGCACATTATTTAAGGAAAAAGTGAAAAAGTTGATGTGTTGTGAGCAGTGGCGTATCCAGGTTTTACAGTGAGGGGGTCAAAAAAGTTATATAAAAAGATTTTAAAAAAAATTACACTATTAAAAAAAAACAATAAAAAAACTCACATATAAAGCCTTTTTTCACATGAATTCAAATCTTGAAATAGTTTTTGAGCATTGTTTGAAAATGTGTACAAAACAAATTAACAGGGCCACCGGCCATAAAACCACAACAAGGCCACTGGCCATAAACAATCACACGAGCAAGGACACAAACAAGACAACAACTACGAGGCCACTGGCCATACACAAACACATAACAAGATTATAGTTCATAGTTTCTAACCTTCGGGACGGGGGAGCCTCATTCGCCTTAGAGTCAGAAGTAGACGGCCCACATGATCTTTTCAAACTTCGAGGAGGACCCATTTTTCTGTAGAGAACAAGCTTCAACAAAATTTTACCTTCAATAAATGACGACATCATGGGAATTAGAATAGTAGCATCCTGCAAAACAGAATCTGAGTCAAGATGTTATAGCAAAAATCATGACTGGTACAAGATGACGGCATGAGAATTCATCAATGAGGAACCTTGAGTTTAGTTTCATAAAAACGTTTAACAGTGGCCACTAGATCAGCAGATGGTGTCGTCCCTTCAGCCAATATATGGAGCACCTTGAAGGAAAATAAACACCAACTCAGTAAAATCAAGCAATCTAATAAAGAGTGGAAGAAGTCAGAACTATTTCGCACAAGTCCAACACTGCAGACCAAAATGATGAAAAGGAAAGAACAAAATCGCCGACTAAGAAATACATTGAAATAGTTACAGAGGATAATTACGAGTTCTGGTTTATGGGATTTGTAAGGTACGAGAAAGAATTCAACAACCTTCAGAACGCTATTTCTCTCCCCAACTAGTCAACTAAGGTGACCCCAAGCTGTGAATTTTTGTCGTTTTGAATTATTTTAGAAAATCGGTATCCAACGTTAGTAAATCTGGCACACTAAACACTTCACTAGAGTATGAACAACCACCCCTCATCAGGTTATCTTTGGTGGCAACTGGCAACTCAAGTTTGATATATAGGTATGAATTAAAGCAATAAAAAAACCCAAACCCCAAAACACGATTTTCTAACTAGATGGCCAAAAATATAAACACATTAACGAAATTATTGTAAGCAAGGTTAAAGCATAAATTATTGGCATCAAAACAACCCTAATACTAACCTCAGATCTGAGAGAGAAAAGGATTAGATTAAATCCCCAAATATAAACCCTAATACTAACCTCAGATTTTTGTGCGATTGTGTGTGGTGTTTCCTAAGATTCAATATGTACTAGTGATTAAAAATTGCAACACAAAGTACAAACAAGTCACAGTGGCATTGATTTGAGATTTAATAGTGTATATTTCAATAAGAAATCAATGAGATTAAAAAAAAATCTGATTGAAATGGTGAAACCCTAATTTTTGGGAAATTTAGGGATTTGAGATTTGGGATTTGAGATAGTAGGCGAAAAACATGAGAAAAATTACCTGTTATGAACCGAAACTATGGGCCCAGTGCTCCAGCCTCCGGCGAGGTCCTCAGGTCCAGCTTCCGATCGCCGTCGCCGTTGCCCCTCTCCTCTGCGTCGCCTCTCTCAGTCTCTCCCTCGCGCATCGCACAATCGTCTTCTCTTCTTCCCCGCTTGCGGCAAACTAATGAGATAAGTGTGGGTTGGTTGTGTAAAAATTGAGCTTATATATCTAGGGTTTTATGTAAATTTTGAGGGGGGTTAACTGAAATGTTTTAGGGGGGTTAAGGTTATAACTTGAAAAAATTTAAGGGGCTAAAATGGGTATAGACGGAGAAGTGAGGGGGGTCAATTAACCCCCCTCTCATGTACGTGCGTCCGCCCCTGGTTGTGAGTGTAAATAGTTGAGTGAGAGAGATAAAGTGGGGTAGAGAATAATAAGTGGATAGATGTTGTGAGTATGAAAATTGGGTCCTATTATTTTAAAAGTATTAAAAAAAAAAATTTTTTAGGACTATGTAGATTAAAGTGGGACAACCAAAATGACAAATTTTGTAGATTAAAGAGGGACGGAGAGAGTACGTAAATTGAAAATCTCACTTACAAATTATTATAGTCACAATTATTTCTCACTCATAATACTTTTAAATATATATAATATTTTATTAATTTTTATATTGGAGAAAAATGATGAAAATTGTTATGAAACAGATTAAGTATTCATTTATTGCTTCCTCTCAAATTCTTTCCATAAAAATAAAAAAATTGGAGGAAACCATAGTAGTCCATGCAATTTGTCACAATCACACAAATAGATCGCAAAAGAAAGAGAAGGTAAATAATTTTTGACCTTCGCAAGTTTTTTGGCATGTTTATAGTCCAACCATTTATTTACATTTTTGAAACATGACGTGTGCGATTCACTCTCTTTTTCTTTAGTCAAATAGTAAGCCAAGTAGACTGAAATTTATGGGGCATAAATACGAAGAAGAAAGAATTTTGTTCCACTTGAGACTTTTTATTTTTAAACTTAAGTTGCGTTTGACGTATCAAGCACTTGATGCTTAATAGAATGTAGGGTAATTTGGAAGTAGGATGCAATGATTTAATTTTTTCATCCAACATGAATATGTCCAACACCCTCTTAATGATTGAGAATCATTATCGTTGCTTAACGAATAAGAGTCCCACTCAACACTCTACATCTAGCGCTCAATAAGATCAAATGCATCATACCTCCAAATTACCCTACATTCTATTAAGCATCAAGCATCTAGTGCTTGATGCATCAAACGCAACCTTAATCTACTTCAACAAATATGAAAAGTTAGATTTTGTTGGAGGGGTGGGGGGGGGGGGTGTGGTGTGGGGGGGCGGCATTTGTAATACTGTGACAAAGTACATAGACTAATGATGTATTTTTCTCAATAATTTACTCAAGTAAGGACCACATCAAAATGCAAGCATCACCCTCCCTACCCCCATGGGAAACAAAATATGGCGAAGTGCATCATGTGAAGTGTGAACTACGTGCCATTGTCACAACATGGTACGACATGCTTAGTGGCTTATTGCAAATTATTTCGGTGACAAAGTAACATATTTCATGATTCAAATGCACAATCAAAATATAAAGATCAACGCTATGGGCACAAAATAAGGTCATAAAATCTTGCTCACAAAATGAGGTGGCGATATTTTATTGATTAGATCGATATTGGACCCGCCACACTCTACTTAAAAACACCAATAAAATCATTACACATAAAATTTTGTGAGCAAAATTTTGTGATTTTTTGTGAGCAAAATTTTGTGATTTTTTGTGGCCATAGTATTATTCGAATATAAAATGGTTCAAATTCTATTCACATGACCATGGATGGACCTTGTTTTTAATGTACAGAGTACATGATTATGATTGCTTAAGATTACCTAAGGCTTTACTGTCAAGTGGTATGTGTGGAGGTGTTAAAAGGGCTTTTTTAGGGGATGTGTTGGGTTCGACTCCCCCTGATGAGGTGTGGAAGAGGCCTAGCAATTGGCGCAAGGACGTCTGTGGCAAGCAAACTACAAGATTACGCGGGACGTTTATGAGAGATTGCAACATCAACTTGTAGAGCAAATATTATTCGTTATATTATGTTCTAGTGGTGAAACTTGCTTGTTTTATTGATATTTATGGATATTTATATAACTTAAAAAGTCACTAATTAAATAATTGGATAATAACAATAGGAAAAGGAATATGATTACAATAAGCAAATTAAATATATGATAACTAAAATCCACGATTGAGTAGGATTTATTTTATCTCTATTAGGGGTGTAAGTGGTTTGGTTCAAACCGCGGTTTGAGACCGAACCGAACCAAACCATGCGGTTTGGTTTGGTTTTCAAGCACGAATGGTTCGGTTCGGTCTCAAATATTGACAAACCACTTGGTTCGGTTTGGTTTGTGGTTTGACCTCCCAAACCGCAGTTTGAAACCACCAAACCGAACCACATAACATAAACTAATTATCCTAACCTCCTCCCATTTTGTATCTTATTTAATTTTTTTCGTATATTTATTAGTATATATTGTTGTACCAATAAAAAAAATTACATAGACTAATTCTAACCCATATTTTGTATCTTATTCAAGTATTAATTTCATTATTTGTTATCTTAATTGTGACACATGAAGAACCAAGTTCTCTCCCAGATCGATATTGTAAAGTGTTTTTCTTCCTTTGGCCTCTCTCTTCCTCTAACTTTCCCCTTAAAGACATGCATCTTTCGCTCTTCCTCCGTGATCACGGAAAATTCAAACAAATAGTGAGTTACGGTTTGAATCGTGGTTTGAACCGTAGTCTAAACCCCGGTCTAGACCGCAGTTTGAACCACATAATTGAACCGCGGTTTGAACCGAACCGAACCATAGCGGTTTGGTTTGGTTCGGTTTGAATTTTTTCATGGTTTGGTTCGGTTTGGGATTTTCATGGTTTGGTTCGGTTTGGGATTATCCTAAACCGATGACTAGTGGTTCGGTCCGTAAATTCCCCCAAACCGAACCATTTTGATGTAGGAGCGAAGACTGCACGAGGAATTCCAGCGAAGCAGACCGAGCGCCCGCCCGATGGTCATCAAGCGCCCACTTACCTCATCCAAAAACGACTGAAGTTTCTGCCGTGATGCGAGCGCCCACGTGGTCCAGTCCGAGCGCCCGCTCGGTGCCGCCGACTAGAGACGAGTTTGCCGAGTTATTTTCAGTTTTATTAAAACAATTCATTATTACTTTTTTGTTATGTTTCCTTTTGAGATTATGACTTTCTTTATTATTTGCTAGGGTTTAGTTAGGAGTATAAATACTCATCAATTTCATTGTTTTAGGGTGACAACTTTATTTTATCAATTGAACTTTGTTCAAGGAGATTTCTTCTCTTTTCTGGTGGATTCCAAGTTTATTGCGTTCTAGGGTTCATCGCTTGTGAACTCTTGTGTTTAGTGCGCTATTCACGAATACTATCGCTTCCGTGCTGCGTCAGCTGGCATCAGAGCAGGTCATATCCTGTCTTTTGCATCACTGAATCATTATGGGAGATCAAGCTATAAAGGCGGATATCGAGGGAATTACCACCGCTATCGTTGCCTTAACAACGCAGATTGCCGCGTTGGTGATTGCTCATCAGGGTCAGAATGTTAATCAGAACCGTAGGGGTGAGAGAGACAGGATTGATCCAGTTAGAGATCTAGTTCGACGCCCTCAAAGGGTAGAGAACAGGGATGATGAGGAGTCCGAAGAAGAAATTGTTAATGACGAGGAATCGGATCAAGGTAATAATCGACACCGCCATGATTATAGAATTAAGGCTGATATTCCTTAATTCTATGGAACCATGGGGATTGCAGATTTTCTATATTGGCATAATGATGTTAAACACTTTTTCGAGGTTATGGAGGTACCTGCAAATAAACAGGTAAAGATGGTGGCAATCCGAATGAAGAGTACTGCTGCAGTTTGGTGGGACAAACTCGCGGGACAGAGACAACGGCAAGGGAAGGGGCTAGTTAAAACATGGAGGCGTATAAAGCAGTTAATTTCTGAGAGGTTTTTATCGGCAGATTATGAACAGAGCTTGTATAAAATGTATCTCAACTGTGTGCAGGGTAAGAAAACTGTTGATGAGTATACTACTGAATTTTAGAGGTATACAGCGAGGGTTGAGATTGAAGAGACTGAGGATCAGAAAGTAGCCCGCTACATTAATGGCCTGAAAAGTTCGATACAGGAGAAGATGGGTTTGCATCAGGTGTGGACCTTGACGGATGCTTCCACGCTGGCTTTGAAGGCCGAACTTATGGAAAATTCGGGTTCGACAAATTTTACACCGTTTCGCAAATGGAATCAACAGGGTAGTTCTGAACTAGGGACTGATAAGGAGAATGGGACAACATTTAAGGACGTAACTCCACAGGATAAGAGTACAGATAACACTAGTAGCTCCACAGGAAACAAAGCTCCAGTACAGAAAACAACAAACCCTTATGCCAAGCCAACAGGGGATAAGTGTTTTCGTTGTGGCGGACAGGGTCACAGACCCAATATTTGCCCCACCCGGCGAACGGCTGCGATTCTAGAAGCAGAATACGAGGAGGAAGAAGGCGTCACTAATGAGTACGAAGGGGTCAAATTTTCTAAAGAGGAGTCTGGGGAGCGAGTCGGATTTGTGCTTCAACAGATGCTGCTATCTCCCAAGGATAAGGGGCAGAGGAAGAATCTGTTCCGAGCACACTGTTCTGTTAAGAACAAGGTATGTAATTTAATTATTGATAATGGTTGCACTGAAAATCTGGTGTCGCATAAATTGGTGGACTTTTTAGGGTTGAAAACTGAACTTCATAAGAAACCATTTAGTTTGGGATGGGTGAATAAAGGTTCAGAACTCAGGGTGTCACGGACTTGCAAGGTCCCTATATCTATTGGTAAACACTATAAGGAGGAGGTTGTTTGTGACGTTCTGAATATGGATGTATGTCACATATTGCTTGGTCGCCCTTGGCAATATGATCATGACAGTACTTATCGGGGCAAGGATAATGTTCTGATGTTTAAATGGGCAAAGCATAACATTGCGATAGCTCCTGTTCTGCGTTTTGAGAAAGGGGTTGCGAACGACGAACCGGTCATGATGCTCATACAGAACGAGAAAATTCTTGCCGCACATCTGTAGACGAACGGACAGACTGAGGATACTAACCGGATTGTGGGGAATGTGATCAGCAGTGTTTGTGGAGACGAGCCGAAACAGTGGAAATTAGCTTGGCCACGAGTGAAGTTTGCTTACAACGGTGCAAGCTTGGGGAATATGTATGACTACCACGTGGATGGGGTTCTTTATCTTGGTGAGAACTCGGGGTCGAGTTCTTTAGAGGTGGAGGAGACTGATGTAGGAGCGAAGACTGCACGAGGAATTCCAGCGAAGCAGACCGAGCGCCCGCCCGATGGTCATCATACGCCCGCTTACCTCATCCAAAAATGACTGAAGTTTCTGCCGTGATGCGAGCGCCCGCGTGGTCCAGTCCGAGCGCCCGCTCAGTGCCGCCGACTGGAGACGAGTTTGCCGAGTTATTTTCAGTTTTATTAAAACAATTAATTATTACTTTTTTGTTATGTTTCCTTTTGAGATTAGGACTTTCTTTATTATTTGCTAGGGTTTAGTTAGGAGTATAAATACTCATCAATTTCATTGTTTTAGGGTGAGAACTTTATTTTATCAATTGAACTTTGTTCAAGGAGATTTATTCTCTTTTCTGGTGGATTCCAGGTTTATTGCGTTCTAGGGTTCATCGCTTGTGAACACTTGTGTTTAGTGCGCTATTCACGAATACTATCTGTAACGCCCATCCTTAATCTCGTTAAATATTTGATTTATTTGTTAAATTCTTGACTAGCATAATTATATGCTATTTTATTTGAGTTAATTATTTAATTGCTTTAGAAAGTTAAGGTGGTTAAATGTTAAAGTTGACACCTTAGGGGCCTTTTTGTCAAAGTTAGAACTTGAGGGACCTAGCAGCAATTCTTGGAAAGTTCCAAGTATATCATGTGTTTGCCTGAGAAAGGCATTTCATTTTCATGTTTCTTCTCGTACTTTCTCTCTGTCTCAGAGAGAAAGTTAATCTTTTACCCTATTCTCGACTCCTCGAGCTTAATTATCCCTCTGTTCGTGATTCCGGTCCCGGATAAATATTCGTGGCGTTGAATAGAGCGTTCCAGACCGATCAGAAATTAATTTGGGTCAACTTGATTTTTGACTAGGTAAGTTATTGACTCCCCCTTACTTGTAATAACATGCATATATGTTATTCCCGCTACTTGTTCTTGTTAAAATTGTGTTTTAAGCAATTATTGTGATACTTGTAAATTTGGTACGAAGGGAGTATAAATATGCTGCGTACAAAAGAAACTTGAAAAATTGGTTTAAATTAGTTAACCTCCTGGGTTGTTGGTTTGTAGGAAATTACACTCCTATTCGTGAGACGGTAAAATAGTAACTTGATTTAAATATTATTAGAAAAATCGTACCATTATTTGTGGTACGGGGAAATGAATGGAAGTATCCCTAAATGGATATATTAGTATAATATAAAATTGTACTTATACTTTTGGGATCGGTGAAATATTTAATTGAAATAAAAGGAAATTGTCCTATTATTTATGGGACGATAAAAGAAATGAATTGAGCTTGAAAATAGGTGTTAAGAAAATGTTTGTATACTCCTGGGTGTATTAAAATGTTAATAGAAAGTTACTCCTACGTTTGGGACGGAGATTTCTTAACCGGGGAAAGAAATGAAAATTTCGCATTTTGGTACCTTGTGCGACCGCACAAAAACTCTTGGGCGACCGCCCATCTTTCTGAAAGGTTTTTCAAAGGAATGGACCTGCTTGTGTGCGACCGCACAGGACATTTTAGGCGACCGCACAAAAACTCTTGGGCGACCGCCCATCTTTCTGAAAGGTTTTTCAAAGGAATGGACCTGCTTGTGTGCGACCGTACAGGCCATTTTAGGCGACCGCACAGTTACCTGAAGAACAAAAAGTTGTTTAAAGTTTGTATAAGTTGGAAGTAACTCTAGTTAAGGTATATAACCTTAGTATAAGATGTCCTAGCAAGTGTTGTGACACCTTAGGGGCATCAAAACTTGGTTTTAAACATGTATACTCATTGAATTAAAATGAGAACTTAGTCTTGTACATGGACACTTATAGAACTCAAATGAGAACTTGAGTATAAAAGGAAGAACTCTTTTATGTGTCTTGAAAGTGCTATGAACAAGCACTTATGTGTTATGCTTGTCTTGGAACCTATGTTTGTGCACCTTGAGAGCACCAAATTAGTGTCTTGAGCTCGAATATCCTATGTAGGGGATTATGAACTTGTAAGTATGAGTAGTATAGCTCATTTATTTAATTTGAACTCGAAGTATTCTTGGTCTAGGTTTAGGGTACTACCCTAGATGGCTTAGATGAGTGTTGTAGAACACTCTAGTACTGAAAAATAGTCCCTTGTGAATAATGAAAGGTGGACTTGAATCATAATTAAATGATAACTTGAGTATAAGAGTAGTAACTCTTTCATGTGTATTGAAGTTAATGTTTGTGTACTTTAGGGGCACCAGCTAATGTCTTGAGCTTGAATGTCCTAAGAAAAGGATTTGGGAAATAGTACGTGAAAGATGTATAATCCATCTACCTAGCTTGAACTTGAAGTATAAGATAATTAACTCTTGTACATGTTTAACCATCCAAAGAAATGGATTGAGAACTTAGATATAAGATGATAAAATCTTGTATATGTCCTGAATGTCCTGAATGTTTTGAATGTCTTAAGATGAGACAGCAACTTGAAGTATAAGACAATAAAATCTTGTACATGACTTGAACATCCAGATAATTGGATTAAGACTTGAATATAAGATTATAAAATATTGAGCGTGCCTTGACACTAATATATGTGTATGGTAATAAACTTGAAAGAGTCTTGATGTGTATATGCAAATCTTGCATATATTTACTTGATAGAATGTTACTTCTTGATTACTTGATACATGGTATGAATAACCAAAGAATTGGGTTATGGAACTAGATAGAGAATGATTAACTCTACTACATACTTGAACTTGATACGTGTATATTGGAAGTGCTATAAATAAGCACTAAAGTGTAAATGATTTAGTTTTTAATCGTGTATATACTCAATGAAGTATATAAAATATAAAGAAGATATCTTGTCTTGAAATGGTTCCTAAAGAAAATAGGGACTAGTGTAATATGAAGATAATTCATATAATCGTGAATACTACGATTTAAATTAATAAGAATGATTACAGAACACAATATGTGTTAGAAAATGTATTCGATTACTAACGATACATATACGTGAAGTATGACCGTGTCTAGGTACAATGTGACCTATTCTACTACGGGTTTAGAGTCTAAGGTGTTGGGCTCTACTTGATAGTAAGGGTATCGTGATAGACACTTTAATGTGTTAAACGTGACATAAATATGTACGTGCAAACTTGGCATGTGACAAAGTGATATACCCTACTACTTGACTGAAGTCTGTTATAATGGACTCTTACTTGGATTGATCGTGTTACATGGACACCTTATGTGCCAGTGTTATCTTGGTTTATATTCGCAATAATTGCGTACGTGTACTTGTATTCTCGTAAGCACATGATACATAATTACATGGTGCATATTCTCGTGAGCACATGATACATAATTACATGGTGCATATTCACGTGAGCACATGATACATAATTACATGGTGCATATTCTCGTGAGCACATGATACATGATTACATGGTGCATAAAGAATAGTCCACTAATAAGGGACTGAGTTCTGTTCTCGTAGTTCAAGTAAACATCTACTTGTGCATTCTTGTGTGAGTCCAGCTGGTTCTCCTTGCTTGTTCGAAAATATATAGGTTCACGCTTGTCGCGAGAGCTGGGTTTAAGTGACAATCGGGTCCCTATGTATTTCCGCCTGACCCCTTACTACCGGCCATAGTAAGGGCATAGCTTCCTTGGTTGGAGCAATAAGCCTGACCTAAGTGAATGCTAACTCCTGTCCTGTTCACCTCATGGATCTTGTTCTTGTGGATGACACTGGTTACCAGGTCTTCTTATATACTGCACAGCAGTCTCTTGTTCTTGTTCTTGGTTGTCCTCAGCTAGAAAAGCATCGACAACAAATGGTATTCTTGGGAGAAATAAGGAAGGATTCAGGTACAATGCGTGATAGGCCTATGTGCATCTTGTGAGCTGGTCTAGCCTCTCACTCTACTTGACTACTTGTTACCTGAACCTTTCTTGAGCTTGATTACTTGTTGGGTTGGCTTAGCCTCTCCTATACTTGTTACTTGATGATACTTGATATATGTTTAGTTGAGTATCTACTTGTATTGCATGATAACATGACATATAGTTGCATGTTAATAGCTTACTGAGATTTATCTCACCCTTTATTTGTTTAATTGTTCCCCCCCCCCAGGAAAGCAGGGGATAGTACGCAGTGAGGCTCGACTTAGCTGGGAACTTACTCAGCAGGATATTCTTGTTCGAAGTTAGTGTCCTTTTTATTTTGGTAAGGACGATCTTGTATGAGTTAATTAAACTCTGGGCTTGTATTGGGGTAGTATTTGTTGTCCTTAGACAGTTCTTGATGCCAGCTTATTTGCTAGGCATGTCTTCCGCTGTATGTAACCTTGTTCGGTTTTAAATTTCTTGGTCTAGAACTCGTGTGAGCTATCTTAGCTCCCTACTCGTGAGTATATATATCATGTCAGTTTTGTTTTTAACAGGTATTCTTGTTCCTGTTTTCCGTTAGTTTCTTGTTTCTTGTTAGTTACGCGCACCAGGTTCGAGGTTCTATTAGGGAATCCCGGGACTTGGGGCGTGTCACTATCGCTTCCGTGCTGCGTCACATTTGCACCCCTAATCTCTATCATACCCCCGAAAGACGGATGATCACGTAGTGAGACTAATCTTCGAGATAGTGTCATGAAACTACAAGCGAGTAAGTTGTTTTGGTGAGCATTTGCGCCAGCTGATCGTTGTCAAAAATTGAAGCAACATGAAGAGTTTGAATTTGAGAGAAGCGGGTTTCTTTTTTTATTTTATTTTTTCCTTTTTTTTTATGAAGAAAGGGGGTTGCTATAGAAGAAATAAGACAAAAGTAGTGAGACAAGTAAGAAATGATTTTGGCGGTTTCCTACGAGGACGGTCGGGTATCAGGTTGTCTTTTTCTTCAGTAGTGACGGTGGCGGTGGGTGATGGTAGTGAGTCATTGACAAATTTGAAAAAAAACAGAAGACATAATAGTAAGCCAAGTAGGGGATGGCTTGTGCGGTTCCCTGTGAGGAGGGTAGGATTTTAGGTTTTCTTTCCGTCAGTAGTGACGTGGTGGTGGTGGCAATGATTGTGAGCTATCGACAATAATGGTGACGATGGTGCTGGGTGGTGGATGAGAGAAATAAAGTTTAAAATAAAAGAGATGACACGAGAGTATCATTTAGTCATTTTTCTACGGAGAAAGAATTAGGGAGGGTTGAAGCGTGGGAAGCCATGAAGGAGAAGATGTTCGAAAAAATTTGGTTGAGCAAAAGGGTGTGTGGTTTGGGATCATAAAGCCCTTAATATAATATTAAAAATAAAAATAAAAACTATAATAAACTTTAGTCGCACTATATGAAGCGTGGGAGGCCATGGTGGAGAAGATGTTTGACGATTTGACAATTTAACCCGTAAATTAAGTGCCTTGTACAACTAAGTCTGTATAAAAGGTCAGTGATTCAATCATCACTAGATGTACTTTCAAAAACATTTTTGTACAAGGTTTTTGATAGTAGAGTTGGAATTTTGATTATTTTCCGATATATGTGGATTGTCATTATCAAACACAAAAACTGATTTCAACACTTAATTATAAGACCAACATAATTATAAGGTCAACTCTTAAAATCCAGTAACTTAATGATTTCAGCTCTATATTTTTAGAGCTTAAAACATGGCCTAGGGCCTAAGTCATAAACTGGACAGCTTTTGTAAAAGTTGAAAGTGACACATTGTCAGTTAAAACTATCAATTTGTATGTCAGTGTAAACCTTCAATCAAACGAGTGGTCGAGCAGACAGTTGTGCCATTTTTATATATGGATTTTGTGGGTTTGCATTAACGAGGAAAGAATTAGCCAAGAGAATGCGAGACGCCTGATGAACGAGTAGATTGAGTGGAGTTGGCGGACGGTGGGGGTAAGTCGCGGAGACGCAGTCTGCAAGTGGATTCAGTTAGGGGGAGAGCGTGGGCTGCAGGAGGAGACCGCGTAAGGGAGGCGGCGTAATGTGAAGGGGAACCGCATAAAGACTTGGTATTTGTAAGTCAAATTCTAACATGAGTCGCGCGAGGGAAGGAGGAGGTGTTTGGGCATGGGCGGACTGATGGAGGGGAAGGCTACGAGAGGGAAGCGGACTGCGTGAGCATTCAGCTAGGAGATAGCGTGGGCTTAGAGAGGAGTCCCCATGAAATGGGGAGGTCGACTTGGAAAGGGAAGCCACATAAAGGAATTGGCTAAGAGGGTTTGGCGGGTTGCTTGGGCAGACCACATGGGGAGAAGGCAGACTGTAGGAAGAAGCCGCATGGGGAGGTGTTGGTTTGAGAAGGAATGCCTCCTAGGTGAGGGAGGTGGCGAGTTGTACGATGGTAAGGAAAGCGGCAGGGGTGCTTTTTAAAAGATTAAGCGGGCTGTGAATTTATCTGCCTGAAGACGTGGGCTTAATGAGTAAAACTCACTTGCTCCTATGTGTGGTGGGACCACCATTAAAGGCTTGAAGCCAAGACAACTCTTATAGATAAGTCGGCGTGTGAATAGACAGACAATTCGGACAAGCGTGTGATGCTCGCGGAAGTAAACGAGTCAGAGGAGCGAGCCGCTGGGATGTCCGTCCAAGCAAGTCGCTTGCTTGGAGGTCATGATAACGGCTCAACAAACTGACATTCAGATCACTGGTTCAAATGACGAAGTTACCTTTTCATGTCCCACTGAGCATGTACCACTTAGAGTGGTGGTAACAAATAAAGCAGTGCTCCGAAAGGAGTGGGTGACACGTGGCATCTTTATCCCCTTGGTCAAGACTATAAAAACTCTTCATCAACACAAGCACTTGGTGCTCATTTTTTTCTCTCATCCTTGAACTCTCTCATTTTCTTGTTCTTATTATTGATCTCAGTCACCGGAATACTTATTCTCACGCCGGAGGGTTTTCGGGAAAAACCTTCCCCCATCTCTAACGGTGTTTGTTTTCTCTTGTGAACATGTGAGCAGGGAGGGAAATCCGAGTTTTCGTTAACCTTAGACTACAACATTTGAAGAGAAATAGTGCAGCCACAATTTTTGGTAGCATCACAGTTTTAAATTTTTGATCGATGAAGTAACAATTGTTTATAATTACTCCTTCTTTCCCAAAATACATGTAGTTTAAGGGGTTGAAATTTGTCCCAAAACGTTTGTAGTTTTGCTTTTATCTAGACATCTTTGACATTGTTTGGCAAATATACCCTTATTTATGATGATAGTTGTCATTGTAAAAGCATTTAATTGTCTTGGTACTTGAAATGTTTTAAGGGTAATTTAGTCTATTAGACATGCATTGATTGTTTTTCTTAATTTAATTTGTGTGAGAATCCTAAAACTATAAGTATTTTGGGACGGAAAGAGTAATTTTAAGTGCACTATATGGTTATCACCAAGAATAATACTAGGGGCACAAAAAAAGTTACAAAATCGTGCTCACAAAATCCTAGGTGTAATGATTTTATTGGTGTTTTTAAATAGAGTGTGGCGGGTCCACTATCTATGCAACCAATAAAATATCGCCACCTCATTGTATAAGCAAGATTTTATAAGCTTATTTTGTGCCTCTAACCTTGCTCTATCACCAACTAAGTTCCCCCACCACCTCGACACTCACAAGCATACACAAAGAGGAACACAAGAGCAGAGGATAGAATGAAGTTGGATGTTAATAGAAATTGGTGACACCTACATGCTACTTGGACCACTTAACCCATTCTATATAGTTCTGCACCTAACTGGGTGCCCTCTGCCCCCCCTTTTGTGGGTACGTAGCCCACAACTAGTTTAATGCACTAGCCTGCCCTAAACGTCCGACGAGTCATTTTCTATCCTCGCCTCTTTTGAGTCCAAATCTTTTGTACCACTTTGTGTGCCACTTCATGTGCCACAAGTGATCTAATGACTCACAATTGTTAAGAGTGGTATTATTGTAATATTATGCAAACATATGAACGGTTAGATTAGAAGTGGTACATGGAGTGACATAAAAAAGTGGTACAGGAAATCTCGACTCGCCTCTTTCTATTTTTCCTTTTCATTTTCTCTTGTTTTCTTCTTAATTTATTAATAGAAATAATAAGGGATAAATTGAAATAATTAAAGATGAATAGGTTGGGTTAGCGCTTAGGTAGGGGCTCGATGTCATATCGGCCATTTTGTAGGGGGTTTGGGGACCACATATCTTCCATTTATGAACTAGGTGTACTTATATTAAATTTAAAGTGGAACTTTATACACTGAATTGTGTTTAAAGTTTGTTTTGTACTAGTCTTTATTTTTTAGACCCAACCATGAGATAAGGCACTTTATGCACTATGTTGGTTATAACGCAATACTCTGGTATCCGTTCCATTCAAAAAGTAAAATTTTTGGGCGTGACGAGAATTAAGAAAAAGTATTATTAGTAGAGTATGTGCTGTGAGTATGAAAGTAAAGTAGAAATGAGAAAAATGAGTAAAGAATAATGAATAAAAAGTTGTTGTGAGTGTGAATGTGATTAATTAAAATACTTTTGGGGTTGCTTTATTTCAAGTGGGACACTTAAAACAGCAAAATGTTTTAATTCGATTGAGACGGAGGGAGTATCTTAAAGCAAATTCTATATAAATATTACTTGCTCTATCACAAAATAAAAGTCATAATTAACAAGTCAATGTTTTTTAATCTTTTAGTTGTGTTTCCTTGATTGCCTCAATCTATTCATATGCGTAGAGTGACACCTCCTATTAATTGTGTTTTTTAAGCTTTTAGTTGTGTTTTATTTGATGGTTTTTTCTACCCATCATTTACACAAAAGATGAGTGGTGTTACTATAGTATTCATTGGGTTCTACTATTTGCACAACTAAATTGTGTAAACAACTTTGTGAATATGTAAAAGACCCTCAAAAGACTAAAACAGCCATTAAATATTAAAAGTAAAAAAGTCAATGTGCTCCATACTAGTACTAGACTGCATCTAGGGTGGGTCTTCTCGTTTTTTTTTTTTTTTTTTTGCATAAACTTTTTCTTGTTTCTCTCATTTTCCAAACAAATTGAGAAAATGACTCATTTCTTGTGTTAATTTTAATACTCACATATTATCCAATTTATATTACAAAAATATAATTAAGTTAGTATGATTTTTTTTCAAATATGTTTTAAAATTATAAATATATCTTCTTATTTTTTAAATAAATGTATACTCCCTCTGTCCCATTTTAAGAGTCAAAAATTTCGTAAAAGAGTGTCTCATTTTTAAGTCAAAATCTTAAAATAGATAGTGGGTCCTACATGTCATACTCACAACAATTATCCACTAACTTTTCTCTACCTTATTTTCTCTCTCCTGCCCAACTATCAACACTTACAACACATCATCTTTTCCTTAATTTTTGAACTCACCCATTTTTTGACTCTTAAAATGGAACATATTGAGTACTTATATTTGTAGTAAAAAAATTATCAATTAGAGGTTTTTTTGTAAAAGAGTATTAAATACATTAATTTTATTTTGGTTTGTCCCAGCTCACTTGGAACTTATATTTATTTTTACTAAAATATTTATATTCTCCCTCCGTCCTAGCTCATTTTCTTAATTTTTGAACTCACCCATTTTTTGACTATTAAAATGGG
Source organism: Campanula takesimana (assembly GCA_026119855.1). Lineage (NCBI taxonomy): Eukaryota > Viridiplantae > Streptophyta > Magnoliopsida > Asterales > Campanulaceae > Campanula > Campanula takesimana. Next base: position 32,261 of record JAOWBW010001276.1, on the reverse strand, counting down.
ACGGAGTGAGTACTTATCTTTTTTGTAGTGAAAAATTATTAATTAGAGTTCTTTTGTTAAAGAGTATTAAATACATATACATATATATATATATATATATATATATATATATATATATATATATATAGGTAGTTGCTCAAATAAGAATTATAATTGTGTGAGAACCTTGAGAACCAAGCCTAACCATTATATGTAGGTAGTTGCTCAAACAAGAATTATATAAATTCACAAGGCTAGTTTTGTTCGTACCATTTGACTTTTTAAATGATTTTAATGAACATATTGTTACTTGTTAATATATACTCCCTCCGTCCCACCTCACTTAAGACTTATTTTCATTTTGGTCCGTCTCAGTCCCTTGAGACCTCCTCAAAATAGCCAACTTTTAAAAATTATATATTTAATCTACCACACCACTCATTCTCACTCTCTTCATTTCTCACCACTCAATTTATTCAATCAACACTACTATTTACCCACACATTCACTCTCTTCATTTTTTACCATACATTTTCTTTATTTTATTTTTTTTCTTAAGTATTGTGCCCATCTCTTAGGTCTCAAGTAAGGTGGGACGAAAGGAGTATAACATACTCATCTATCTCAGAATAATATCTCATTTTTTTGCATTTATTAATAGTTAATACGAAAGAAACATGAGCAATAATTTTAAGTAAATTTAATTATGCTAGTGAACATTCAAGGGTTGTAAACGATAATATTTATAATGGTTTATCAATAACAAGTTTTTAAGTTAACCCAAAATTATTGCACAAAGTTCCTTCATACCAACATACGAAAAAGTGCGATATTTATTATAAGAGGGAGTAGGTAAAAAAATGTACTCAAATTGTTGCATTATTTAAAATGTTGTGAATTTTATAAGTGAAAATCTAGTAAAAAACGTGTTTTTCTTAATAGATTAGGAAAAACGTCTTTAAAAGAAAAAAAAAAAAGGCAATAAAAATTTGTAAATACCTAACACTTGTTTCAAAAGAGGCGGTGACATCATTGTTAATAACTTGCACTTATTTGAAAAGTGCACGATGGCGTTTTTGTAAATAACTGGAGTTTATTGAACATGTTGGGATTATTAACACACGACTGACAATCTTAACACCAACGCTAACACTTTTAGTACATGCACTAGCATTCTTTAGCACTGACAATTTTTAAAAGTGCCAGATTTTATGTTCATAAACGCAGTATGAATCGCTGGCACTTGTAACATTAGGACTGACAATTATTAAAAGTGTTTGTTTCAATGTTTATAAACACTAGTATGAATGACTAATACTTTGTAACATTAGCACTGGTACTTCGATGCAGATGCACGTTTGTCGGGTATTTATAAAAATTGTGACGGTTGATTTATCAAAAGTGTCATTTTATTTACAAAATTGTCACAGTTTCTTTTAAACTCATTTTTTTTAAATCACTAAGAAAAACACGTTTTTCATAGAGGCTACTCATTTCATATTGAAAAACTTATGAATTATTCTAGTTAAATTATTTAATTTGATTTGTTTCTAACATAAGAAACACATTATTCAAGTTAAATTATTTAATAATTATTAGAGCAATTTTATTGTTACCTTTGATAATTATCTCATTTTCCTTATTAAAATAAGCATGAGATATTTTAACTAAATATAATCAATGCCCCTAAACTCTAACTTTGTAGTTTACTAGCATACATTTATTATTTATTGAGAATAACAAAGCAATGATTATTTCTTTTCACTTTTACTGAAAACCAAAAAAAAAATGTTTAAATAGAATTGTGGTTGTGCAAATAGAAAAACCCTATTCATTAACCTCTTCACTCAATTCCACATTTCCCTCCACCGCTTCTAGCTCCATCAACAATGTATGCTTGTGTCCCATATTACCATTCTCCGCTGACAGGGGCGGACCAGGAGTTTTTAAACACCGGGTGCACAATTTCACTACATGACTTGGTATTAAAATTTTCCTTAACGTAATTATATTATAATACGTAAGTTCAAATACAACTGTCTCATACGGAGAACTAATACAAATATCTAAATCAAATTTGTCTCTTACGCATTTTCATACGTTGAAAACGTTTAATATCATTCTCCGTGACTTTTCTAAGCAAATCTTTTTAGTGAAACTTACAAGACAAATTATACTAACGTACACACTTTCAAAGATTTTGGTATGATCAATTGCTTTTAAAAAAAAACAAATAAACTCTCGTTCAAAAAAATAAAAAAATAAACTCTAAACATTTAGGCACAATTAATATAACAATTGACTTAATTTGAAAAGGCAAAACAACATTTAAAGGGATGACTTTTGGAACAATTAATATAAAAATGGCTTAAATTTGAAAAGGAAAATAGGATTTGAGGGGAGGGAGAAAGCACAACATTAAAATTAAGGGTTAATGACAGATTAGGGCCTGAACTGCAGGGGGGTGCGTCTAAAAGGGGCCTGAGTTTTTTTTTTCCGCTAGATCAGGGCTCAATATCATAATTTTTCGGCAGTTAAGGGCTTTTTGACAGAAATCGTTAGAAAAGTCAGTTAAGTGCCATGTGCATGGCACGTGATCGTCAAAATTGATGGGTTTGTAATGAATCTTAGCAATGAAGGACTGTAATGAAATTTCTGAAACTTAGAGGGTTTAAAAATGAAATAAATATTTTTTCTAAATAATCAAGTATATAATAAAATAAGTAATTATCATATATAAAATAAATTTATTAAAAAAATTAAAATTATTAAACAAATTAATCTACTCCCCCTGGTCCAAAATAACTGTCACTTTTGGTCAAACAGATGTAAGTTTGACCAATAAATTTAAACAAAAAATAATAATCTTAATAAAAATCTAAAAAATTGATATTAAAAGTATTACTACCTCTGTCCCTAAATGAGTGTCCAAATTACTGAAAATCTCAACTTTGTTGTACAATTTGTTAGCAAATATTCATATATAATTTTGTAATCTCCTTTCCAAACATCTAGTTTTACGCATAAAAAGAAACCGGTGGAAAAAAAATCGAAAAAAAAAACATTTAGGGACAAAGTTATGTTAAAAAAAGACACTCATTTTGTGACAAAGATTTCTTGAAAATAGACACTCATTTAGGGACAGACGGAATATTAATACAATGACAAATTTTAAATTTTTATTAGCATTATTATTTTTTATTTAAATTATTGGTCAAAGTTACATCTGATTGACTAAAAGCGACAATTATTTTGGACTAGAGGGAGTAATAGCTATACTAGTATTAAAAATTATTTTCTAAATAATAACCTAAATTGTCATTTCCCAATCACAAATTCACAATAACCCATCACAAATAATCCCCAGTTCACCTTCCTTCTTCCCGACATTCATGTCCGCCGCCGCCACCACCATCACTACCACCGGACCACCACACCAACACTGTACCTCCACCACCAGACCGCCACCACCGCACCGCCATGACCCCAAACATTACACCACCTCCACCGCAACCATCACCATTATCGCCACCAAACCACCACTGCAGTGCCACCAACAACTTATCTCCGCCAAACTCATCCCTTCTTCTACAAAATTAAACCCAGAAAGCACCAATCTTCATGTACCCACGAAATTAAACCCAAAATTAAAGATTTGATTCCCGAAGTTAAACCCAAAATCAGGGAGAGATTAAACCCAAAAATCAAAAATCAAAACTTCGAAAATCAAAACTTCAAAAATCAAAAAAAGGAGTTGCTGGGTAGAATGGTTATTGAAGAAGGAGACCAGAAAGAGTGAGAAGGCGGTGATGATTCACTGGAATCTATGGCCGGCGTTTGTGTTCGGCGTCAGAATCTATGGCCGGCGTTTGAAAGAGGCGGCGTTGCTATGGTGTTCGGCGTCGGAACCTGGAGGGGACTTGACGGTAACCGGTTAGGATGGCCGGGAAAGAGGTCGCCGGTGGAAAGATTGGCCGGAGAAGAAACGGCAAGTGAGGTTAGGGTTAGGGTTTGGAGAGGATGAGAGATTACTGTGTGTGTGTGTGTGTGTGTGTGTGTGTGTGTGTTTTGTGTGAGAGAGGGAGAGATCTGGAATAAGTTACGGGAAGGGGGGAGAGGGATTTAGGCATTTTCGGATTTAACCCTTCAAATTTTGAAATTTATAGTTTGACCCTTTTTGACAAATTTTCATTACAAATCCATCCATTTTTATGATCACGTGCGAGGCACATGCGATTTAACTGACTTTTCTAACGATTTCCGTCAAAAAGCCCTTAACTGCCGAAAAATTTAGATATTGAGCCCTGATCTAGCGAAAAAAAAACCCAGGCCCCTTTTAGACGCACCCCCTTGGAGTTCAGGCCCTAATCTGTCATTAACCCTAAAATTAAAGTAACCAACACAACAAGTCTTGAACATGGGACCTATGGAAACAAACTTATGACTCCTAACCAACTGTGCTGTTGTCAACCTTGTTATATTATGCAGGTGCACAAGTAATATACATATAAAAAAAAATTAATGAAATTTTTGGTTGACCAGGTGCACGTGCACCCCCTCCTATGGGAGGTCCGCCCCTGTCCATTTCAGGATTTTCCGCTGCTTCTGCTTCTGCTTCTGCTTCTGCTTCTGCTGCGCTGTCATCAACCTCCTTCCCTTTTCTGTAATCCAAGCACGAGTTGCTGGTGGAACTTCATCACTGCACAGAATTAAGATGTGCAACTTTCATACGTATGAATGTTGCTGGATCTATTAAGATTCAATAAACAACGGTCACAATATAATATACTGTATGTCTCTACTTCAGGAAATGATCTTTCTCATTTGCCATTTTTCATTGTCCCAAAAAAGCTCTTTCGATATTTGGACTTGATTGTGACTAAACACAATATGGCTAGTGAATCAAGTGTTCATATCTTTAAAAAGTTTGAATAGTCAAATAGGAAAATTATTTTGGGACGGAAGGAGTATATGACTTCATTCTTTTATGCTTTCAAAGGAAAGAACCTTCAACCATATTTATGAATTATTGCATCATAGGACCTCAAGTTTAAGGCCTGCAAAGGAAGAATGATATACTCCCTCCGTCCCAAAACTAATGTCAAAAAAATTCAGCAAATTTGGTTTTTTTTTTTTTTGGGACATTCATTTTGAATGATAGAGGGATGCGATTTGGTACTTCTAGATATACTTATCACATACTCAGATCATTATATATTACCTATCCATATGCTAAATCGGTAGCACAAGTTTTTCAAGTGTTTATCAGCAAAACTAACTATGCTGCGTCCGTTGTTGTTTTTTTAAAAAAACTACAGTATCAGAATTTTTTTTTTTTTTTTTTACTTCCCTCCATACATTCTGAAGCCATACAGGGGAAATGAAATTTTATCCTGTTCCAAACTTTTAAGAAAAGACAAGGCACTTACGTCTTGTGTCGCCTGAGATCATATCGTTCCGATCCTGTTCCAAATTTTATCCTGTTCTTTTATGCTTTCAAACTAGGTCCAGATGACCTCCCCAGAAAAACAGCATTTTTGCAACACCCAAAACAAAGCACCTTTGGAACCAGGAGATTTCTCAAGACCGGTTTTGTGCGTAATAGCCACGTCAGCCTGACACCTGTCAAGGACCCCATCTACCCTTGAAAGAGGAGAAGCCCCATTGTCTGCCACGTCAGACAACCGCAAATCAGAGAGTTGGTATATCCCCACAAATTCAACAACTCTTAAGCTTCTCAACAAATTCAAAAATCTGAGTTCTCTCCTTATTAAATTGCTCCCTTTGATCCTTGAGCTTCTCGCTAAGGGGTTAATTTCACTGCCCACCCTCAAGGTTGGGACAAGTCTCACTGCCCCCTTAAAGTTTGATTTCCTCTCACTACCCACCCTTTTGGCAATACATTGACTATTATACCCTCACTTTTATAGAGAAATTGATTTATATATCATTATAATTAAATTCATTTGAAAAATATAAAGAATATCATTTTAAATAAATTTGATGTATAAAGAAAATAAGTATAAAAAATATATTAAAACTCATAAATTTTCTATATAAAAATAAGTTCTAAATTGTTACTAATCAACTCTTTGTTTAAATTTGATAATTTATTAGGCTCAATACTTTTATTGTGATTTTGGAAAAATAGTCATATAAATAATTAATTTCAAAGATCGAATATTTTTTTAATTAGCGTGCAACATAGTAATTATTCGCTATAGTTTTATATTAATCATTTATTATAAATCACTAACCCTTTATATTAAATAAACAATTTTCTATCTAATGTTTTTTCTTTGAATATATTTTATTTATATCAAAAATCATTTTTTAAATATATGTAAATATTAAGAAAAGGTATCAGTTATTAATATTTATAAATAATTTTTTTATTATTGCATTATAATAATTATTAGTGTTAATATTAATATTAAAGTGTTGTTTTAACTTATAAATAGTTAATCTAGTTACAATTACTATAATGAACAATGGGTAAGATAAAAAAAAAATATTAAACGAAAAAAAAAAGAGAGTTGAGAAGCTATGAATAGGAAATGAAACATTTTTTTTATTTACCGTTTTTCCAAAATGTATTTGGATATAATGAAAAATTATTCAAAGCAACTTGATTTATTTGAAATAGAAATTTATTGATTATTATAAAATTTTAGTGAGTTTTACATATTATTTATATTTTAAAATATCAGATATGTATTACTATGCTTAACATTTAATAAAAAAATTACTTTAACTTTAAAATTAATTAGTAGTATGACTATTTCTCCAAAATTACAATGAAAGTTATTTAGTTTGATAAAAATATAAAATTTGAATAAAGAGTGATTAGTAATAATTTATAACTTATTTAATAGAGCATTAAGTTTTCATATATTTGTTTTACTTCAAATTTATTTAGATGGTATTATTGTGATTTTTCAAGTGAATTTAATCACAAGTAATGGGATATATAAATCAATTTATCTATAAAGGTGAGGGTAAAATAGTAAATGTATTGTCAAAAGGGTGGACAGTGAGACGAAATCAAACCTCAAGGGGGGCAGTGAGACTTGTCCAAACCTTGAGGGTGGGCAGTGAAATTAACCCTCTTGCTAAGAACAAAGTCATCAATGTCTTTTCGCATTTCAAGTTGATCTCCATGTAACTGTTTCTTGCTCAAACCAATCTCAAGTTTCTCCTTCTCTACCAGATCCCTTTCGGACTTCAGCTCTTCCATCTCCTTCCTAACAACTTCTTTTAAGTAACTAAGACTCTCTCCGACCCAAAATGATCTTCATCTTTATTATTTTTCATTGTCTCAAAAAGTTCTTCCAATTTCTTTAATTTAGGCTTAAACAAAACATGACTAGTGAAACAAGTGTTCATATCCTTAGAAAGTTTGATTAGTCAAATGAGAAAAGATCATCTTGGGACGGAGGAAGTATTACTAAGCTCTTTCTCGTTCTCCACCTTAAAAGCTTTCTCCCATTCCCGCAGATTTTTCTCTATTTCTTCTTGCCTTGTCTGCATATCAATCTCAAGATCCCTTTTCCGTAACTCAAATTCATGAACCATTTGCCTAGGTTCATTTTTAGCTTTATCTGATAAAAGGGAATGTTCTTGCTTCATTCTAGCATTAGATGTTTCTTTCTCGGTTCTTAAAGCTTTCAACTCCCTCTCAATATATTCTTGTGTGGAAAGCTTTTGCCTTTCCAGCTTCTCCTCTTCAGAAAACAGCAATTTTCAAATTTCTCTTTCTGATCACTCATATCCCTCAATTCCTTATTAATTTCAGATATTTTCTCGTCCAAAGCTTCCCACTCTTTTTCAAATCTCTTTCTTTTCAGTATCTTTCAGAATCTGCAGTTTTGATTGAGTAAATTCGGTCCTCAACTTTTCTATCTTGTCTTTAAGAATAAATATTTGCTTCTTGTCCACCTCTAATCTCTTCTCCTCAACTTTTAACGGATTTTTCTTTCTCCTTCAATGTTTTCAGCTTTGTCAAACGATCTTTCTCCTTCTCCTTAACTCTTTCTGACTTTTCCAAGGCTTGTTCTCGTTTTCCCAATTTGTCTTCCATATGCCTGATTTCAGCCTATGATGCTCAGACCCTTTGATTTATCCCGCTGGACCCTTCTCAACAAGACTAAACTAGGAGTGTTTCACACGGGTACGGCGGGGTAAATCAAAGAGTCCGAGCATCAGAGAATTTTGAGCTTCCTTCTTCTCCACCATATCTACTTTGTTCCTCATATCCTCATCAAGATATTTTCTCTTTTGTGCCATTTCCAACTCAAACTCTCGCTTTTTCACATCCAGGACATCCGGATGCTCATCAAGAAGCTTCTGAATCTCCACCTACACCATATGAAGAAACTTAGCAACCGATCATTGGTTGAAAATAAATGGCCTCATTTAATTGAAATAGCAAAAAGATATCCACCAGCTACTCAAGCCAATAAGGAACTAACCATCTTTGGTGGTTAAGAAGAAGACATCAGATGCTATATTAAAATATCATTACAGGAACAAGTTCTTGTAGAGGACATGACTTTAGTTGTATCATGCTCATGAGCTCATCCTTCCCCATCAAGAAGCATTCAACCGATGCTAATGATAAATCGATTAAAAGAAAACAATAACTTCACCATCACTAATTAGTTTCGACTCTGCCTCATGTCAATATATGTAATTCATAATTTAGAATAAGATCTATCAAAGCTACGTTTAATATCAGCAAACAATTTCATCAAATTTTAATTGATTACAAAACAAACCAAGTACCTTCAATTGCACTGACAATACTCTATCACCAGTACTTTTGCATATTCGTACAAACCGTAGTTTTGTGCCAGAGCAAGAACTATGAGCATGAAGGACAAGCATAACTTCTAATTAATGCATTTGAATTATGACTCTCTGCCTTTTTAGAACACCATTGTTATGACAAATAAGAAGATAAATGAACTTGATTTTCGGTAGCTCATAAAGCAAACCTTGTTATTCATTATATGACCTACTAAATTTAAAGGAAATACCACAGAAACTTCAAATTATTCTCCTTAGAAAATAGATATGATTCTCACAAACATATGCATTTGGTTGAGAGTTACGGAAGCTAAGAATGGTGAAGTACTTACATTTCTCAATTCCCTCATCATAGGTATAGTGATGTTGAAAGAAAATAGCAGATGTATGTAGACACCCCGTCTTGGACATCTCGCGTCTCAATCGCATACATACTTCTTTTTATTGATCTATGTTACCTTTCGGTAAGTTCCTAACTAACTCTGTTAGTTTGGACCTTCAGCAAAGCTGATTTTCTCCATATCTCCCTCCATTTGTGATTTGAAACCCCCATTCCTAATCTTTTTGGCTTGATCCAGGGGAAGCCTCGTGATTGACCACAAACACCCCCTACATCTATAAAAGGACCCTTTAGGGCACCTTTGAAAGGGACCTTAACTCTCTTCACCAAAATTGCTCTTACTATAAGCAAATTGGTCCTTTCTTCTCTTTGATTAGGTGTGATTTATGTTTCACCTTACTTCTTGAAGTAAGTACCTGTGTGCATATAGTTTTGACTGCGATGCAGATCTTATCTATGCAAAGATAAGAAACAAATATCAAAATATCTTGGTAGAATAGAAGAATTTTTACTAGACATGAATCAATCGTTTAAAACCATAATATCTTTTCCTGAACGCTAGATTCACTGTTAAAATTTTTTGACATATGTTCATAACCACAGTTCCTATATGGTAATGAAATGTCACACCAATAGACTAGAGAATTTTTAACGAGCTAAGATCAGGATCAGTATTTACTATTTAGAACTCACTCTTTCTCGTGTGTCCAGCTTCTCTGCCAAAGCAAGCAATTCATTTTTCTTTATCTGTAAGTTGCTTTTTATTGATTCAGATTCCTGTAATCAAATCAAACAGCAAGAACATTAAACTACCAAGCCTTTGATGCGTCAACGAAAACATGAAAAGCCAAATAGACAAATGATACACTCACTTTCTCCTTCACTAGTAAGTCTACAAACTTATGATTTACATCATCCTCTTTCTTACTCAAACGCGTATTAACAGATAAAAAGTGGGAAGATCATTTCGGGACGGAGGGAGTATGTCCCTAACCCTTCTATGTTAATCCCAATGCTCTATCATTGTCATTATTTAGAACTTGCTTGAACTATGCAGGCGAGAAGCACGTGATATGACTTTCTCCGAGCACAAAGAAGACTTGCGGGAGGAAAAGGTCAATGAAATCATGAGGGGTTTTAAGAAGAAAGAGAAGGAACTTGAAGGAACTCAGAACAAAATTGATTTGCTAATGTACTTTGAGCAATAAATTTAGGTTAAATTTATTATCCGAATGAAAATTTCAAAGGTGTAATTGATACGCCATTATAAATAGTATCGATAACAATTTTTAGATGTTCATTAAGATAATTAACATAATCTAAAATTATTGCTAAAGGACCTTCATATCGACAACAAAAAAACGTAGGAAGATCATTTCGGTACCGAGGGAGTATCATACTCAGCATTAAAAGACAGGCGCTCACGCTGAAGCACGCTTTCATGGCTTTCGACCTCTTGCAATTTCCTCTCAAGCTGCATCAACAAATAGTCAACTATGGTGCTCAAAACTATTTTTAAAAATCCCCACAATAATGTTTAGAGTGCTACTATTCACACCCGCATAATTGCTGAATAAACCCGCAATTAATACTACTTCAAAAATACCATCAATCAAAATATCCATACTAACCCTCAACTAAATACACCCCTAGCATAAACTCCCTCCTCCATTTACCTATTAAAGTTAAACCTTCCCCTTAAATCCCTCAATCACCATATATGAACAACAACGTCATCTCCTAAAATTAAAGCATGTGGAAACATTTCAGAATTTGCTATATGTACATCAGAAATCAAGAGCCGATTAAGTAATTCAAATAGAAAAAAACAAACTCCAAAGCAGGTAGCAGTGTAAAAGGAGGTTGATTAAGTAAGCTAGTATCAGAAATCGAGAGCTGATTTAGAAGCTTGCAGAACTCTAGAAAAATATCAGAGTGCTGGGAAAGAAACCCTAAAAGTACAACAAAGTACAGAGAGAAATACAGTAGAATTAAGCTTGTTAGGAGTAGTGTCTTTGAAACTTGATTCGGAGATGGAGTCCAAGAACAAGAACATTTCCAGACCTAGAAAAGAGAAGGTCAAATTCCCAGTTGAGAACCAAATCAACGAGACAGTATCAAAAGTCAACTCTTTGAGAAACTATTCCTTGGAAGATTTGCTAATGAGGGATTTGTGGATGTGGGGTAATGACCCCACCACCAGCTATGGTTCCTTTAATGAGGGTATCAAGTTCTTCATAATCTTGGATTGCCGGTGGCCGGCAACCGGAGTAAGCGCTCGACAAAAGAGAATTTTGAACGCAGATGGGTGTGTGGGTGTATCATGATTATGGGTTTAAAAGGGTAAAATTGGAAAAGAGACGGTGTCTGTGGTTTTTGAGTGGATAATGTTTTGGGTAGGTTTAGTGTTGCCGGATTTATTAAGCAATTGTGCGGGTGTGAATAGTAACACTCTAATGTTTATTGTGAAAGAATTAAGTTTACGTTCATAACTAGTACATATGTATAAATGTTGAAGTTTCAAGATCTAGAAGACTGGTAACTACAATTGACGCATCACGGAAGCGATAGATATTCGTGATTAGCGCACAAATCACAAGAACTCACAAGCAATGAATCCTTAAACACAAATAACTTGGAATCCACTAAGAAAGAGAGATAAATCTCCAAGAACAAAAGTTCAATTGATAAAATAAAGTTGTAACCCTAAAACAATGAAAGGAAAATAGTATTTATACTCCTAACAAAATAACATAACCTAAATAAAACATAAATCCCGAAATTAACCCAAGTCTGTACCAAAAACGAGAAAAAAACGCGAACTGGGAATTCTGGGCGTAATTCCAAATGGGCGCCTGGTGCAACCCAGGAGGACGCCTGCTTTGATCAGACACAATGCTCCGGAAACCACACCAAGTAAGCGGGCACCTGGTTGGTCACGGGCGGGCGCCTAGCGTGCGCGCCTGGCATGCTGCTTTGGCTGATCTAGCTGGCCGGTCGTGGTCGTCTCCTCCTACATCAGTCTACTCCACCTCTAAAGAACTCGACCCCGAGTTCTCACCAGGATAAAGAACCCCATCCGCATGGTACTCATAAATATCAGCGACGTTGAACGTGTTAGAAATGTTCAAATCATCTGGAAGAGCCACCACATACGCATTGTCGTTGATTTTTCTGGTCACTTTGAACGGTCCATATTTGCGAGGCTGTAACTTCTTGTAAGTACCAACAGGAAAACGCTATTTGCGAAGAAACACCATCACCTCATCACCAACCTTGAAAACCTTGACCCGCCTCTTCTTGTCTGCAGCAACCTTATTCTTTAATCACGTTGCCTCCAACTTAGCCTTGACCGCCTCCTTGAAAGCTTGCACATCATTGGCCATAGTTTCTGCCGCTTGACTTATACCGCGACCCTTAGGTAATGGTACCAAATCTACCACATGCCTCGGAGTAGAAGTATAAACAAAAAAAAATGGTGATTTACCCGTAGCGGAATGCACAGCACTGTTATAAGCAAACTCCACCTGCGGTAAAGCTAAATCCCACTGTTTTGGCTTGTCTCCACACACGCTTCTGATCATATTCCCCAATGTCCTGTTAGTTGCGGATGAGCTGTAGAACTCCGATTAAGCGCAGTACCAAACATACGCCACAAAGTAATCCAGAAGTGACTCAAAAATTTGGTGTCCCTGTTCGAAGTAATGGATTTAGGAACCCCATGAAGTCGTACAATCTCTCGAAAGAACAACTTCGCAATATTTGTTGCATCCGCAGTCTTCTTGCAAGCAATAAAATGGGATATTTTAGAAAAACGATCCACCACAACAAACACAGAATCCATACCCCGTTGTGTACGAGGTAACCCCAACACAAAATCCATAGATAAATCTAGCCATATATCATCAGGAACAGGTAAAAGCAAATACAGACCAGTATTTTGAGACTGACCTTTAGAAACCTGACAGACATAACATCGCCTGACGATAGAACCACGATAGAACCACCATCCTTCCGCAGTTGAGGCCAGAAATATCGCTCCTCCAAACTAGCAATAGTCTTGTCTCGTCCCAGATGTCAACTAAGACCAACACCGTGTAAGTCTCGAATCAGCTTCTCTCTCAGAGACGAAACAGGAACACACAAGCGATCCCCTTTAAACAAAAAATCATCCCGAATATGAAAATCTGCGCTAGGATGTTTACCCACACACTTATACCACAACTCTTTAAAATCTGCATCCTCCTCATAAAGTTCCTTCAGCAAGTCAAAACCCACAATTTCATGAGAAAGTGTGAGTAACAGAGAAGCCCTTCTACTCAAAGCATCAGCAACCTTGTTTTGAACACCTGATTTATGCTGAATAATAAAAGGAAATTTCTGCAGATAGCTAACCCAACGAGCATGCATCTTATTTATCATTTTCTGACTATACAAGAATTTTAAAGCAAGATGGTCAGAAAATAGAATAAACTCTCTCTGAACAAGATAATGCTCCCACTGTCGCAATGCCCGAAAAACTGCATAGAATTCCTGATCATACGTACTCCACTTCTGTCGAGCCTCACTCAACTTCTCACTAAAGAAAGCCACAGGATGCTTTTCTTGTGAGAGAACAGCCCCAATCCCGACACCACTAGCATCACACTCCACCTGAAATATTTTATCGAAATCTGGTAGTGCAAGAACTGGTGCAGTACAAAGTTTTTCCTTGATGAGGGCAAAACTCTGCTCTTGCTCATAACCCCACCGAAACTTACCATTATTCAAACACTCGGTGATAGGTGCAGTAATAGTACTAAAATTACGTACAAACCTCTGATAAAATGTAGCTAGACCATGAATGCTACGCACCTCTGTGACCGATGTTGGGGCCGGCCAATCCCTGATTGCCCTCACTTTCTCCTTATCAACCCGAATCCCATCCTCACCAACAACAAAGCCCAGGAAAAGCAATTTGTTGGTGCAAAATGTGCACTTCTTAAGATTGATGTACAATTGATTATCTTTTAAAACCTGTAACACTTGTCTAAGGTGTTCCAAATGTATAGTTCTATCTTTACTATAAATCATGATATCATCAAAATAGACTACAACAAAGGAACCAATAAAAGGTCGGAATACCTGGTTCATCAACCTCATGAAAGTGCTAGGGGCATTAGATAGCCCGAATGGCATAATAAGCCACTCATAAAGATCATCCTTTCTCTTGAATGCTGTCTTCCACTCATCCCCTGGTCTGATTCGAATCTGATGGTACCCACTGCGCAAATCCAGTTTTGTGAACACCCTAGAACCGGATAACTCATCAAGCATGTCCTCTAAACGAGGGATAGGAAATCTATACTTGATGGTGATCTTGTTGATGGCCCTGCTGTCAACACACATACGCCACTGATTACCCTTCTTCGGCACAAGAAGGACTGGTACTGCACATGGGCTCATACTCTCCCTGATAAACCCCTTCCGCAGCAAGTCTTCAATCTGCTCTCTAATTATCTCATTCTCCTTAGGACTCATGCGATAATGCGGGAGGTTTGGCAGACTAGCTCCCGGAATCAAATCAATCTGATGCTGAATGTCTCTCATAGGGGGAAGGTCATTGGGTAACTCATCAGAAATCAACTCCTGAAAACCCACAAGAAGCTCTTCAATATCCCTTGGTAACCCGATCTCCACAATCACAGAACCCAACAGTCCCTTAATAATTATCGGACAAAAATACTTTGCCTCTTCAATAGCTGCTGTAAGGTCTTTTTCATTCTGTATAAGCATCACAACCGACTCATCCTTCTCAACCTGCTTCCCAAAACGCAGAACATGAGCTATAGCAATTTTATGATTATCCTATTTAAACATTAGCACATTATCCTTACCCCGATAAGTAATGTCGTGGTCATATTGCCATGGGCGACCAAGCAAATATGACAGACATCCATAGACAACACATCACACAAAACCTCCTCTTTATAGTGTTTGCCAATGGAAATAGGGAATCTGCAGGACCGTGTTACTCTAAGTTCTGAACCTTTATTCACCCATCCCAAGCTATAAGGTTTCTCATGAGGTTCAGTTTTAGCCCTAAAAAATCAACCAATTTCTGCGAAACTAGATTTTCAGTGCAACCATTATCAACAATCAAGTTACATACCTTGTTCTTTACAGAACAGTGTGCTCGGAACAGATTCTTCCATTGTCCCTCATCCTTGGAAGTAAGCAGCATCTGTTGAAGCACAAAGCCAACTCGTTCCTCAGATTCCTCTTCAGCGAATTCAACTCCTTCATACTCATTATTCTCATCTTCCTCCTCCTCTTCTTCCTCCTCCAGAATCACAGCAGTTCGCCTAGTGGGGCAAACGTTGGACCTGTGACCCTGTCCACTACAACAAAAGCATTTATCCTCCGTTGGCTTGGCATAAGGGTCTGCTGCCTTCTGTACTGGAGCCTTGCTTCCTGCAGAACTACTAGTATTGCCAGTACCCTTAGCCTGCGAAGTTGTGCCCTTACCCATCGTCACCTTCTCCTTATCAGTCCCCACTTCAGAAATACTCTGTGGACCCATTTACGAAAAGGAGGGTTAAAATTCTCTTTAACCGATTTTTCCATGAGTTCGGCCTTCAAAGCCAGCGTGGAAGCGTCTGTCAAATTCCACACCTGATGCAATCCTATCTTCTCCTGTATGGAACTTTTCAGGCCATTAATATAACGAGCAACTTTCCGATCCTCAGACTCTTCGATCTCTACCTGCGCAGTATACCTCTGAAACTCAGTAGTATACGCATAAACTGTTCTCTTGCCCTACACACAATTAAGATACAGTTTATACAAGATCTGCTCATAATCCGCCGGTAAAAACCTTTCAGAAATTAACTGCTTCATACGCCTCCAATTTTTAACTGGTCCCTTTCCTTGCCGTCGTCTCTGTCCTGCTAGTTTATCCCACCAAACTACAGCGGTACTCTTCAATCGGATCGCCACCATCTTTACCTGTTTATTCGCAGGTACCTCCATAACCTCGAAAAAACGATCTACTTCATTCTGCCAATCTAGGAAATTTTCAATCCCCATGGTTCCATAGAAATAAGGAATATCAGCCTTAATTCTATAATCATGGCGGTTTCGATTATTACCCTGATTTGGTTCCTCATCATCAACAACCTCTTCTTCAGAACTGGACTCTTCTTCATCTCGATTCTCTGCCCGTTGAGGACGTCGAACTGGATCAACCCTGTCTCTCTCACCCCTACGGTTTTGATTAACATTATGACCCTGTTGAGCGGTTGCCAACGCAACGATCTGCATTGTTAAAGCAGTGATAGCGGTGGTCATACCCTCGATATCACCTTTCGTTGCTCCTTGATCCCCCATAACGAATCAGTGATACAAAAGACAGGATATGGCATGCTCTGATGCCAACTGATGCAGTACGGAAGCGATAGATATTCGTAATTAGCGAACTCACAAGCAATGAATCCTTAAACACAAATAACTTGGAATCCACCAAGAAAGTGAGATAAATCTCCAAGAACAAAAGTTCAATTGATAAAATAAAGTTGTAACCCTAAAACAATGAAAGGAAAAGAGTATTTATACTCCTAACAAAATAACATAACCTAAATAAAACATAAATCCCGAAATTAACCCAAGTCTGTACCAAAAACGAGAAAAAACGCGAACTGGGAATTCTGGGCGTAATTCCAAGCGAGCGCCTGGTGCAACCCAGGCGGACGCCTGCTTTGATCAGACACAATGCTCCGGAAACCACACCAAGTAAGCGGGCGCCTGGTTGGTCACGGGCGGGCGCCTGGCTTGCGCGCCTGGCATGCTGCTTTGGCTGATCTGGCTGGCCGGTTGTGGTCGTCTCCTCCTACATCAACAATCTACCGGGATACAAGAAACTATTTGACATGAATATTCAACGAGATATAAAATATCTAAAGATGATTAGCATATAAGTACTACTCTCTCTCTCTCCCTAAATGAATGTCCATTTTTCAGAAATCTTTGTCCCAAAATGAATGACTTTTGTGGAAATAACTTTGTTCCTAATTGTTTTTTTACCAAAAAAAATTTCACTAGTCGTTTTATACTTGCAAAACTAAATGTTTGGAAAGAGAATTACATGATTATACATGAATCATTGCCACTAACTTATATAAATTGTAGAGATTTTCAGAAGTCCCTTAAAATGAAATTTGGACATTCATTTAAGTTTGGGACCGGTCGAGGGAGTAATAAAAAGCTGTATAAAATGCAAAGTGAGATGGAAGCAAAGAGAAATTGCATACGTCAGCCACGCACTGTTGTTACACAACCGAGTCTTCAATAAATGCATGAGGAAGTCTTGTGTGAGACGGTCTCACACATGAGACGGATTTTGACAAGAGAGGAAATGGGCTTGCCCTGCCCCACCCATAGGGGGCAAACCATTTAATCTCTCAAAGAGATCCGTCTCACGTGTGAGACCGTCTCATACAAGTTTTTGTCTAAATGTATACCTATCATTTTCTTGATTGATATTATATGTACTTGTTCCAAATGAGGGCTCATTTTAGTCTTCAAACGCAAGTACAAATAAAAGTTGGTGCCACAGCTTGTACACTTTAAGCAGTTAGGGCATCTCGAATGGTAAGTACTAAAACCAAATTTTGGTACCTACCAAAAGAGTTAACATCTCCAATAAAGCAAGCTTGAGGTACCAAATTTTGAGTAAGAGTTAAGCAAAGTACCAAATTTGGTACCTTGTCTAACTCTTTCTCATTGTTTAAGTATTACAAAACTTGTAAATTTTCTTCATTTTTTAATCTTTTACCTCTTGTGACTTTATTTTTATTATTACTATTATTTTATTTTTATTTAAAATTAAAAAAATTATTTAATTTTATTTAAAATTATTTATATTTAATTATTAAAAATATTTAAATAGCTAAATATTCTAAATATATAATAAAATTAATAGTATAAAATAAAATTTTGATTTTGATACCTAGCATTGGAATTACTATTACATTTTATATATGTATCAAAATTTGATTTTGATACCTACCATTGGAGATAAAAATTTGGTACCTTATGAATAGTACTCAAAGGTATGGATGGCCAAAACCGGTTCCGGGCCCGGTTCCGGTTCGGCAAAAGGGTGACCCTGAACCGGCCCGCGCTTACCCCGGTTCCGGTTCCGATTTGTCACAATCCGGTTTCGGTTCGGTCCGGTTCCGGTACGGTTTCGGTCCGGTTCCGGTCGCCCCCTTTAAAATTATTGAAAAACAAGGGATTTTCGGTCCGGTTACGGTTCCGGTTCCGGTCCGATTCGGCATATATGTGACCCTGAACCGGCCCGGATGCCTTGCGGTTCCAGTTCGTTCGGTTCCGGTTTCCTCCCCGGTTTGCTCCGGTTCCGGGCTTTTTCGGTCCGGTTCCGGTTCGGTTTGGCCATCCCTAAAGGTACCAAAATTTGATTTTGGTACCTTTGCTTAACTCTTTCCATTGGAGTTTGTTGGTCCCAAATGGCAACAAGGGTATGAAAAATAGCTAGAGGGGGGGGGGTGAATAGCTGTTTTAAAATTCTTTTCGTACCCTTGAAAAACTCAATTGCAGCAAATGCGCACTTTATCAAATAAGCGTTATGATATGCGCCTAAGTGAGTGAGTGAAATGCACAGTGGAAGTAAGTTAAGTAAAGAGGCGCAAAGGTGATAAAGGGGGCGCACACACACTCTAAGTATTTTGGCTCAAAGTGGGTGAAATAAGAAACTAAGACAAATGATATAACAAACACAACACAGTTCAATCAATCAATCTACAATGAATTAAACAAGAAAATAGTTAGATATGATATGAACTTGAAAGGAAATAGCAATAAGTAAGTACGCGCTATTTGGAGAGGTTCGATCGGGAAAATGATCTACGTCCTCTACCAAGATGGTTAGTCTTGGATTTCTAATGAAGATCTTATATAATGAGTGAGTGTTACAAATTACAACTTTTGAGCTTATGCACTAACTCAAGATCTAATATTCTATGAATGAACAAATCCAAAACAATAACCGGTGTATCTCTTAAAGAAAGATCTAAGTGATCAAACTTAAAGAGGTGCGTGTGTGATTTTAGTATCAAGGTTCTTTAGATCTTTGAGATTGAGAGCACAAGAAAACTAAAGTGTTATAGCTTGAAGATCTGGGCTAAGGATGAAGGTATGAAGATGTTCTTGAGGAATCTGGGAATTTCAAAGGCAATCTTCAAATCTTCAACAAATGCTTGAGAGAGAAATTCTTGGAAATCTTAGCAATTCTTTAGCAACTCAGCAACTTCAAAATGTTGAAGTTATGGGGTATTTATAGTGCAATTCCAAAAACTAGCCGTTGGAAATTCAGGATGATTTTGAGCAAAGGACAAATGTGCTGTCGCTCATTGAGTGGAGCACGTGTCCTTTTATAGCCGTTAGACACATAACACAAATGTGACCGTTGTGGACAGGTGTCTTCAATTTGGGCGCACACGTGTTATTTAACCATCGTTTGAATTCTTGGCGTATGAGAATTTCTTCAACTCTTCAAGTCTTCAAAGAATCACTGAGTGTTGAATTAACATCCTTGAGGGGCGCATGATCCATGGGGCGCATATTACATTCACAGGCGCGTGGCGCATTGGTGAGAGGCGCATGGCGCATATGCTGAGGCGCATGAGCCAATGGAGCGCTTGAGTTAATGCTAGGCGCATACTCATGCGCGCGCGCCAAGAGGCGCATGGCGTGTGGCTTGAAGGCGCATGGCTCAAACTCAAAATGTGATTTTCTTGAATCTTGATCTTCTTGCCCTATTTCTAAGCTTATTCTATTACAATGGACAACCTAAAAAATGAAGTATGAATACTTCTTACATGTGGGTCTAAAGTCCATGAAATTAAATTAGGTGATGGATCAATCAAATCTAATCAATCCTATTACATTGAAACTGAGATATAAGTGGGCATACCCAACAATCTCCCCCTATTTGATTGATGCCATTACCTAATATATCAAGGATAAACATTATACTTGATAATAACATGTCCAAATAAATGTAATTGGTAAATCATGTCTCAAGTTAATGTACACACTAGTCCAAGATATAGATTTCTAATCTATTCCAATAAAGATAAAACATTACAAATGGAAAGATAGAAACAACAGTTTATAACACATTCAAAAGGATATGAGTTTTAGTTTTGAAATGTGTTTAAACAAAGTTTAAACTCAACGCATGAAATATGAAGTAGTTCAAATATGATGCATATGATTTTAAACAAACATTCAATGTTCTTCAAACAAGAAGTTTGAGTGAACAAGTTTTGAAACAAAAGTGATGTTTTGTTCTCATTAATACTCAAGGTGTAGGAGTTACAGATTACAAGTATTGAACAGAACAAAATCAAAAGGTGCTAAAACATGTAAGCACCAAATCACTAATAAAAGTTTTTAACCACAAAAAGTTCTAACAACTTACAAACAACTCAAAAACTAAGAGTTGGGAGGAGGCGCGTCGTCATCCTTCAATCCTTCTTCAATTTCTGAAACGGAGCGCTGAATCTGTTTTGAAAGTTGATAGGCGTGGTTGGCATTAGCAGAAGTGTCAGTGACAAGAGTATGAGTTTCAGTGACACCGTCTCTGATGTAGCGCAAGTGATCAACGTTGATGTTTTGATACTCATCAATGGTGCGTTGAATAGTTTGCTGCTGCTGAGAAACATTTTCTTCTATTATTTGAAGATAAGCTTCAATAGCATTCTGAGCAGTGATAATATCAGAAGAAATGTGATCGGCGCGTCTGTCTGAGCTTGAGTGAGCAGCAGTGAAGTGAGTGACAATCATTTCTTTCAACACATCAAACTTTGAAACTAACACATTCATGTTGGACTGAGATGCAGCAGACTGAGGTATGAAGGTAGGAGGCACAGCAGATGAAGTGTGCGCCTGATTAGGTTGAGCTTGTACCTGAGTCTGTGTCTGCGCCG
The DNA here is from genome assembly GCA_026119855.1 of Campanula takesimana. Classification (NCBI taxonomy): domain Eukaryota; kingdom Viridiplantae; phylum Streptophyta; class Magnoliopsida; order Asterales; family Campanulaceae; genus Campanula; species Campanula takesimana. The sequence continues at coordinate 11,144 of JAOWBW010001276.1, read as the reverse complement.
GAGGAGTAGAAGAGAGTTTGGCCTTGATTGAATTCATCTCCCCCTTCATGGCAGCAATCTCCTCAGACTGATCAGTGAGCATGGAAGTGAGGAGCTCAAATTGAGATTTAATATGAGTCTGGCCTTGCTCCAAATTGGTCTGCCCCTGCTGCAAAGATTTAAGAATAGAGTACCTCACTCAATTCTGAGGGAGCAGAAGGAGGAGGCGCAGGGGTGCTAGGAGGCGCGTCATCAGATTGATGCGCTTGAGTTGATTGGGGCGCAGGAGTAGGAGAAGGAGGAGGAGCATATTCATCTTCAGGATCATCATCAGCAACTGTTTCCACTCTGATTAGTTCAGGTCCAGAAGATGGAGGAGGTACGTCGATGCGCGGAGAAGGAATGCGCGGAGGAATAGTCTCTTGCTCCCCCTGAATTTGTTCATCCAAGTCAGAAAAATCATCACCAAAAAGCTCTGTATGAAGTTGAGTCCTAAATTTGGTGAGCCTTTGAAGTTTGAGTGCGGGAGGCGCACGGGGAGCAGGGGCGCGTACTGAAGGCGCGCGTTGGGTAGGCGCAGGATCAACTGAGCTTTTCTCAACATCTGCGCTAGAACCAGTGCCTTTCTTGCGTTCTCGTTTTTCTAACTCAGCTGTTTGCTTGGCTCTAAAGTCTTCATCTCGTTTCCTTTGAGCCTCAAGTCTGCTAGTTTCCTGCGCGACCCTTAGATCTCTATCCTCATCAGATTCAAATCTAGTGCGCTTGATAGGAGGTCTTGGAGGTTCTTCAACAATCCTCTTGCCTTTACTCTTTTCCTTGCCTGCAACGGGCTCTGCGCGTTGATTTACGCCTTCGGGATCTGCGCTCTTCTTTGTTGGTGCGCCTTTAGGAACTGGCGCATCATCTGATTCAGTATCTTCATCTACTAAACCTTCAACAGTATTGATCCGAATGCCCGTCTTGCGCTTTACTGGCTTCTTCCTGCGCTTTTTGAGATCCAAGTTAGCTTTTCCAAAAATTGGAACATCGTCAGTCTTGTACGCAGGGTTCTCATTCAAAAATTTGACTAACTCAGGATAAGTTAGAAAAAGTTTTGTGAGAAGACGGCAGTGAGAGCGGAACTTGGTCTTTCCTTCATTCTTGTTCTTCACATATTTGTCAATCTGTTCACTCAAGGTTTTGAAACAAAATGTGAGGCCAGTGAAGCTTTGCCTTAGCCATGATGGAAGCGGTGTATTCCCATTGTTCCACCGTGAATCTGTCGACATTACCAGTTTTGAACACGATAGAGGTACCAACTAGGTGTGCAATATGTGTCAAGAGATCTCCACCATCTCGAATTTCAGTGGTTTTGATATTATTTTGAAGAGTGGGAATATTTAGAAGTGCAGCAGCCATCCGATTTTGATCCTCGTTAGAGAAAGTCATTGGACGCCCAATTATTCGATCTTCACCCGTAGAAGGAAAACCGAGTAAATGTCGAATCACTGTTGAGGAAAGAATGATGTCTTCATTCTGAACGCGGGCCTCAATTCTGTAGCGAGTGCGTCCATTGTCATTTATTTCCACTAGATGAGCGGTGGAAAAGAATTCGTCAACTAGGAGCGGGGAAAAGTATAGCTAATCCATTGTGAATAATGGAAGCAGACCAGCAGCAGTGAGAGTCTCAATGATCTCTCTTCCAATATCTTCACCAGACAGCTCAAAGAGATCAATGGTTTCTTCTAGTTTAAAGTTAGCTAGATCCTGAAAACAAAACATAAGAGAATTAGTATTGTAAGTGGCGCATAGAATCATGTAAATGAGAAAAGTAAAGAGTAGGCGCAGAACAAAATATAGGTGCATGATAATAGTAGGCGCATACTATTACTAGGCGCATATATGTTGGTAAGCGCATAAATTTTACAAGGCGCATAGAATGATTCTATGAAAAGCACTAAGAAAAATTTAGACATAAAAATTTGACCAAGTATGAATTTAGGCGCATAAGATTTTAGGCGCATAATGACTTTAGGCGCATGAATGATTGAGGCGCATAACACTTGTAGGCGCATACAATTGTTAGGCGCATGAATCAATAAAGGCGCATAAGGTCTTTAAGGCGCATAAAATGATATTTAGGCGCATGTCTATGTAAAAATTGAACTTAGTAAAAAGACACACAAACAATGAAAATACATAAGCATGTAAGTAAACACGATCAAACATGAAAATTTTGAAAAACATGTTTTGAAAATTTTGAAACCCAAGTTATGCAAAAATAAACGAAGAACATGAAGAACGTGCTTGAGTGCTTGAAGAACATCAAGAACACCAAGAACACTTAATTCGTGAAACTTCACCAAATCAAGCATACAATATATCAAAATGACCGCAATGAGACAAGGATAACAAATATGTAAATCAAAACAAGTAATAATCAACAACAAAAACAGAAAATGGATTTGAATGTCCGAAAATTCGAAAGTTTTGAAAATGGAGATTCTCAAATTTGCAACATATATAGCATTGATTGTTACAATGTTGGATTCAAAAGACTCGAAATCACGAAATGAACATAACCTAACAAACGATTTCGAAAACGGATCACCGAAGAGAGATTTATCAAGATAAACTCATCCGGGTTTTTCAAAAATGACGAACACTCAGAGATGACGAAAAAAATGCAGATACTTTAGAGATTAAGGGTTAAGAATGCATACCATCTCGTCTTGATCGGCTTTAGTTGGTCTCTTAGGACCCATTAAAGATATAAGAAATTAAAAAGGAAGTATATATAGAGAGAAAGAGAGAAAACAAGAGAGAGAGACTGGAGAGAAGAAAGACGAGAGAGAGAGAGAGTCTGGTGAGGAGATGAGGGAGAGAGATAGAGTTGGTAGGATTTTATAGGGTAAATGATGAAAGATGGAAATGAGTGTGTCAGGGTTAGTATATATATAGGGTGTTTATGGAAGATGAAAAGATGGGTAATAAATGGTGAGGTGAGGTGCATTTATGGAGGATTTTATGATTTGACGGCTAATAAATGCTGAATGATCCAAAGTACGCTGATGTGACATTTTGGGTTAAAGAAGAACTGCTCCACTTTCCCTTTAAGTGTATGAGCAATTTGGACTAATTTTTGCACAAACCTCAAAAACATCTGTTTTGGAGTACGTTTGGGGTGCAAGAAATATATCCCCAGAAAATAAAATTTTTGAAAAACGTAAAACGAGGGAAAAATTAATTGCACAAGTACCCTTGAACAATTAATGGAATGTCAAAGGACAAAAATTCTCCATAATAAATGAACACAATAAACATACCTGGTACTTGTGAATTGAATACGCTTAATCATTGAGTAATAACTTTGAAGCATTGAATACCCGTTTGCAATAAATGTGCGCGTGAACTTGCATTTTTGGCGCGCTAGATTGCTTGGGGGCGCGCATAGAATTATAGGCGCAGTACTCATCTAGACGCGCAATGAGAGATAGGCGCGCATTGATGTTGGGCGCGCAAAGTGAGGGGCGCGCTTTGATGTTGGGCGGGCAGAGTTTCCTTGGAACTTTGAATTTTACCCATCATTTAAACCTAGTATACTCATAATTTAAAACAAAACATTAGTAGTGACAAAACTATATTGAATTCTAGTTGAGTTCAAGCATACCCATTTCACCTCTCAAAAATATGAACCGTTTCGCGTCAAGTGCTTTCGTTAAAGTATCGGCGATTTGATAGTCGGTTCCCACGTGTTCCAAATGTATATTTCCTTTCTCCATGTGGTCTTTGAGGAAGTGATATTTGATGTCGATGTGTTTGGTCTTGGAGTGCATGACAGGATTTTCAGAAACCGCAATTGTTGATGTATTGTCGCAGTAGATCGGACAATTTTCTTCGATTATATCATAGTCCACCAATTGCTGCTTCATCCATTGTATTTGACAGCAACAACTTCCCGCAGCGATATATTCGGCTTCGGTTGTTGAGACAGATACTGAAGCTTGTTTCTTACTTGCCCATGACACAAGTCGATATCCGAGGAAATGACAAGTGCCACTAGTGCTTTTCCTATCACTTGTGCAAGCTGCATAGTCCGCATCTGAATAACCTACAAGTTTAAAATTCGAATCTTTGGTGTACCAAAGTCCAAGGTTAATAGTGCCGGAGAGATATTTTATAATACATTTCACAGCAATCAAGTGCGCTTCTCTAGGGTCAGATTGATAGCGAGCGCAAACACAAACACTAAACATAATATCGGGCCTACTAGCAGTAAGATAAAGGAGTGAGCCAATCATACCTCGATAGAGCGTTTGATCAACACGTTTACCTTTTAAATCTTTGTCGAGTTTGTTGCCGGTGGCCATCAGAGTATCATATGCTTTGGCATTTTCAAGTCCAAATTTCTTGATTAGATCCTTTGTATATTTGGCTTGATTGATGAATATGCCTTCATTCATTTGTTTGATTTGAAGTCTGAGGAAGAATGTGAGTTCTCCCATCATGCTCATTTCAAACTTGCTCTTCATTAGTTTCTCAAAGCGCTTACAACAATTCATTAGTAGAACAAATATAATATCATCAACATAAATTTGAACAAGTAATTTATGACCATTATGTTTGGTAATGAAAAGAGTTGTATCGATTTACCGCGAGTGAAACCTTTTCAATGAGAAACTTTGATAGTGTATCATACCATGGCCTTGTGCTTGTTTGAGCCCATACAAAGCTTTCTGGAGTTTGTACACATGATTTGGAAATTGTGAATCTCAAACCCAGCTGGTTGAGCAACGTAGACTTGTTCTTGGAGTTCACCATTTAGAAACGCGCTCTTCACATCCATTTGATATAACTTGAAGTTTTTATGAGCGGCGTAAGCTAGAAAGAGTCTAATTGCTTCAAGTCTTGCTACGGGCGCAAAGGTTTCATCGTAATCAATTCATTCTTCTTGCCTATAGCCTTGCGCAACCAATCTTGCTTTGTTTCTCGTGATGGTTCCATTCTCATCCATCTTTTTCTGAACACCCATTTCGTACCAATCACTCCTGATCATTTGGTCTTGGAACAAGAGTCCAAACCTTACATCGTTCAAATTGATTGAGTTCTTCTTGCATAGCAACAACCCAATTAGGATCTTAGAGCGCTTCATCAGCCTTCTTTGGTTCAATTTGAGAGATGAATGCAGTGTAAGCATCAAAGTTTGTAGCTCTCCTTGTACGAACACCAACGTTTAGATCACCAATGATATTATTGATTGGGTGACCTCTAACTTCACGAATTTCAGGAGGTAAGTTAGGTTGAGTCGTAGTAACTTGAAGGTCTTCAATTGGTACATCTCACCAGATTCTAAATCATCAAAATTTGAGAGTTGAATTGGTGTAGAGTTGAAACTTGGGTTTACACCAGATGCAGCAGTAGATATAGGTGCATGAGAGGAATCAGGAGGCGCAACATGTGGGTGAGGCGCAGCTGATGACTCATGGGGCGCGCCATATGAGGAATTAGGCGCAACTGATGTTGATGGATTTCCTTGAGTTGATAGATTCTGCTCTTGTGTAGGTGCAACATAAATAGGAGCACCTGTACATTAAGCTCAATAGAATCATCAGAATCATTGGAGCCAAATGTGGCTCAAGGAGAGAATGTCATCAAATGTAACATGTACAGATTCAACTATCACTAATGTAGATCTATTAAAAATGCGAAAAGCTTTAAAATGTTTGGCATACCCAACAAAAATACCTTCATCGGCTTTGGCATCAAATTTACCTCTATGTTCGTTTCCGTTGTAGAGGATATAACATTTGCAACCAAAGATCTTGAAGAATGCAATGTTGGGAGTTCTACCACGCCAAAGTTCATACGGAGTCTTGTTGTGAAGTTGTTGATGAGGGAACGATTTTGAGTAAAGCATGCTGTGTTGATAGCTTCTTCCCAAAAGTACTTAGGAAATTTCGCTTCTGCTATCATCGTCTTTCCCGCTTCAATCAACGTCCTATTCTTTCTTTCCACAACACCATTTTGTTGAGGAACTCCAGCGGTTGGGAAGTTGTGATCTATCCCATGATCGTCGCAATATCGAGCAACACCATTGTGTTGGGTTTCGATCAAACATGCGCAGCGGAATTTAGCATTTAAAATTTTGAAACCCAAAGCCATGGATCCGTTCATACGATTAATCAAATACAACATAAGAATAAAGGAATAAAACTAACCATTAATGGCTATCAAATTCTCTTGGTCTTTGGTGGAGGTTTGAAGACTTGATCACGATCACAAAGCTTGAACACGAACTTTGAAGATGATGATTTTCACCCTCTAGCGGTATCCACACTTCGAACGAATATCAAAGGAGCTTCTTTGATCTTGGTTGCTAGACCAAATTGTGAAACACTTTTCCACAATCAAAAGAACTATATGGAATTTATTTTGTGTATTATTTCGTTCCTCAACAAGAATGTCTTGGAACAAAATAAACCCTCTCTCAAACTCTTTGAGACTCACAAAATCATTAGCATAGAGTGCTGGCCGAATTTGGTCTTTTATACATAAGCATGACTATTCCAAATAGGAACTTGTGTCAAAACCGTCCAAAATTCGTTTCCTAATCAAATTAGGAATCTGCCACCCGACAGTACTGTGCGGCCGCCCAAAATCATCTGTGCGGTCGCACAACTATCTAAAGCAAAACTGGTACAAAACTGTCCTAAGTGTGCGGCCGCCCAGCCAATACTGTGCGGTCGCCCACTCTTCAGAATGTCCAGTATTTCCAAATTCCAATTTAGTCCTTTTAAAGATTCGTTCTATTGTGTGTGAACCCTCTAGGATTATACTAAGTTGCAATGGGCTCAAAACATGATCCCATAAGATATGATTAGGTTCTAGCAAACCGTCATACCTACCCAAAATAGTATAACTAGATACAAGTTCGCATTCCTTTAGAATATGTCACAATCCCTTTATCCACGATGTCATTGAACACAAGTCATGGTCAACAGTCAACTTGTTTTGTCAATACTTTCTCGATTCCGAATATGTGATAATTCAAATGCTATTGATCCAATCAATCCATTTGAGTCCGGCCGAACATTTCATCAACATCATTCCTACGAGTGGCCCAAGCTTGACATCTCTCGAGGAGGGACAAATTTAGCTTAGTACTCTTTTTTTTCTTCCCAACGGGATTCCGATTATATGCCAATCATACCCTTTATAACTACTCGGTTAAAAGTAGCGTTTGAATATGTCAAACATAATGTTCATCAAGTGGAAGACTATAATAACTTATGTCTAAGGATTCAAATGACATAACTAATATGAGATATATGTATGACATAGACCATGACATAAATCTCATAGAGGGGTCATGTCCAGTACCTGTTCCAAACAAGTACCCATAAATCTAACATGATCATACCATGACCATTTAGCCTTTATACTAGTGCTTAACAAGTACTAGGGACGGGGATTATTATAAGTAAACATGAACAACAATAATAATCAAAACATCTCTTTATTGATATTGAAATAAATGATAACAATTACAACGTTTATTAAACGTGCCTAGGGCACCACTACCAACACGTTTTTCTTGAATTCTGTTCCATTTGTCGGATCAAACACTAACGATGTCATCTTCTTTTTGGGTTTGGAGCAGTCTGAATAAGGTGGTCAAAATGTCGTAAAATCGTCTTTTGAGATCATCATTTCCACCCATGTGTATCTTGAATAATCATCACCACAACTAGAGTATACTTGTTCTTTCGATACTTGCATGGTGACTGGTCCAAATAGATCAATGTGGAGCAGTTGCAAACATCTAGAAGTTGAAGGATTGGTCTTGCTGGAGAAAGATTTCTTCGGTTGTTTGCCAAGTTGACATGCGGCGCACTTCTTGTCATGATGATCAGCAACCTTGGGAAGTCCTTTAACTAGGTTATTCCTGCTGAGTTTAGATAGATATTTGAAGTTCAAGTGACTTAAGCGCTTGTGCCACAGCCAACTATTTTCGCTCCACACTTTTAGCTACAAAACAAAGATTAGTACTAGAGTTCATACTATGGAAATCAATAATGTAAATATTTGTCTTACGATATCCCGTGAGTAATGTAGCTCCAGTTTTGCCATTCTTGATAAGACATTGAGTTGAGGTGAAATGGCATTCTAATCATTTGTCGCAGAATTGAGATATGGATAATAAATTGTGCTTGAGCCCTTCGACGAGAGAGACTCTTTCAATGCACACTTTGTCTTTCTTGAGCTTTCCATATACAACAACTTGACCTTTGTTATTATCACCAAAATGTTACTGAGGACCTCTTTCTTCATGGACTCTTCTAATAAGTATTCATCTCCAGTCATGTGTCTGAACACCACTATCGAGAATCCATTCATAATTTCTAGCTTTTGAAGATCCAGCCATGAAACAAAGAACCTGAAATATAGACATTTAAGCAGGTCCCCTTTATTCCTTTTGGGTCCTAGGGTTAGCAACTTTTGACAACCCACTCTTGCTTGACCTTAGGGTTTTACGTCCTTTGGCATTGGGAGTGAATCGCAAAAGGCATTCCACGGCCTTGTGTCCAGAACAATCACAAATGGAACAATGATGAAAGCCACCAATCACATGAGTTTTCAAAAACTCTTTACTTTTCTTTGGATAGCATTCTTCTTTGGGTCAGTGGACTAGCCTTAACAAATCCTTCTTTTGAAATTTGGAGCGCTTGATCTAGGAGGGCGCATAGGGCTATGAGGCGCACGGAGATGAGGCGCGTGGATCCTAGGCGCATAATGAGCACTCGGAGAAGGAGCGCGCTTTGTTTCAAGAGGGATTTTGCTAAAGGATGATTCATCTGTAGCTATATCTTCCCATTAGCTTTCCCAAATTGCTTCTTTGGGTAGACATAATGGAATGTTTGTCTCTTGACTTTTTCCTGTCCTTACCCATTGAATTAGAATGTTTTCCTTGGGAATTTCAAAAGTTTGCTGGTTGTAAATTCACTATCTCTTTCAGCACAGACATCACATTTAAAGTTGTCACTAGTTGATGAGAATCCCCAAGCACTTTTATCACCACTGACTTTTTGGGACTCAAATATATTCTCCATAGTGACACGAGAATTGGACCACTCATTTGTAATCTTTTTAAGATCAGTAATTGAGCAACCAATTCATCGTTTTGAACTTTAAGAAGTGAGTTCTGTTCTGTTAGAAAAGTGTTTTAACAGTAAGAGGAGTCATGCTCTTTATCTGCTCCTTAAGGAGGGTGAGTTCAGATTTAAGTAGAGATTTCTCGGTCTTAAGCTGGGAAATTTCATCACATGATAGTGTAAAGCTTCCTTCATACTATCAAATATAGTGATTACCTTTTCACCTTTTTGAATATTTTGTCTTGTTCAGCAATCACTTCATCATCGTTGATTTTGAGATTGGAGCAGGTTGGTTCAACTTGAGGTATAATGTAAGCTCCTTTTCTCAACTTGTTCCTTGCACTTAGATCACATCGTGAGAATAACAATCCACCATCGCTTTGAGCCGGAGTGAGAAATCCTTGTTCAACGAGCTCGCTGATGGTTGGTCCTTTCTTCCTTTTCATTCTTGAAAACCTGCAGATTTCTTGATAGGTTTATTCAAGACATTCATATCATGAACATCCTTGGAGAAGTCGTTATCAGAATCATAAGTATCAACTTCATCATCATTTGCCACCAAACAAACGAGTCCATCATCGGAATCTTCATCGCTCTCATTTGAGTCTGGTTCAATCCAAGTGTTCTGCTCATTTGCTGGTGCTTCCTCTTCAGCAAACCATTCCCTTGTGACGAGTGAATTTGGGAGTGAACTTGGGAGTATGGCTGCTCTTCTTCTGCATATATTCAAATTTTGGAATTGGGCAGCTTGAAGCAAAATGTCTTGGTTTCCTACAATTAAAACAAACAAGGTCTTCTTTTCTTTTTGAATCACTGCTCCTCGTGAACTTTGGAGGAGCTCTGCTGGTAGATCCTTGAAATTTGATGGTTGAGCCGGGTCTTGAGAATTTTTTGAACTTTTAAAATTTCTTCACAAATAAAGCGAAGTCTTCATCATCCATGTCTAGTAGCTCAGAGGTAGAAATTTTGGGATCGAAACTTTTCTCATCATGAGTAGGCGCAGGCGCAGAAACATGCGCCTCTTCTCTTTGCGCCACCATTGCTATGGATTTTGATTTTCTTTTCAGTTTCACTAATTCGCTGAAGTTTGAGCTTATAAACTTTGAGATTTGCGTAAAGGTTTCTTAAATTCCATACATCTAAAGTTCCAGCCATCTTCGAGAGCGCTAGATTTATGGAGATATCTTGAGCCAAAAGCTTGGGGGAAAATTTACATTCCAATCTTTGTTAGAAAACTTCATGCCAAGTGAAATACATAGATTATAATTCACAATAGCGTTCATAAGTTTGTCTTAAGGTTTCACCGGGGAGTTGAGAGAAATTGTTGAATCTCTTTTGCACTTCATATTTCTTGTTCTCCTTACAAACAGTATCTCCTTCTATATGCTCTCAATAGCATCCCATAGCTCATTAGCAGTAGCACAATGCATGACTTGTTGTTTCATAGCCGGTGCTTAGAGTGCTTAGGAGAATGCTTCTTGCTTTGCCATCATTTGCAACTCTTCTTGTTTCTCCTCAGTCCATTCTTCTTTTGGTTTCTTAACGGTTGGTTGAACAGCATTGGTGCGCGGATTTGGATTCGCTTTCATAGGAATGTAGGTCCATAAACTACGGTGTCATGAAGTCTTTCATTCGATTGAGTTGAGATGAGTTAAGATGCTGAATTTCCACACGTCAAAATGATCTTCATCAAAGACGGAACGTGAGTGTAGTTTTGCAGTTGCAATAGGTTTTGAGTTTGCCATTTAGAATCGGCACCCAAGCTGTTAAGCTGAAAAACAAAAGTGTTTTATATAGGTGTTGCTCTGATACCACTTGTTGGTCCCAAAGGGCAACAAGGGTATGAAAAATAGCTAGATGGGGGGTGAATAGCTGTTTAAAATTCTTTTCGTACCCTTGAAAAACTCAATTGCAAATGCGCACTTTATCAAATAAAGCGTTATGATATGCACCTAAGTGAGTGAGTGAAATACACAGCGAAAGTAAGTCAAGTAAATAGGCGCAAAGGTGATAAGGGGGCGCATACACACTCTA